>CM050325.1:33851712-34214531 GCA_027475135.1 Bactrocera correcta
ACCTTTCCAAACAACATTGCTTCGCTCTATAGGGTCTTGAAAAGTTCCAAGAATATCCGACGATTTTGAGTAAATTTTGTTCTATGAAGAGGCACATTTCCTGCTCAATGGGTATATAAACAAGCGAAATTGCCGCATTTGGGACGATGAGCAACGTGAAGAGATTCAAGAGTCAAGAGGCTGTCAATTCATCTAGAAAAAAAACGGTTTGGTTCGATTTGATGGCCGGTGACATCATCGTCCATACCTCTTCAAAAATAATGCCGGTGAGAATATACATACCTCAATGGCGACCGTTACCGCACCATGATAACGACTATTGAACGCCTGAAATTAAAACTCGTGATCTCGCCAACATTGGTTTCAACAAGACGGCGCCACTTCCCTTACATCGCCACAATCAATGGATCTATTGAGAGAATACCCCGGTGAGCAGATAATTTCACGTTAGACTTTTCTTTGAGGGGGTATGTAAAGTCTAAAGTCTATCTGGATAATCCGCTTGTATCTAGGCCTTGAAGCAAACCGTGCCATTCGCCAGTTATCAGTTCATTTGCTCGAACGAGTCAACGAAAATTTGATTCAACGGATGGATGGCCAACATTTGTAAGAGATAATCTTCAAAGAATAATAGTTGAAAAAATGTTCTTTCGAATGATAATATACATTCCCCACTAAATTTGTAAGTTTCTGTGTTTTTTTCTTTAAAAAAGTAGGGAACCTAGAAATGGTTGACCCTATATAAGGACGATAATTCGTTTTAGAGCCTTCAAAAAAAGACTCGCTTTGCTTTTGTATTCTGTGAGTAAAGAAACATATATGGAATTATTCTCTCTTCGGCTTAATTTAACTTTTCTCTGAGTGTTGAACAAAAATGTATGTATATATTTATACTGTGATACAAAATGATGGCTACGGGTGAGGGTGAGTCTAAAAGGTCGTCCTCGATAGATTTACTGAGAAGCTAGAGTAAAAATTTTGAATAGATAGATGATATAGCCTTCGTCGTCGTTTTCTAAAAACGCATATACAGATAAAAGCTTCGCAAGAACAGCGATTGAACAGGGAAATAATTTTTTCCATAAGTCTATCTTGTGAATAAAACTTTCAGCACCCTAAGGGGTACTTTAAGAGGGAAGCCTGCTTTATAAGCTTCAAAAAATCGTTTTTTTTTGCTTAAATCTCTTTAAAAAATACCTAAGAATATTCCGCCAAAATTATAGATAGGAATTCGAAATATTGTCGAAGCTAGAAGGGAAATAGTGACCTAGCGTCTCGCAGATATATGTATGTAAGAGCGCTTGGGCAGAAATGCCCGATTTCTCGGTTCTTATTTTTGCGATTTTTCTTAATTTGCGGGCATGATGGAAAAAAACTAAACGTGGTATGAAATTGGGGCAAAGTTTTTTATGTTTGGCATTAAGTTATCGTCTATGTAAACAAAATAAACTTAAAAAAGTCAATATTTTTAAACAACATAAAGTAAAATTTTTTTGGTTAAAAACCATTTTTTTTATTTTAAAAAAATTATGGAAATTTATAACATTTTTTTCTTGATTTTCTTAGTTTAACTAGAAGATAAGTTATGTATTAACAAATGTGAATCTCTTTGAATTTTTTGTTTTGTTTGCGATAGAAATTGCGACCTGCATCTTGCCCGCCATACGACAAATACACATGCGACATGCATCGGTCAATTGCTTCGCAAAGGCAGAATATCAAAGATTTCGTATCCAAAAATCGGTTTGGATGATTTTTTAATATACATAACTATAAGCCCTTGAAATATCGATTTAATCAATTATTTCTTTCCTTCCCAAAAAAATTCTCAAAAAAATCGATATTTTGAAGTCTCTCAAGCAGCCTCCCCCTAAAGTAAAAAAAAACTGATTTTTTGTAAATCTTGGCCTCTTAAGTCTAAATTAAACAGACCTTAATCGCATTTATGCTAGAAAAACGCACAATGGTGCTTGGAAGAGCATTACATCTACAGATTTTCCAAATTTAGTAGAATCGATGCCAAGGCGGCTTCAAATTAATCCCAAAACGCAATAATACCTAGAATTAAGTAGAGTTTTCGCAAATAAATGATTTTTTCGTTCATAACTTCGTTGTTTTATGACAAATAATGCAATTTCTAAAAAGATTTGTTTTTTCGGAACCATGAAAACGGTATATGTAGAGTTTGTTCCTCATTGTATATGTCCATACATACATATACATTAGGGTCATTAAAAAAAAAAATTTTTTTTCGAATATAACAATTTTTTTCATTGAGTTATAAAATTCATAACACATAAAAAATTTTTCCAAAAATAATCAAACTTTAACTGTTAATATCTTTTAAACGGTTGGGTTTACGAAAAAATCATGGAGACCTTTGTTTAGGGCATTCAATTTCCTACAAAATCTAAGGAACAAGATATTATTTCAAGTAGTTGGAAGCGAGATATAAATTTTTCTAACTGATAATAAGAAAAAATAGAAAACTGTATGTGGGAGGACCTTCCCGTTACAATAAAAAACTCAAATTTGGAGAGGCTTTCTTAGAGGTGTCTAGGAACTTATTTTTCCGAGTATCAATCGAAAAGAAAAAAATTTTTTGAATCACCCTAATATACGTACTTACATACATAAGTATGTATGCATGTATTTTATATCTTCCCTTTTTGCTTATGCTAATTTCATTGGCAGCACTGTACTTGATTGCCCCTGCTCATGCATTGTCTAGCTTATATTGGCAGCTTGTTGGCAAATTCACAAAATAAATTTTGCATTTGTATGCTGCAGTGAATTTGATATTTTATAAAATCAAATATTTAAATGTTTTGGCGGCGATAAGTCTCGCAAAACACACACACACATATACCTATGTAGTATGTATTTGCACAGAAAGTAATCAAATGAAAAAGTTCACAGAAAAAACAATCCAAATAAATTAATAAAAGCAATTACAAGTGGCAGTGAATAAATAAATAGATATTCATTGTATGTATGTATGTATGTATGTATGTGTGCAATGGCAAATTTATTTATATTTATTTACGGTTATGGCGTCCCAGCTGGGCGCCTGTGTTGGTAAATCAATTAAATGCAATTTCCTAAACAAATGACTGGCATTGCAGTGCGCCAACAACAACACCAACTGGTTAGTGACTGCTCAAACACAACTGCCTCAGACCGCGCACACACGCACACAAACACCACATGTGGGGCAGCAGACATGCAAATGAAAACAAACGAAAATTGTTAACTCGATTTTCGTGTTGGCAAATTAAATAAACAAAGCAAAATATTTATTATCATTTTCATTATTATTACCGTTATACGCAGTTTGTTCGCATAAATAATAATAGAAGTTGCAGTCTTTTGTATGTGTGTGTGTGTGAGTGAGTATGTCTGCTGTTGTTTTTGTTGTTTATGCTTTTTATGCGTGTTTTTTCCGCGTGTTTTGGTGATTTGTGCAAATTTATGGGGTGTTAAAAACGCCACAGGGGATCATTTATGCGCTTGATACATGCAAACTCGCACGCTATAACGGCATTTTAAATATATTTACTTTTGTGTGCGTGCGTCAACATGCAATCATGTACAATTATTTTTATTGATAATTGCAAAGAGTTGGCGTTTTTTTCGCCACCGCAACTTTGTAAAATATTTTATTTTATTTTATTTTATTAATTTATTTATGCCGAAATGTTTGCGTTTATGCATTTAAGCATGCATATGCAACTATTTTGTCAATTCCCATGCCTGCACACGTCCATGCTGTGCGAGGCGCCACATTTAATGGCATCGGGTTATAAACAAGCCAGTCTCGTATTACCAAATGCAAATACGAATAAATCATGCAATTTTTTTTAATTATTTGCTTAGCGACTTTTCACTGTGTAATTTATAACGGTATTTTTATTTTTTCCAGACGCAACAATTTTGCATAATAAATTATGGCATCTATGGATTACTCATGGTGTTTATGGGAAATGTGATGTGTAAGGTGGCAACGGGAATCAGTGTGGCCACTTAATCGTTGCCATATGTGAAATTCAAAGTTTATATAATTTACATATTTGTTTGTTTGTTATTCATGACACTTTTGGATTAATATTTGTCAACTTATTATTTGCATTTGGTAGACGAACTTAGGTTAGGTTAGGTTATACTGGCCGCTTGTCACGCCTTACTTACTAAAATCAAACAAAAAGTTTAAAAGGTTGTTAAAAAACCAGATGGATGCGTTGTTTATCTAGAGGTGGAGTAGGCAATTGAGAATTAAAGTCTCCTCTCGACGAACAAAGACCAAGCTCTACAAGTCTCTCATCATCCCCGTGCTGCTACATACATACATATGTACATATATGGACCAGAGAGCTGAGAACAGGAAATTGTGAATATGAGCTAGATCTGGAGAATACGGTAGATGCTGAAGCAACTCGAAGCCCAATTCATGGATTTTTGCCAACGTTTTCACTGAATTTTGTCACGGTGCATTGTTTTGTTGAAACAGCACTTTCTTTTTCTTCAAATGCGGTCGTTTTTCGGCGATTTTATACTTCAGAAAGTCTAATAGTCTGTAATATTTATTTTTCAAGTCAATAAAAGTTATGTCATCCCGAAATACAGACGTCATAACCTTGTCAGCCGACTATTGTGTTTTTCCACATTTTCGAGCGGGTTTATCGTGTGCAGTCCACTCGGATGATTGTCGATTGGACTATTGGACTTCGAAGTGGAATTGTGGAGCTATGTATGTTTCATACATTGTCACTAATTGACGCAAAAACTAAGATTAATTACGCCTAAAGATCTCTAAACACTGCAGCGAATCATCAACTCGACGTTGTTTTTGGTAAAAAGTGAGCTCACGCGCAACCCACTTTGGACAGAACTTTCTCATGCCCAAATATACTATTTTGTCGTAAACTCGATTACTCATATTTTGCTACTTTTAACGAATTACAACGCTTTCTGAACCAAGTTTTGAACTGCTCGGTGCAATCCTAAAAGAGAACCGAGGAAATACCTTTGCTGTTGTTTGACACCTGTGAAGATGTCCTGATACATAAATATATACATATGTATGTATGTATGTATAAGTCTCTGCGTTGTCAATAAGCACACAATTCACAAACTATTTTAGAGAAAGCATAAATATATATGTATGTATGTATGTATGTATGTATAAGTCCCTGCGTTGTCAATAAGCACACAATTCAGAAACTATTTCAAAGAAAGCATACGCAGTCAAGGTGATAAACAATCAACGAATAGAAGTATGTGCAATGAATAGTGCAAAATAAACAGGGGCAAGGGAAGGCAGCGCGGAATCGACAGAACGCTCGTTTGGTGCGCCGACAAAAGCATAAAAGGCATTCCTGGAAAACAAGACTCATAAAACATATGCGTTGCGGAGCGCACACAAAAGCAATAGTGGCAAAAACGGCAACGCATCAACAATCAAACACACATGCACATACATACTTACATATATATATATATATATACTTATATACATACATATGTATGTATGGAGGAGCAAACGCATGCACCACGCAGAGCACAATCAGGAGTAAATATCGGGCCTTTTCGCGTGCCAAACTTACTGCAAACATGAAAAGCAATTTTTTAAAAGCCGGAAACGGATGTAACTGCGCTGCACAGCACTCAAAAGTAAACGCACAAATACTCCAAAATGTAGGCACGCAAGCGCTTTAGTAAATATACATACATATGTATGTATGTATGTGTGTGGACATATGAAATTTGCAATGTGGCACTGCTGCAAGTGGATGCACTCCTTCTAAATTCAAAACATCGTAGGCGTTTGTATGGATGTGTGCGCTTTTGTGCAAGCATTCGCTGGCGCATAGGAGCATACTTCAAGGCGTCAATGCGTTTTCGTATCCTTAAGGGTGTGCGTGATGGTGCAAATGCCAAATAGACTGCCTTAATAGGAAGTGGCGGGCGCCTGACAGCTGTGTGGGGTAATTTCACTGAAAAGACTACGATTGAGGCGCAGATAAAAGTCGAGTGGCTGCTTAGCGGCTGGTCTTATACAATGCAAATTTCGTGAGGACTTAGACTACGTTTAAGGTTAGTTTCAAGCTTTTAAGAAGTATAATTTGCGAGTATTATTTTGAAAAACTGGCTACAATAAAGGATATTATTTAAATGACTGGAAATATTGAGTTTACTTTCATAGTTTATTTTCATAGATTTTTTACTTCTCTATTTAAGTAATAAAAAAATTCATAGAGTCTAGAAAATATGTTAAGTTTTAAATAACTCTTTATAAATATATTATAGTATTTACAGAAAGTTGTTCTTTAGAAATAGTTCCATCTTAAAGCTTACTCAAAAATATTGCCTACATTTAGGATCATCTTGCATTAGCAAATTTAGGAAATGGTTACTATGGGATACATTATTAACAGTGTTTTATTGGAGGTCTTGTAGTAAAAAACTACAAATATTATGCTTTTTTATAATCTTTTGAAGAAATTATATAAATATAATATACTATTTTAACCTACACATATTTCCTAAGACAAAAGTTCTGTGCTTGGATACCCCACATTTCGAAGCACAAAACAAATGAAACATAAGTACTTCGAAACCAAAAACAGTTCAAAGTGGCACTACTAAGTACATACTTTTCAAAGTATGCCTCAACGCAAAAAGTCAGTAGAATTATGTTTAGTTTGATATCTTTCACCAAGTTTCGAAACATTTCATAAGTTTTTGTTCAAAAGACTTGATAAGACTCCTCTTGCGAACATTAGTTAAAAAGGCTTGTCTTCAAATTCATCAGATCTACACATTAGCTTTGATTCTTACTTTTTGGATACATTTAAGTGGTATGATGGTTCCTAAAGCAGGTTACAGATAAAGCAATATAATAATAAGTATGAATGCTCCATTACAATATAAGTTCATTAGAGAGGGTCGATTTACTGGGAAACAAAAAATTTAAAAAAATCGCGTATGTGAAATATTTTGGACGGATCATTGTGAACAACTTTGCCTAAGAGACTATACAAGTAAGTCTAAACACGGTTCCAAGCCAGCGATATTTAAGGTAAAGTGTGCTGTGACCTTGAAATTCCCTCTCTCTTTTTTCGGCATCCCTTCCCTCTCCATTGATATACATATGTACCATTGCTCTAGCTTGTTTAGTTCGCCTGCAGCCTCAAGTTGAGTAGACATGTGTTTGTAGTGCTCGTCATGAAAATGGAAAAACGAAATCAAGAGCAACGCGTCGCGATAAAATTTTTCGCCAGATTGGGAAAGTGGAAAACGGTCCCACGCTGACTCGGAAACAATGGTTGTCTTCGCGCGTCCACCGCCCGAAAAAAGCTCATATGAGTAAGTCGAAGGTGAAAACAATGATTATTCCCTTTTTTGATAGCCGTGGAATTGTCCACAAAGAATTCGTTCCACCGGGGAAAACTGTGAATCAAGTCTGCAATTGCCAAGTACTCGAAAGATTGCAAAAACGAGTCAACAGGGTGCGTGTTTAGTTCGCCTGCAGCCTCAAGTTGAGTAGACATGTGTTTGTAGTGCTCGTCACGAAAATGGAAAAACGAAATCAAGAGCAACGCGTCGCGATAAAATTTTTCGCCAGATTGGGAAAGTGGAAAACGGTCCCACGCTGACTCGGAAACAATGGTTGTCTTCGCGCGTCCACCGCCCGAAAAAAGCTCGTATGAGTAAGTCGAAGGTGAAAACAATGATTATTCCCTTTTTTGATAGCCGTGGAATTGTCCACAAAGAATTCGTTCCACCGGGGAAAACTGTGAATCAAGTCTGCTATTGCCAAGTACTCGAAAGATTGCAAAAACGAGTCAACAGGGTGCGTCCAAACGTCGCTCGTAACTGGATCCTTCATCCAGTATTCCTAGTATTTGGCCTCTAAAGGGAACGCCGTGTTGCAACAGCCGCCTTATTCGCCCAACATGTCACCCTGTGACTTTGTTTGTTTGCTTAAACAAAATCGGTGGTCAAAGAAATCCATTTTATATACGGTTTTTATGGAATCAGTCTCATTACTTAATTGTCATACCTCGTACTGTTCTTCCTTCGCCTGTTAACTTACAAAAAGTGATGTAACGTTATTTTGCATTTTAGGTGACGATATATATCTTCCATACAACCGATTATTCAGATGTTTTAAACTTCGCCTTGAAAATCGCTGCCTCGAAACTGCTTTTAGACCTATAGTCTCTTAGGAAAAGTTGTTCAGAATGATCCGTAGAGAGCTCTTTTTGAGGAATCAACAATAAAAGCAAAAGATAATAACAAAAAAATATAAGAACTTTTACATGCAACAACAACTTGTACCTGCCACACAAGCTCGAATTCAAAGGTGTAAAATCAAACAAATGAACACGTGTATTTAAAATTGAATACCTGAATGTACATCAACAGCGAATAGATACTTACATATGTATATGTATGTGTTGCCACGTGTGTAAATAAAAAATATAAGCGCATAAGAGTGCTTCTTGAATTGAATGGTGCACCGGTTGTTATTCAGGATGTTGCGATGTCTATTACTGCAGCGGCAAAATAGTTTCGAAAACAAACTTCTAACTTTGTTTGCGCTATTTTTCGAATCAATACTAACAGTCAAACATATGTAGCATGCATTTGTGCTGCCCCATAGGGTTAACTGTACAATTTCTTTTTGAACTATTTATCGCTACCTTTTCATTTGAGCATTTGTATGGGCATGAATAACGGCGCAGAGAGATACTTATGTATACAATTCAAAAGCTCTACTTGAAAAGTTTTACGCCATTCAATAGAAAGTGTAAGAATGCACTTGTTAACTGTTGGCGTGTATATGTATGTGTGGCAGTGTACACGAATGAACTGCAATTTGACCCAAAGCGTTTCCGAACCAAAGTGTGCGTGTCAAAACCATTTCAGTTGCGAGCTTTAATTTAATAATTCAGGGCACTGTTGTTGATTTGAGGGCGTAACATTTTAAAAGTTATGCGATTTTATTGAATTTGTGCTGGAGCATTTATACAATAAATAAACTTTTTATAAATAAAGCTGTCCCTTATTCATTTTTTTTTTTAATTTTTAAGCAATGACACAAACTAAAGGAGTAATTAAAATAAAATAGTAAAAAGTAACGATGAAATGCGGGGATCAAAGTCTAGGAAACACCCTCAGATGTTGGCAAAACTCTACAAGTACATTAAACAAGGGAAAGTATCTCCGTGATATCATTCATTTAATACGTATTCTCTTGTTATTGGAATCTCATAAGATATCTATCAGTCAATATATAAGAAATCTTATCTACAAGGAGCATTCCAAAGTAAAAAGGACTTTTTGAATCTAGCGCTACGAGATAGACAATCATCGCTTGTTTCATCAATTGAAACGTTTCGGTAAAAGTTTTACCAATTTTGAAACAAAATTAATGTTGACTCTTTGTTCGAAGCTCAGTTTCGCACCGATAATACAAACATACTGACACTTAAAACGCAATAACTTCACTTCCGATTGATGAAATGTCATGAAATTCTCACTGGACAATCCATAAAGATAGCAGATTCTAACGCACTAGGCGACATATAGATGGCGCCACTAGGGGGCGCTAGATTCAAAAAGTCCTGTTTCCTTTGGACCGCACTTTGTAGAGCTTGTGCAAGAACTGAAGCCGCTCGACCTTCTAAAGCGACATTGCTACTATCCGCTCTTGTAAAGTTCCAAGAAGATCTTACATTTCCGAGCCAAATTTTGTTCAGCGATATCTGGTTCAATTGTCGCATTTGGAATGAAGAGCAACTTGAAGAGATTCTAGAGCTGTCCTTTTATCCAGAAAAACTACGGTTTGGTGTGGTTTGTGGGCCGGTGGAAACAACGCATCAATCAATGAATTTATTGAGAAAGCTCTTCGGTGAGCAGATCGATTGGCCATTAAGATCGCGTGATATCACAACGTTAGACTACGTATCGACTTTTACTGGCTTTAGCTGGAAAATTAGGGCAGTTAGTTATCCAAGAAGTACATCATAAAAAAAAAGGCAAAACCTTTCTAGCTTCCATGGTGTTAGTTTAAAAAAACAGTTTCAAAAAATGTGCTTCCAACGCCTTTTAAAAATACTTAAATTACAGTTACACTGGTTGGATCACATGTCTCTCATATAACGCTATCTACACAAATTATTAAAATTTTGACAAATCTCCGGACAAAAATGTGCTTTAAAAACATGAATAAGTAAAACGTAATATTTCCAAATTTCTATGCTAGAAGAACCCATTATAAATATACATACATATGTACACATGTATGTCCAATCTACGATTTAGAGAGTGAACAACTCAAGTGGAAACACATATTCGACCACTACTTTGCAACACTGTCAAAGCAGTGTTGTACATATTATACCGTTAAGTCGTTAGTGCAATGACAAGTTTACGCTCGTAAAGTTCATAACTTCAAATTCATTCGCAAACAACAACAACAAAACATAACGTGACTCGACAGGCGGAAAAAACCTTGCTGCTGGCACTTTATTTTATATGAGCACTTATGAATTACACAGCGTAAGTAGACGCTTACTGCCTTACACGTACATATGGAGACACATGAGCGCGTGTTGACTTTGCTTGAGTGTCCTTTTACTCGTACGCTTGGTGATTACGCAGCGGAAACGGAAGTGTTCGTTGTTATGTTAGGTTTGCATGTTTTAATTATCATATTGCAACTTCCAATTCGCTTTTAATAATAACGTTTCTGCTTACAAGCTTCCCTTCAACGGCCATATGCGCTGCTTGTTTGCCCTGCTTAAGTGTCCCTTTGAGTGTTGTGGCCAAAAACAAAGGCACAACTTAGGCGAAATGTAAAGCAAAGGTTAAAAGTGAGTAAGCGAAAGGATTTGGTGACTTGCAAAATATGCAACTGCAGAGCAAATTACGTTAAATGTAAAAAATTGCGGATGGCGACAACGAGCGGAATGTCTAGACGTCATTTAAAAATGTACTAAACGATAACTTGCCGCTTTTCCTTAGGTAAATTGGTGGTTGGTTCGGTTGAAGCATGGAAAAAGTGGAGAAAGGTAAGAAAATAATGTACATATTTTATTTAAGAAACAAAAATCACTTGGTATGACTAAGCTAATGAGTTCTAATGAGAGTGCACGGAGTAAGGCTGTCAAGAGGTAAAGCGGTTTTTCGTTGAACAAGGGAGCAGAAGTCAGCAAAAATTATATAAAAACAAGAAAAAACCTTAACTTCGTTTGCACCGAAGCTATAATACCCTTCACATAAAAGGGTATACAAAGATCTTATCTTGATTTTGAACGGTTTGTTTGTATAGCAGCTATGTATGTATATGCTATAGTGGCCCGATCTGAACAATATTATGGTATAATAGCATTGTCTCTCACTGTTAACTATGCGAAATTTCGGGAAGATAATTTCACAAATTAAAAAGTTTTCATGTAAGGACTTGAATTTGATCGGTCAAATCGATTATAATTGTTCGATATCGGCGGTTCCGACAAATGATCAACTTTTTCGTTATCAAAGGACGGGTGCAAAATTTTAGGTCGAAATCTCCAAATATGAGGAACTTGTTAGCCAACATAAGGACGAACAGCTGGACATAGCTAAATCGATTCAGCTCGTCACGCGGATCAATAACTACTTATTCTTACACTTTATATGCCTCCGATGTTGCTTTCAGAGTTTTCCAAACTCCATAGTAAATTTAATACGTTTTGTTTAGACTGTAAAAAACACTTTGCTGTGGCGATTCGATGAGGTACTTAGTCCTACGAAAATAAATTCGCTTCATACTCAAAATAGTCTCTTGAAGTAACATTGCTTAAGGGGGTATTCTAGTATAGAAATTAAAAAATTTCTAATTTTTTTTTTATATCTTCAAAGTTTAACTACTCAAGAATATGTGTACAAAAGGATTTTTCAAAACTCAAATTATTTTCGGAGATATAGGCATTTTTCTGACCCGGCATCCACGCCCGAAACGCGAAACTTTAAACGCGTTTTTCTCAAAACTGACTTTTTCGGAACGATGCCCACGATTTCTCAGGTTCTACTGGACCGATTTACTTGAAGTTTTTATAGAGTCTTCTTTATAGGCTTGTCTATGGTTGGAACTAGCCCCATCTAAAAATTTTTATTTTTATTATTTTTAAAAAATTCGAAATAGTCAGAAAAAGTGATAAAAAAAATTTTTTTCAGGCAGTCGCCATTTTGTGAAAACAATTTTTCCCACTTTTCCGTAGTTCCGACCATTGCGACATTATTCTAGATTAATAATTTTTTTTTTGGTTTCAGATAACTAGGAGGGTTGAAATCATGGGCATGGTCACGTGGAAATTTTTAGAGACCCCCACTTCGTCAGCTCATAATTTCTGAAATTTTTTACTTTTTTTAGTTTTTAATTTTTTTCCGTACTCTCCAAAAATTGATAAATAACTAATAAAAAAATGGATAGTAAAAATATTAATTGGCTTGGCTTTTCCTAAGTACCGAGCTCCCATGCTTCGGCGACGTTCACGAAATGAATCAGAACCTCATTCCTCTTGCGCTTAAAGAGCGCCAAACTCTGCCGTGAAGTATTCTCGTGGTTGCACATACTATCCGTAGTAAGTAAATACGACCCTACAACGCGCCCGCAACTTTTTTCATGCACGTTATGAATCATACGGTCATTTAAGAAGTGTACTGTCTTAGGTGTCGCCTCCATCGACGGTCTGCCAATGCGATATTGTGAACTTTTGGTATTATCCTTTTTAATCGTTCCTGTGGTACATAGGCAGGGCTCAATAAAAACCGACACGCAACAACGTTGAAACTCGTCAAACATAGTTTTGGACAGTCGCCATCGAAGAAGTAGAATCACTATAGGCATAGACATTCTTGGTCTTTTGAATATTAAATTTCATACTGGTGACTTTAAAACTTGAGCAAACGTATCAAATATCCGTCGAATATATTATTTATTAGACAACAACGCGACACAAAACGGTAAAACCAAAACTAATACTTTTGAACCACATTTATTTCGCTCAATAAAATATGTACACAGCAACAAAAATTTGCATACTCATCACGTTCACTTTCAAAATGTTCAGCACGAATGAATTTATGAAGCAACACTCAAAGAAAGTCACGACAATTTGTCAATAAACCACAATGAAAGCTTCCCCACATTAATTTTATATGCGCCACAAAGTTCAAGTACAACGAAATGTGCTCAAAACCATCGTAAACCCAGGCGAAAGCACTGCATCAGCACAGACATTTCACCTGCGAATGAAAGTTCGACGAAATCCAGTAAAATAGAGCCATAAAACGCATGAATATTTAGAGGCAGCCAATAAACTTAAGAAGTTGGAAAATTATGCAAATACTTAAATTAGCGGTGGTTCGCACTTATATTGGCTCGTCATTTCGACTTCATTAAGCACATCCTTTATCTGCCACAAAATCGGGAAATTTGCATAATCTCAGTCACGGGCCGAAGCGCAGACAGCAAAAGCAGCCCAATAAATCACCAAAGAGTGCGTCAATAAAAAGTTAAAAACCGAGAAAAAAATTTGACTCGATAAGCAATGAAGAGGAAAAAGTGAAATATTTCGAAAAATTTGCACAAGAGTCCAAATATTTTCGTTTGCTGGCAGACTCACTTGCTCACTGCTTGACTCGTTTGTCTGTCTGTTTGCCGTATTAAAGCCCACTCACGCACCAGAAACCACTTGGTGTGCGATATCAATGAAAAATTTCCACATGAATTGCTATCAACTTCATATTAACCAAACTTTTGACCCTTGCCTCTCAAGCCCCACCTACGCAAAGTTTGTCTGCCATACGCCGCCGGTTGGCGCTTCTTCTATCGGTGTTTGGCATGAGGGAACGCTGCCATTATGCAGTGCAGCATTATTGCCGCTCACACTCACTTAAGGTGTAAATACACTCTCCCAGACACATATTCTCATACAAACATAGATTGATATCTGTGTGTGTTTATTGAATTGGAATCCTTTCCCAAATCAAACGTTCGAATATCCGGCCACAACTACCGAGTGCCAAATTCGTAACTCCTGCACACATATGTACATATCTATGCTCGAAAGCATGCTGACGCTTCTGTCACACCACTCGGTCGTGTCTGCCGCCGTCGTTCGCTTTCGGTGAAACAAGTTAGAATCAAAATTGAATTTGAGTTCATCAACGAATGCGCTAATAAAGTAAGGCAAAGGGTGCCACATAGCATTGACGTGCTGTTTGTTTGGTAAATGGGGTTGAGTTCAAAAGTTATTGCCGTGTATGCAATGATTTATAAAGGCATATTGCCTATTTCGTTTCGTGCGGCCTCGTGGTGGAGGAGTGTGGGTGACACCATGAATTACTGCAGATAGAGCTTGAGATTTCTCGCAAGTTGAGTGACAGTTTCCACAATGCAATCATGGATGTGAATCAACGGCAGGGGTGTCATCCGCACCTCGCAGTTCTACAGTAAACAAAGTAAGAGTATTTGCGTCCTTATGTGCTTTAAAATTGCAAAAGTGGACTGCTGAAATTACAAGGCTAGTCTGGACAAAACCTACTTTCGGAACATATGTTTTTTTGGTTTTAAAGTGAATAAGTTGCATTCCCGTGATATGCTTGAATAACCTAAATATCGTATCGCGGATTTCAAAACAAAGTAGAGTTTGGACGTTTTGGTGGTTTCGTATACTGAAAGCCCCTTTGACATTCAGTTTTTCTAAATATAGACTTAGCTGTGAAAAGCTAAAAAAAATCTTCCTCCAAAAACACGTGAAAAGTTTGAGCGTGAAAGCTCATCGGAGTCACTCTTATAAAATTGAAGAAATCCAAGGCTCAGAAATTCGTGGGGTTGCAAAAAGGCAGAACATACTGTGTCTTCAATGCCAGTGGATTCAGTTATTTACTTCGTCGATGGAGCTGCCTAGGCACTATATGTAATCTAGATAAAGACAAGACAACCTGCTTGTATTTGTTTTGACTTTTGAAAGTTCAGATTTGAGTATTATTTTGTGAGAATTGTTTTGAGAGAAAGTCAAACAAGATCACTAGATCTACTTCTTAAATATGTTAGTAATCAGAAAGATTCAAACCAGATTTTTTAAAAAACAATGAAATTAAATTAAGTTCAAGCTTACAAACGAGTTATGAAATAATACGGTGAAAATTTGATCTAAATCGCATCAATCTCACTATGCTCGAATTCCTGATTGCCCGCTTCCATAAGTTGTCAAAAGACAATACGATCTCGATTTAAAGGAAATTTTGAAAGTAGCCATCAACGAGAATTAGTTCTGTTCCCACGGCAGACGCTTCTACGTAACCGGATCGGGTCTATGTAAGTAGTAGTAACTTTATTTTGTGAAAGTGCTGTCATCGAACGACGAGGTTAAGGGGGCATTCTACTCAAGAAATTTGAAAAAATCGAAATTTTTTTTTCATAATTCGATAGTTTGATATTCAAAAATATATCTCTAAATGGATTTTTCAAAACTCAAGTTGCTTTCAAAGTTATAGTAACGTGGCAAATAGACCGGTTGAGCGAATATTGTATAACGTAAAACTTTAAACGCGTTTTTCTCGAAACTACTTTTTTCCACACGGTACCAGCATTATCTCAAGTTCTATACAACCGATTTACTTGAAATTTTGTATGAACCTTCTTTATATAATCCTATATCGTTTCTGCCAGCATCCTGTAAAAATTTTTGTTTTTAATATTTAAAAAAAATTCAGGAATTTCAAAAAAAGCGTAAAAAATGATTTTTATTTTCAGGCAGTCGCCATTTTTCAACAAAATTTTCGTGTTCTTTGAGGTAGGGACTATAACAGCATCCTTACTGATTAAGAATTTCTTTTGATTTTTTTTTTCGGACCACCAAATTATTTTAATTTTTAATATTTTTTTTGTAAAATTTTTTTTCTGTATTCTTAAGATATCAATAAAAACATCATAAAAAATGTATAGTAAAAGTATTTTTGGTTTTTTTTTAAATAAAATTCAAAAAACTGCCCAAAATTTGATTTCTAGACTAGAATACCCCCTTAAAAACTAATCGGACCGTCTCCATATAATCGAGAAGATAAGTCCCGAGTATACTCAGTGAACGTTGGCAGAAGCTTGCTTGATTACAACGTCCTTTCCTTCTTCTCTATGATACTATATTTTCTTTCATTTGCATTAAATCTGATCTCAACAAGTTTTTGGGAAAGAGGAAACCATTTTTTAATTTAGTTTTAGCAATTAATTTAGGAAATCTAAAAAATCAGCGTTATCGAAATATTTCGGAATTTCTCAGTGTTTCGAAAATTCTTGAGAAAGACAGATAACGAATTATGAAACGTCTATTTGGGTTGATGAACAACATAAACTTTTTGATACTACATATTCATTACATTTGCCGAATTAATATAAAATTTTAGGTGGGAAGCCTTCATTTTATATAAAACATACTTAAGCATCATGTTTGAAGTGGATTTAGCCTAGTTTATTTTTATCAATATTCAAATTATAGAATATTGATTGTCGTTCGCTTGGCATTATGTATATGCTAAGATAGCATTTTTAGAGATTATTTTGGATTGAAGTTTTTGTCATACCTTTTTACAGAGACCGTCTTCTTTTATATCGATATTTAAGCCTTAAAAAACTTAGATATTTTTTAAACTTATAAAATTGAGAGATTGACTGAGTTGGTGACTAATAAGAAGCTTTATTAAGAACATTAATATAGCAGTTCTTGGTCTGGGTGCTGTTCTTCCAATCTCGATAAGTAATAGTTTATTAATTGTTAGCTAAAATCACAACAATAAAAATAAAATCAAAACTATTTATATGAGATGAGAGGTAGCCTAATATTGCTTATATAATCCCTATTTTATTTGTACCATCATGGTAACCCCTTCTTATAAGATTTCATACACATACATTATTTTTTACTTTCCCAGTCGGTTTGTTTTTCGCTTAGCCTTTGCTGTGGATTATTGTGCGGTTGTTGTTTTCAACGCAAACATTTATTCCACTCTTTTGCACAGTTCTATTTTTGATTTGTGATTGATTTCTGAAAAATGGAGCAACGCCCTTTTCTAACTGACTGGCTTTTGCGACACTCCTGCGGCTAGTTTTCAAAACTTTTCGGATTACAAAAGAAAAGAAATAAATTAAAAAATCAATAATACATGTGTATGTGCCTTTGCACATATACAAGTACAAAGAACAAGTAGAGAGAGGCGTCTGCAATTCCGTATGTACTTCATAATAGCTTCACACACATACATACGTAGTAGTTCATTATGAAGTTGCGCTCAAACCGCCCTTTCGTTATGAAAAGCAAGTTATTACGCGCCACTAAAATCGCTGATTTATTTCAGCATTGTCCGTGTCTGGGAATTGGATTTACTGCTACCGCTCGCCCTGCTACACCCCATAGTAAACTCTCCAAAGCCAACAACTTGCATTATCTTCTTAGTGTGTGAGTGCTTGGCTTGCACCTTGGCTGTCGTTGCTACCGCTGCCGCTGCCGCCGGTAAAGTGTGTTACGCTTGAGCGCATTTCGTTTGCAGCGAAGTTTATGCAAAGTTTTCAATTATGATTGCCGATATTTGCGCTGTAGGTAACTTCTCAACCTGACGCGTTGCCAAGCACACTGCTTACATACACATATACACAGAAATATAGTATGCATAGTGGTAAGTAACTCAGCTCTCTCCCGCTGTGCAGTTAGTGATTGAAGCGTTTTCGGTAATTTACTTTCAGTTTGCAAATTGTTTTAAAGTGTCGGTTGAATTGCACTTCAGAGCTCAATTAAAATTTAATTTCGTATTTGTTCTTATCCAAATTAATATTTAAAATTTTTACGAACTAAATTGCAATTAAGTTTCATATTCGATTTAAAAAATGTAGCGAATACCAGTGGGTGGTAAAATATGGAGAATTAAAGACTTTGGCGTACTCGAATATGAATATAAGTATATAAGATCTAGTAAATAAATTCATTATTTTTCCAATAGTTGGCTTCAGCAGTCTGTACCTGTAATCTACAGGGTCTGTCGCAAAAGAAACAGAACTTTTTAAATATAAATGTTTCTGGTAGCGCCACCTATTGGTGGGTAAATGAAATAAAAAGTTCGATCTTTTGTTGACATTTCGTAAGAATTTTAAGACAATTGGATAACTAAAAGCGATGTTATCGATCAAAAAGTGACAGCAGCTTTTGGTTATCGGTCGTAAAATGCATTTTGAACAAAGGGCAAATATTAAATTTTGTTTTAAACCTTGGAAAACGTTTACTGAAACATTTCCAATGATAAAAAAAGTGTATGGTGATCAGTACCTATCCCGTAGTAATGTGCATGAGTGGTTTAAGCGATTCCAAGAAGTGAGGCGCCTGCTGCACGCTAATGCGTCGTGTCATCGGTCGACGCTTGTCACTAATTTTTTGACAAAAAACTCCATATTAACCATTAATCGCTCACCCTACTCACCTGAGCTGGCACCCTGTGATTTTTACCTATTTGGAAAACTTCATTTGCCCATGAAAGGACACTGATTTCAGGATATTTCAGCTATTCAAAAGGCGACGGCCGATATTCTCAAGAGCACTCCGAAAAATGACCTTAAACACTCATTTGAAATGCTAATTGACCGGGCTAAACGCTGTATCGAAACACAAGGAAACTACTTTGAATAAAAAAATATAACTTTTGAAAAATATTAATTTTTTGTTTTTTATTTAGCAGTCCTGTTTCTTTTGCGACAGACCTTGTATGTTACACTGTCTGACGTCAGAAAGATACAATTCATAGTAAAAAATGTGAATAGTACATATGACCATAAACAGCCCATCGTCGCAAGTTTAGAAAATAGTGGGAAATTTCGAGTCCGATCATACAAGAACTGTTTCGATTGGCCAGGGCAAACCATTGCACAGAAAAATATATGCGGCCATTTAAATAAGGTTGGATACAAACAGAAGCTGGATGTATGAGTGCCATTTGAGTTAACGGAAAATACGTTATAGACGAATTTTTCATTTCAATCACAACAAAATCTATCGATTTGTGAAATGGTGAAGAATATTGGATCACTTACGATAACGTCAAGCGAAAATGACCACACTGAACGGCTGAAAACGGTGGTAAAGCTAGAATCAACGGTTGGGAAGGTTGTGGTAAGTGTTTGGCAGGATTGCCAGGCAAATATCTACTATGAGTAGCACATATACGAGTATGTCCAAACTCTTAATTCGGACCCGCACTGTCATTAATTGGACCGTTTAAAGAAAGCCTAGAAGCGTTCAGGTTTTGATAGTAGGAGAGGAATTTGGTTCCCTACGGACAACAACAGGCCACACACACCGATATTGATTGGCTAAAAACTCCGCAAGCTTAAGTGAGAGGTTTATGCATCGATCTTATAGTTCCTGTCTCTATCAAATGATATTGCTGGTGAAAAGCTCGTCTCAATAGAAGTTTGTGAAATTGCTTTTTGCCAATAGGAGGCGGCATTTCCATAAGACTGGCACTTTTAATTTACTTTCAAAACCTATCGATACTGATCTTTATTAAAAATCTGCGGCACGTTCGCTTCCACATATGATCAACACAAAACCACGATCTTGATTTGGCTGAAATTTTGACATTAGCAGCTGTCTATGAGAGATAGTGTCGTTCTCATGACAGTCGCGTCTTTGGGACCACATCGGGTCTACGTAGAAAATTTATTTTATGACAGTGTCCTTGGCGGTGCGCTTAAGAATTAATCGCATAATCCGTTGGAGATAAAAAAAACGCTTCCATGACCTGAAAGTGGACCAGATGAACACATTTTTTTGTGGCGTTATTTGAATAGTGAAGTGTACGCAGGAAATCTTCGGATTATTCACAAGCTCTAAGCTCCAAAAGAACAGCTAGTTCATAGAATTGCCCACATTAATATATTAATCCATAATTGTAAAGTACCAAATTAAATATATATGTAAATCTCAAATATAAAATGCAGTTAAACAGTTGTTTCAAAGTTAATAAATGCTTACACACGGATATCTAAGACTTATTAGGAATAAAAAATTTTTGAATGAAGTATATAAAACTTACAAGATTTTCCAATTACTCAGCTTGAGTATAGAATTGTGCTTACCTGTAAGTAAATAAATGAAAATAATGATAAGTAAATATATATAAACTCATGAGCAAATTTACTTAAATATGGGTACATAATAATATACCACTCATTACTCATTAGCGGATTATAATAAGTGATTAATAAAACAATTAAATAAAGCCAAGCATAGATAAAGCAGTGTGCGCACACAAACACCGCTTCTTTCCTTACAAGTTTCAAAGCGTTGCTACAATTAATTAATTAATTAAGTTAGAGTTTCAAAATACCTCACACTTGCGAAAGCTTAAACCAAATTGCAATGAAAATTGAATTACTCCAGTCTTCACTACAACAGAAAGGATTAAGTTGTTGCTGTATTTTGAAAACTCTATTGTCTGGAGTTTAGCTTTAAACAGTAACAACATAAAAGTAACTAATGAAGAAAGAAGTTCAAGAGTAAGCAAACCAACGTGCACTGGTTTGGTGGATTTTTTTTTTAATATTTCGCATCCACCTTATTGCTCTTTATAGCACAGGTAGTCGCGCAGGTGTATACCAAATATCAACACCGGTGAAGTCAAGTTGTTGCTGCCACATTGAGAATCTAGTAAAATTGTACTGAGAGTTTAAAAGCAGTTCATTGTGATGCACCCAGTGTTTGATTCTATGAGCGATTACCTATTTTTGACACCGAAAGGCACCTCTAGATGCATACCCGATAGCACATATTTGAGTTTTGAGAACTGGAAAACACCGAGAGTCTAATATGGCGAATATCTTTTTTGGGTTTGGGGCGTTATTTTCTTCACTTCTTGATGTAGAAGGTGTGTTCCAAAGTAAACAGGACTTAAAAAAACAGAACAAATGGTGTTTTTTCAATTTATTTTATTCAAAATAGTCTTCTTCTGCTTCAATACAGCCTTTTGCACGGTCCGTGCACACACCTTCTGTAAGCCCAAATATGCGATCAAACTGCGATAAAGCGATGTTTTAGAGACATTCAATTCCATTTCCATGAATTTCAGTGGTGATTACGGCTGATTTTTGATGAATTCACCCACAGTTTCGATGGAATTTCCGGTGATCACGGATTTTGATTGGCCCACATGTTGAACGTCATTTATGTCCTTACGACCACTTTGAAAACCACGTTGAAACCACTCGTTCCCTCTGGTGCGGAATAGGCAATCATGGCCATAAATTTGTTTCATCAATTGAAATGCTTCGGTAAAAGTTTAACCAATTTTAAAACAAAATTTAATTTTGGCTCTTTGCTCGAAGCTTAGTTTCGTACACACATACTGACACTTAAAAAGCAATAACTTCACTTCCAATCTATGAAATGTCATGAAACTCTCCCTGGACATTCTAACGCATCAGTCGGCATATAGATGGCGCCACCAGGGGGCGCTAGATTTAAAAAGTTCTATTTACTTTGGAACACTCCTTGTATTTCTGATTTACAAAAATTTTTCAAAATATTAGAGGTCTCGATAGTGTAAGCCTACTAACCAACTGTGGTGAACTTTTCAATGATTTCGGAACAAACTTTCTATTCAAAATATAAAATTTTAAGCAATATAATTTTGGTAGTATAAAAGTCATTTTTTTAGACGTAAACAGATAGCTGTCAAACACGCACTAACTTATTTAACATTATACACAAAGTATACATGAATTAAGAGAGAAGGTTGTACTAACCAATAAAATATATTATAGTTTAGGGAACATACTTTATAAGCAAGGGATAATTGTGCGAACAGGCGGATGGGCAAAAAATGGATTTAAAAATGGATACAATGGACACGTCAGTTCATACTAAATTTCTTGCCATGTATGGTTCTAAATCATTTCCCTTAGGTAAACTAAGTAACATTTGGTTGACAATGCTTGCGAAACTTCTGCAAAAAAGTTTACGGCGAGAGAGTTCAAAACACACACCTACGTTTTTGTGATTTAAAATAAGTCTCCACTTTCTTTGACCACTTTAAAAGTTGTGCAGGCTAATCGAATTTGTTATAGCACTTTATCAACAGGTCACACTCATTTCAAATGCAATATTTAATTATGTTAGAAAAGAAAATCCCAAAAAAGACCTAAAAAAAGAAGAATATTAATAACAAACAATAAAGAAAAAATTGCGACAGTCTCCTTTTTTAGCTTACAAAGTCAACGTTTCGCTGAAAATTTATGATTGCCTCATCCTCCCCATCCCAGGGCTTACTTAGTGCCTTTTTGCGATCAATAAATCACACATGAAAACGGACAAAGCAACACACAAATTGCAGAGAAGCATAAATAAATATAAATGGCATGTGTGTAGGTAGGTAGTTGGGCACAATAACGGTGGGGTAAACAATGGAAAAAACAGGGCAAACATGATAATTTCGTATTTGGAAAATATAAACCATTGTGGCTCGTAAAAATAATGTCGCCAACGAAGCGAGCGCCAAGAATGATTACACAGAAAAGGATCGCCTTGCGGCTGGAGCAGTGGCGTGAGGTGGGTTGACACAGCATTTGGGTTCATGGTGACGCAGCTAGGCAGTGCGGCAATGGCAAGTAACTTTTGGGCATCCGCTAATGCTCAAGGGAAGGCTTTTTCACATTTTTTTGCAGCAGTGTGCTGGTGTGTGTGCCTCGACTTGTTGCCTGTCGGTTGCTATTTGGGATGGAAGCAAACTTCGTTATTTGTTGTAGTTGCGCGCTTACATCGTTGTTTGGTGTAATTTCTTCAGTAAATTTGTTTGTTGGCTAAATGTTTTTCTGGTTTGAATAGCGGTACTGCCACACCACACGCCAACTGAATGCTGAAAGTAAATTGCTGACGACATACTCAAGGGCAGATGTGGAAAGATGCGAATGTATGTGTGTGTATATTGGCGGTAAAAGGATGCTGGCAAACTAATAACATGCGTTCCAGCACACGCAGGTCGAGTCAGTGTCGGCCCTCGAGGCAGGTGGGCAAGCGATGAGTGCGCCACCGGTGGCAATTTGCTGATGATGCGCAATGTAGGCGAAGCGAAGAGCGAAAAAATGAAAATGTCATTGGATAAACTGAAATTGGAGCAGCGAAAAAGGAGACGCACAGAAATGGCTTTCATTTGAAAAAATACAAAGTCCAAAGGCTTGAGAGGGTGCGGCTGCGGGTAAGGCATAAGGCGGTCAACAAAAAACACAACCAAGTTGTTGACAAACACCAAAGCGAGCAAGTTACTGGCTAATGTCGTCAATATCGCCAAATGTTTGGTTTCTTTTTTCACTTAGTAGATGAGTTGACATTTTGCCGTTTCCTTTTTTGCAAAGCACAAATTTATGGTTATTTGTCTGTATGTATGTGTGCAACATTTTTTCTGCTGCTTTGGCGTTGGTGTGGTCAACTTTTTCAGAAAATTTTCTCACTCCCCACCCGCCGAACCAATCACTTCACTATTTTATGCTTCGACTGGAGCCAATATTTGTATATAAGTGAATCCTATGGAGGTATGTGCATGGACCATTTAGTGGATACATCGTCTGAAACTGAATTTACGGTACGCTTGGGAGCTTCATAAAACAGTTGCCAACAAATTGTCGACTTCGATAAAGTGCGATAAAAATGAAATAAAATTATCAAATTGTTTCAAATGTAAAGTTTAAGGTTTGCGAAAAGTGGTCACGGTAGCGTAAGGAAGTGAAGTATTTTATATACAAATAAAATATAATAAAAACGAAGTCTTATTAGTTTACAAATGAAGTATAATAGAGGTTAAGTTCGGCTCGGTAACACAGTTGAAACACGGAGGTTTTGTGATGCCAAAACTTAAGGTATGGATTCAGCGACACTCATATATTGACGAAACATTTTGAGCCTAACACATACATATTTGCTGACTAATATCGATTTCAGCTAATTTGTCGATTCACACAAGGTATGAAGTCAAAAATTTTTCAACATCAGTCAGTAAGAAAGATTCTCGAAGCCGAAACGCTACCTCCGCAAAAAATCTTTTCGAGACTCTTAAACGAAAGAAAGCGAGAAAGGGTAAACGAACAGAGCCCTCCTGGTTTTGTACAGCTCTCTAAGCTATTACTTTTGTTTTACCTCAATATTTATATACCGTTAAAAATTCAATATGATTACTCCTAACTCAAATTTGAAATTCAGATAAGAATCTGACTTAAAATTTTTTTGGCGCTCTGTGGGTTAATTTGTCAAGCCTAGCTTTCCGCTAATGGACTAGTATAGTGTCTTTCAGGATGAAATGACCGCTATTAAAGTAGCAGTAGATTGAGGACGTGAGTTGAGCATTCACTCCGGAGTTCAAAGAGTGCCTAATCTTACTGCATAGAAATATCCGCAAGCTACTTCATTATCAAACTCCTTTGGTTGTCTAGTCATTGCAAAACCCACGAGCCAACACTTTAAGAGGGCACCCTTGAGTTAGATTCCGTTGTCATTCTAGTACTGAACCTATGGACCTCAAGTGCGCTTAGCAGAATTAAAAGGAATTTAAAATTGTGTTATATGGTAAGTAGGCGTGGTATGCCCAAATAATGCCATCTATCGCATTTGGTAGAAATCGGTCGAGTAGGTCCCGAGATATGTGGTTTGACCTAAAAGGGGTAAAATGTAATGTCTCTGGCTTCTTAAGCTAGCAACATGTTGCAAGAGTGTAAAAGCAGCACCCAAAATCTTGGCACACCCCATTAATTCCAGTATAAATTATTTGAACCATCAAACAAAATGTCTACAAATAAATACCACCCACCGCAACATGTCCGCAACTGGTCTCAGCTCGCTGCTCTTTTTTCAGCGCACAAATCCAGACCGAACCCACATAAATATTTAACACAAATGTATTTGTATGTATGTATGTATAAATACATGTATGTGCAGTTGGCTATCCGTCAAATTGGTTTTTATTTATTCGCTTTGTCGGTTTGCGACAATCCGTTTTAAAGCCAGCGACAATTGCCGCCGCATGAGTTGCGAAAATTGTTTTATTGCATTAAAACGCCAAACAAAAACGGAAAATACCATATATACTCACACACATTCGTACTATATGTGCGTGGCCGGAAGTCAACACATACACACATACACATGTGTATGAGTGAATTGTGCTTGACAAAACCATTTTTCTTTCCTTTTTTGGCTAAGCTGTGGGTGCGCCCACGCTGTTAACAACCGTTCGAATGGGTTTTCCAAAGCTTAAATGCTGCAAACATTAATCAAATGTTAGATAGAAATCAGTTAAAACCTTTGGCGACATTAAAATGATGGCCAATTTATATTGATGAGTGCCGAGCGATGGTGAGTGGGCGCATGAATTGTTAAAAGGGAGAAAGAGAGAGGCGAGAGTGAAAGTTTTGTTAGGGGCGAAGTAAAAGCGGATGCATGTTTGAATTAACTGTAAAGTAAGGGGTAATATCCATGTGAATCAATGAAAGTTATTTACTTTTTTATTTCTTAACCCTGAGGTAATAACTCTGGATAATATAAAATTGCTTTATAAAAAAGCCCATAAATCGTTTGCTTTAATATACAGTATTTTTGATATTGCAGAAATACAAAATAAAAGCTATGCAAGTAAATATTGTATACATACATAGAAAAAAAAATGTTTATTAGTTAAAAACTTTTATTTTATATAACCGTTGGTGGTTGATGAGAAAATTATTTTCCGGGAATTTCTAGTTAACAATTGCCCTCAGACTTGAGATAATAAATTTTAGGTGAGACATTACCACTCTAAGGAAATTGCCCTTGCTGGAACCAATAATAATATACGTCGAATTAGATAGGCTTTTGTCACTGTAGTGATTCCAAAAGAGCGAAGCATCTGCGTTGAAAACATTTGAAGAGTTGAAAACACTGACTTCTTCGCTAAAAATATTTTAAGATTTTTTGATTAGAAATTTTCAGTGTAGGCTTTATGACCTATCGTGTGTTTGTTCCCGGTTGAGAAGTGGATGCTGGCTTATCGATGAAAGCCTTTAAGTGTTTTTTTGATCTAAGAGGTCTTGCGGTGTCTACGCCAATAAAGAAGAAGACGAGGTCATTTGGCAATTTCAAATTAGTTTCTTATGGAACTGAACAAAAAATATATGACACTAGTTAAGGCTAACCTCTGAAGAATTCCTGTTTTTTAATAGAAGAAAGTGAATAACATATTGTCTTAACAACAATAAATTGGCAACAAGTAAGGAAGCGCTAAAATCGGGTGCAGCCGAACGTTTTATACTTTTACAACCTACAATAATCAAAGCCAGAGAAATATCTTAAGGTGCAAAATGTCAACCAGAGGATGTGAATCCAAGCAATTATATATATATACATATGAACTTCCCTAATTGGAATCACAATAATCCACAAAAACATTCGAGTTTGAGATGTTTTGAGTTATAGAAGTTCGATTTCATTTGAACCCAGTACTTATAGTTGACTTTTTATCGCAAATATCGGTCAATCTGTGAGAAATGTAATTTAAATTCAGGGATAATTCTTTCCTAACATACCTACGTGCCAAAATGGATACTTCTCAATACAACGATTTTCGAACTTCCAGTTGACTTTTTGTCACATATATTGGCCAGTGTGAGTTATTCTTATAAAAATGAGAGAGCCTGTTTTACTAAAAACATCGCTTAGAATGAATAAAATCGGGTGATAATTCGCCCTAGACCCCATGTAACTAACACGCTTTACATGCCTGAAGGTACTTCGCTGGCTTTCATCCTTGCAAGTTGCAGAGTATGATATGTTCGGTTATACCCGAATTTAGCTCTTCCTTACTTGTTTTTCATTAATTGTTTTAATGTCTGCATTTATTTTGCAGATTATGCATCACAAATGAATTTTCCAGAGAATTTAATTGCTTTGTGAAAATTAATTCAAGCAAGCATAGTACAAATACACAAGCAAAAACTGCTCAGATTAATGGAAATTAATAAATAAAATAAAATAGATGAAAATACAGTAAAATCAAATCAAACTAAATAAGCAAGAAAATATTAATTTTTATAGAAAAAATGCTGGAAATCTCTGAAAGCAATAAAAAATAAATAATAATTAAAATCAGATGAAATTATTTTATGTTTTTGAATACTCATTTTTATTTTTATTTTATTGATGTAAATTATTCCAAAAAAAAAAAAAATAATAATAATAATAAATTTTGTGGTGTTCTAAGGCCAACAGTACTTTGATCGTCTCGCAGCTAACCAACGTTTTTAATGGTAATACACCATACAAGTATTACGTAACGTAAAAAATTTAAAACACTTGTTGTTAGGCCTGATAATTAAGGGCAGTTTATTGTTGAAATATTTAAATGTAGAATCGTGATTGAGGGGAAATATTTCATTTGCTTATACAAAGTGAAATCCAATCAATAAATTTGGCTGGCATGATTTTTTGTTATTTTGCAAAAAGCATATTTTTGTTTGTTTTCAGTGAAATTTAAATATTTCTAACATTGAATGGTCAATTACACTTTTACATGACCATAAAATTTACACTTTTAGTGGTGTTAGTTCTCAACCTCTGAATTATAGCGACTGACACCAGTGTAATAATTATTATATTCGATATATAGAGATTTCTATGACTGGATAAAAGAAAGTAGTGGAAACTTAAAAAGAAAAATAATTGAAGGTGCATCTTCATTTTCATGCTTTTTTAAGTTTTTTATACTCTTTACCATTACTTTTATCTAACTTTAGTATTTTATGCAACAATAATTTAGCAGCATCTGTTTGCATGCTTTTAAAGGTAGGCCTTGTAGAAATTTTACTAAATAATTCATACAAAGGCCACAGTCATTGTGAAGAGATATATTTTGAGAACTTTAAGCATTGTTTCAAATACGCTTTTAGTTAAAAATAATGTGACTTTTCCACAGACGAATATAAAAACCATATTTTCATTCAGCTCGAAAATTGTGGCCCTAGCTTTATAAACTACTTTTTCGAAGACTAAATGAAATGGTTGATTAAAACATCTTTCTATTCGGCTTCGAAAGCTTCCAAGCACAAATGGTAATTTTGTACTCTTTCAAACCCATTGTCAAATATTGTATAAGTCCAAATTATTCTTAACTTTGAGGGTGTAACAAGTAAATGAAGTAAAATTACAACTAAACTAATGACTTTTGAATAATTAATAAATAATTTAATTTTCAAGCTAAGCTCGCAAACCAACTCTGTCTTGGTCTTGACATGTCAAACGAAGAGAGAAAATTTTCTTATTACATTTCAGAAATTAGCCTCCACTCGTAGCTTATTTGCTTTTCTTAGATTAGAGTTATTTAAAGATTCTTATTTTAGCCATTTTAAGTGTCAATCGTCTCATTTTTAAAGCAACGAAGTATCAACAATGCTTTGTAAATTTTTCATTATTTTTGATTGAAGAAAATGTCGGAGACCCTGTAAAACATATACTGTGAAAATGATCAGTGTGATGAGCTGAGTCGATTTAGTCATGTTCGCCTGTCTGTATGTACCCCAATAAGTTCCTCAATTTTTGAGATATTGATCTGAAATTTAGCACACGTTCTGTTCTTCTAAAGAATCTGTAGTCGGAACCACCGAACTTTTTCTTTTGATGAGATATCTTGACAAAATTTGGTATGAGCTATTGTCCAATGCTACGGTAAGAGTATTTATAGAAATTTTTTAGATTGGACCACTACAGCATACAGCGGCGAAACAGATTCTTATAGGGAATCTTTTGTATATGTGAAGGTTATTAAAGCTTCGGTGCAACCGAAGTTAATGTTTTTTCTTGTTTGCTTTTGGTTGGCCAAAACCTGTCATTGCCGTTTTTTAACATTTCTCCATGAAAATTTAACAGAATATTTTTTAAGTATCGAACTATAATATACCATTGGTTTTTAAAAATAGATTTTAACTGTTAAAAATACATAAATATGAGCTTTGTTAAACACGAATTAACCTCTTAAGAGTCATTTGTCTCATTTGTAAAGCTTCGAAAGAGTCTATAATACCATCCAAAAGTACCAAATCTGTTAGGTAAACAAACAAAACTTTCGAAATATTTGTCGTCTTTAAGTAGACTTTTTATTTTTGTTTCCATTCACCTTTCAAGGGTTTCTGTCATTGCTTCAGGTGAAATTATAAGGCCAATTATTTCAAGATTAAGAAAGCAGAAGTGGTGAAATACAAGTAACTACAAGTCAGGTTTAATACTTGAAGATTTGATTTTTTTTATCAAATATTATTTGTTTGCAGAGTCACAACTAAGAAGATATTAAATATAAATGCAAGCAAACACTTTTGTCACGTGCAACAGTCAGAGACAGAAGCAACGGAAGCCATTACAGTTTAGTTAAGCAAACTATTTATAAACACATCAACTTGTTGTGAACACGCTCGATAAGCAGCGTGTGCCATTCACTTTATTGCTCCATATTTGTTGTAAATATATGTAAGTGGATACATATTCACGTATATAAATATATATAAGCATACATACAGATAGAAATATAAGCAGCCAACATCGGCTTTCGAAAACTGTGGCAGCAAATGTTGCTGACTTTGATATCTGAGCGCATGCATCTCGGCTTACACGCACACACCTATGCACACACAAACGATTTTTCACAAATGCTGCAGCCACATCCAGTGCAGCTGCGACTGCTGTAGATTGCAATTTATTTACGATTTTATGTGATGACTGCCGTTATAGTTTTCGTTTGTGATTTTTCTCTATGCGCATACATACATACAAACACACATTTACACATATATTGTAACATATATATAATAGTATATACATATATAGTATGTATATAGTTGTAGTTTTTCTATGAAAATACACTTTTGCACTATTTATTTGCTTTACTTGCTCATTTGCATTGCGAGCTCTGACTCCTCGTGTACCGTTGCCACATTTGTTATGTGAAATTCAATTAACCGTTTTGTTGAAATCATAACTTCCAACTCAGAAAATCAACTCGTCGCCGCAATTCTGCTGTGTGGCAATAATAAATTACAAATGAAAATTGTCAAATATACTAAAAATATTTTGGTGTTTGGTGGTGTTGTTGGTATCTCTATTCATGTCGTGAATGTATGTAATGTATGAATGTAATGTGTCTAAAGTGTCTATGGCATAGACAATAAGTAATTTGTTGTGTAACCCAATGTGGCATTGTTGTCTTGCCACACACACTCTTGTTCCAATAAAAGTTGTTCCGAAAGTGTAAAGAACACACTTTGAAAATTGTTCGTATTTGGATAAAACTAATCTTTTGTGTTGTTTTGCTACTTGCTTTGCTGCTGCAGTCACTTTGTCAAACTTTGTTCTGGTTTTTGAGCTGCCAGCGTGCCTTTGGCATCTAATAAGGTACCACTGCTATGCAAGTGAACTGAGCATTATTTGGTCCAATTTACTTTTATTGCCGTGGGTGCGTTTGTTGATTGACCAAAAAATGTTGGCATCTAGTCTGAATTATATTTGGAGTTAATGTTTGCGAGAAACATGCTTATATTTTCGTGGGAAAATTACGGTGAGAAAATTACAAAATATAATATTTAATTTACAATTTATTATATGTAGCATATAATTATATATATACACGTTATATATAATTTTAAGCGTATATGTATAAATTATGTAACTTATGCTGACCGTCATATATGTACATACATATACCTACCGGTTTATAAATTACACATGCGCCAATTATAATACAATATCAAAAAAATATTAAAAAAAATTTTTGAATGAATATAATATTAAAAATAAAGAATTTTAATGTTGGTGTTCATATACTCGAATACTTGAGATTTTCAAACCTGTATCTTAGAAAATGTTGTTATACTATAAATATTTTTTGCAGAACATAAAGTTATATTTTTCATGTAGTCCACTTTCAAGACAGGCTGTGAAGGTTGACAACGTTTAAAAGGGGAAATAAAACAATTGCTGCTGCTATCGCCATATTCGCTCTGGTAGTACTATTGAATATGTAGAATGCCTGTCTCTAAGCCGGAATATTCCCTGAAACTTGAAACAAGCAGCGACTCGAAAGGAGGGAAAGCTTTATGAAAGGCTACTTAAACTCTGACTCGAAGCGGCTATCAACGAAGCTGGAGGACTCTCCCCTAAACAACACTGCTTTAGACACGGCAGATCAACACTAAGTGAAACTGAGAGTGCAGAAGCCGCACAGCGTAGATGGCATAAATACAAAAGAATAGTGTTGCTGGCTACTTTAGATGTCCGGAACGCCAACAACAGCGGTAGATGAGTGAATATGATCAATGCTCTCGGAAACAACTTTAAAATCCCCAACATAACTCTCGAAATAAGTAAACAAACGACTACGGATATTCTAAAGACACAAAAAGCAGTAAGGTACCTAAGCGTAAGAGTGGACCCCAGACTAACCTTCTGGTTACAGATGCAATATTAGTTATAAGCTGTAATGCTCCAATTGAACTTCTGACATACGAAAGCAAAAAGCTGTAGGAGCTAAAGAACACATCCGAAAACAACAAGAGCACAATTGGACCAAATATAGAAAGACACGATATTCGCATGGCAACGAAAATGGGATGGAGTTGCGGCAGATGGACAGCCAGAGTATGAAAAGACCTAAACTTATGGACAAGCCGTAAATTTGGAGAACTTGACCTTTACACAACTCAGCTGTAATTCGCGCACGGATACTTCAAAAAGTACCTCTACAGAATGGGAACAGTCGAAGAGTGCTCATGCTTACACAATGACGCGACAGAAGTTCACGCTGAACCCCCATTCTTCGAATTTGTGCGATGGCAACGAAAATGCACTGCCGCAGAAGACCTCAGTAAATGCAGAAAATTGAATCAGCGACAAGCAATCTGGTGATTATCCAGAAATTTGCAGCATTTTTTTACGTAGGAAAAAGCGGGACGGACCTAATGGGAATGCAACCCTAAAAGAATGCAATTGTGATTCCAGGGTGAGCGACGGCCCTAAAGGTGAGAGAAGGGTCTGTTGAGGGTTTTTAGAGACCTGCAGGTGGCACATACCGGTACTGTGACGACAGCACTTATGATGCGGAAGGCATTTTTCACCCCAAACCATCAAAAAAACCAAAAAAAGAAAACACATAGAAAATATATGAATTTAATATTTCAGATTATTTAATTGTTGTATAAAATAAATTAATGAATTTTATTATGTTCGAAAATTGTATATAAGTAAGTACTTGAAAGAAATAATTGCAAGTTTTGACAAAGATTTACTTAAGTTTTATATAAATAATTTTTTTATTTTAATAAGGTGTCATTTATTATAATATTTTTTTTTATTTTACATACTATTTTTCATAGCACGCATATGCTATAGTGATCCGATGGCATTTTTGTTACATTAAAATCTAGCAAAGTGTCTATTGTAAGCACGCTTGTCTTCCACGTGCACTTTTAATTGTTTTTTTTTTATTAAATCATATAATTAATATATACGTGCCTATATATAAATTCAAGGAAATTAACCGAAATTATATTTCTGCGAATTATACAAATCATTCCATCCAAAGTAAAACACGCAGAACAATAGGTTACTCATACGCACCGCTGCACGCAAATCCCACCCCAGGCACTACACTGCGTATACGTTACCGCAAACGGACCCGTCAACCACCAACACAAATTAATACACATCCATTGCATAGTTAGGCACACGCCCTTTTTAGTCTTCGCACTTTTTCACTTCTTCGCATGGTGTCCGTGAAACGGAAAAGGAAGTGAATTACAGCCGGATATGATAGCAACAACAACACAAACAACCAACTATGTGGGTCGCCGCTGTCAAGCAGAGCAAGTCGTAAGTGCTAGTAGTTATTGGAAAACCACTTTCAGCGCCAACTTTCTGGTTGCCACAAACAGCTTACTTTGCGCACACAAATACACACACACATAAACGCACAAAGTGTAATTCGCTTTTGCTGCGGATTAAATTGGTCGTTCGTAATGCGCAGCGGAAATTAAAGGAAATGAGTGCGCAACTGAAATGTTCTTACTCTTAGTGTGAAGAAACTAAGTGTCTTTGCGTATTGCGAATGTATGTGTGTGTATTTTACTATGCCGCAGTCATAGCCGTCAGCTGTTCAAATCTGTTTACTGGCGCAATTTTCCTGCTGAGCGATTACGTGTCTCTTTGAAGTTTTTGTACAACAATAACAAATAATTTGCAGGTTTACCGTTATGATATTAACTACTTAAATATTTAGTAATTCAATTGTTGCTCAGAAAAGTGCTCTAAGTGGGCAGAGCCGGCATTAGAAGATCTGTTCGAAGTGTTGTTTCGAGCAATAACAATTATTTGAATCGAATTGTGGAAAAAATGTTAATATAATGATAATAAAGTTGCAAAATGCAATAAAATAAGTTGAAAAATGTGGTAAAAAGTTAATATATTAATTAAAAAAAACAATTGAAAGTTAAAAATTTGGGTTTTATCTTTGAAATTGTGATGAAAAAAAATTTTGAAAACTTAGGAAATATTTATTAATAATAATAACATTTGTTAATAATACTTTCTCCAATTTTATTCAGCAAAACATATTTTTAAGGGGGTATTCTACTCTAGAAATTGAATTTTATTAAAAAAAAAAAAACCAAAAATATTTTTACTATCCATTTTTATGGTGTTTTTATTGATATCTTAAGAATACAGAAAAAAATTTTACAAACAAATATTAAAAATTAAAATAATTAGAGGGGGGGAAGAGACAGGTATAAAACAAAATGGCGCTTCCTGGCGACATTGATCCTGACCTCCTGGTGGTCCGAAAAAAAAGTCAAAAGAAATTCTTAATCAGTATGGATGCTGTTATAGTCCGGGAACACAAAATTTTTTTTTTTTTTTAAATGGCGACTGCCTGAAAATAAAAATCATTTTTTACGCTTTTTTTTTGAAATTCCTGAATTTTTTTAAAATATTAAAAACAAAAATTTTGACACGATGCTGGTAGGAACGATAAAGGATTATATAAAGAAGGTTCACACAAAATTTCAAGCAAATCGTTTGTATAGAACTTGAGATGATGCCGGTACCGTGTGGAAAAAGTAGTTTCGAGAGAAACGCGTTTAAAGTTTACTAGACAATTCGAGTGAACACGGACGCCACCTAACCAAATCGGCTGTATCTCCGAAAAAAAAAACGAATTTTTCAAAATTCTAGAGTAGAATACCCCCTTAAATTACATTTTAATGATTTAATTAAATAAAAAAAATTTAATACTGTATCTTAATCTGAACAGCTTCTTGTACGTATTTTTGAAATATCAAACCAAAAAATTAAAACTACTTGAGAAATTGCCATCCGTAGAGTTTAGATATACTCTACCTCCAAGGAAAAAACAAAAAATACTCTTACATCTTTATTCTTATATAGCATAAAAGGATATAAAAAAAACTTTATCGTGATTTTGATTGGTCAGTTTGTATGGCAGCTAAATATATGCTATTGTGATCCGATCTGAACACTAGGTTCGCAGAATGTACCGTTGGTTTAAACAATAATCGGTGCCAAATTTCATGAAGATATCTAGTCAAATAAAAAAGATTTCCATATAAGGACCGGATTTTGTTCGAAAATTTTGTATGGCAACTATACCCTACAGTAGTCCGAAATCGACAGTTCCGACACATAAGTAGCTGCTTGGTCAGACAAGGCAATGTGCAAAATTTCAAGCCGATATCTCAAAACAATTTTTGCGTTTCCAACATTGATTTATGCTTTGTTTAAATAAAAATAATAATAATGACATAAAATATTATTAAATAGAAGAATATCATAGTATATATACAAATTGAAGCACCTTAAAGTTGCTAAATAATTTTAATTTTTAACACACAAAGATAATCAGAAGATCTGGCAGGCAAGTATGCGACTACAAGTTGATATGGAAATACAAGAGATGCCGCCCAAATTGGCACGCACACATGGAGCAGCACATGGAGGAATAGTCATATAGTTGTAATTTACGCTCAGCACGTGTTGGCGGGAAAGTGCAGTTATTAGCACGCCTCCCAGGAATGATGGGGTGGCCGCAACAATATTCAACAATAGTAGCAAAAACAACAGCAACCGAAATAACAAGTGGCATGTTGGTGTAATAATTTCCGGCAATAGTTGCAAGTCTCCAAGCGCGCGAGTCGAGCGCCGCCAATGCATGAAGCTGTTGCTGGCACTCATATAACACCGCCACAGCTGCCAACTGTCGGCAGTTATCTACCGAATGCCACCGCTAACGGTAGTCGCTGGCGGCTTTTAGTTGCCAGCGCCAAAATCACTTCCCACTTTAGCGTTGCTTTTCGCTGTTGACTCTTTGCGTACGTGTTGCAGCGAAAGTTTTGCATGCACTTCGCCTATGCGGCAATGTCTACCGCCGCCGCATTTTCATTGCCTTTATGATTCTACAAATACGAAATTTCGTCTCGTTGCCTGGCTGGGTTGGTCTCAAACTTTGTAATTGAAGAAAATTGAGTTTCATTCGACCGCCGCTGCCGCTCACGAAGCGCAAAGCACAGCAGTACGTACGTATTTGTATGCAAGTATGTGAGTGTGTGTGTCGTTAGTTTATGCTTTCGGCTCGCCTAAGTGAAATGATTGTGAGCCCAACACGTACTTGACACTGAATTTAGCCGCTTAGTTGTGGCTGCAACTGTAATTGATTTACAGCCACAGCCATGTGCGCTCACCAAGTGGGTGTGGTGGGGTATGGAATTTGCAATAGTTGCTCTTAGTTGTAAATGCGGGACTACGAATTAGCGTTCTTTTGACGGCTCAGCGCTTTTGTCTGCATTTCAAAGTCGTAGCTGGTGGTTGGAGGAGGAAGGCATAGAGAAATTATGGAAATTTACGTGGTCGCAGTGAGCAATGCGAGCGGAGAGCGAGGAATTGCAAATGATGGGCTACTTCGAAGTGGATTACCGGTTGGCAAGCGGATATTGAATAAGTGGGGACGCCAGTGTAGTCGTTGGAAGGGGATTTTATTTGGATTAGAAAACTTACGCCATTTCACAGATAATTTCAGAAAGTAGACAATAGTTTTTTATTTACTTCAATATTCCAAAGTAGAAAACTATGTCTAAAGAAGCCACGGTATCACACAGACCAAAAATGTTTATTTTGAAAATAAGCGGTACTTAGTTCTAGTTACATTTTATAGTTTAAAGATGCTCTACATTCGTCAGAGGGGTGACTTTTACCTATTTCCAAAAATAAAGAGAACCTAGTCGGTTTACAAGCAAAAATGACATGACGAGTTTGAGAAGTGCTTCGACGATTAGATACGCTGACATAACTGCTTAATATCGAATTAGGACTATTTTGAAGGCGAAAACATTCATGAAGACGAATGGATAAATACTTTTATCAAAAATCAAAAATTCTCGTTATTTTTTTAAAACACCTCGTATTAAGTTTGCCACGAAGTTTGTTACACCCAGAAGGGGTAATTGAATTCCCCAGGTAAACGATATTTTAGTTGTTAAGGCACGATCTGCCAACCAGTTTGCTTACAACAGCTGCTAAGTCGGCGCACATCAGTACTGCATTGCGATTTTTAAAATTGATGAAAATATCGAACAAAGAATTTGTCTTCAATTTTGTATTTCTAAAAAAATTGCGAGTGCGGAATCATGGCGAATGTTGGAAAAGGCTTACGGTGATCCAGTTTTATCAAAAACACAAGCCTACGACTGATATGAAACCTTCAAAGACGGTCGAGAGATCGTTGAAGACATTCCTCGTTCTGGCTCACCTTTGACTTCTTCAACTGATGAAAATATGAGAAAAGTGAAGGACATGGTGCTTGAAAATCGTCAGGCAAATGTTAGAGAGATGAAAAGAGCTCAACATCTCTCGCTTTCCATTCGAATGATTTTGGTGGATATTTTTGGGGTATGAAACGCGTTTTTGCTCGACTCCTCCCGATAAAGCTGATTTTTTTTTTCAAAAAGAGTACGATTGTGACCGAATTTAAAGCCAAAACCACAATGAATGCTATCGATCAACCATCATCACCGCCGTATTCACCAGATTTGGCTCCGAGTGATTTTTGCTTGTTTCCCAAACTGAAATTGCCGCACCGTGGACAAAATACGCTGAAGGAGCTGAAGGCTATCCCAAAAAGTGCTTATGAATAGTATTTTTAGGACAACAACCGAAATGTTTAACGTGGGATCCTACCTGCGAAGGTCTAACTCCACGGTGCTCAAAAGTACAACGGATTAATACAATGCGTCGATCAGCGCCCTGAAAGCTGGGTAAACATTTTCAGTACCAATCGGCAGTGTGGCATGGACACACTAACCACCTTGGTAGGGTCGAGGCCCATCTAAAACCTCTACCGTACTATGTGCACGGCGCCAGGTTGCAATGCAACTCCACATTTCAACTGACGAAGTCGGTTCTTCCCGCGATTTGGGTTTTAACCACAGCCACCACGAATCTCCACAAAGGGCCAAACCCAATGAGCAGATTGGAGTTACCTCCAAGGGCTACCGCTCACCGTGGTACCAGGTTAAAGTCTTTGGTATGACCTTATAACTGAAGTTACTACCAGTTGAGTTTCCATACAACTCTGGACTGGCGACCAGGATCTTAGTCGCCTCTTACGATAGGCATGCCTTACCCCGGGTATATTCGGTTTTCCCCCAACCCTGAGGGGGTCCCCCCTACCCGAAGGGGGAAGTATTTCGAGGACAGTACAATTTCCGGGTCCTCTCTTGTCACAATGTATTGTATAAATGATTAGCGTGATGAGATTAGTCGATTAAGCCATATCTGTATATGTGCGAACTAGTCTCGAAGTTTCTGAGTTATCTGAAATTTTGCACACATCCTCTTCTCACCGAAAAGCTGCTCACTTTTCTAAACCACCGATATCGGATCACTATAGTAAATAGCTGTCATACAAATTGACCGTTGAAATAGTTGAAGCTTATTTTAAGAGTCAAAATTTGTCATATACAGCCAACACTAGAATCTCCCAACAAATTGTTCAGATCGAACTACTGCAATATATTGCTGCCATATAAATTGTCAGAACAAAATGTGGGTAAATATCTTCTTAAAAGCTCTTTTTATCTTACTAAATAACTTTGATTGGACTTAAAGGTTGTTTATATCAAATAACGTGGCTGGAAAGAACTTACAAAACCTTCTCCGTTGGATGGAAACCGTTGACCGGTTACATTTCCATATTTAGTTATACATATAGTCGTTATAAAATATGCAACTGTAAAGGGTATTTTAGCAACGGTGCAGGCGTTAATGTATCTTTTTGTGTTGATTAAGATTAGACAATTGCAAGGAAGTAATATTTTTTACTCTCTTATTGCGAAAGCATGTAAAACAGATCTATTAAAAATTGCCAACCGATTAAAAAAGCAAGCGGCGAGTACGCATATAAAACAAATACAGCCAATATATATGCGTACCCATTTATATGCGCGTGCGTGTTGTGCGTTTAACTGCATACAAATCTGTTTGTTAACAAATTAGCAACCAACGTGAAGTAATTGATAATGCTACCACAACTGATATGCAATTTATATGCACCAAGCTGCCACGAATCACACAAATTGTTGTTGCTAACGCCTGAATTAAACCACACATTCAACCGTTAGACACACCATGCTACAAACGACGACCCAGGCAAGTGAATGATGCTATGTGCTGCCGCCGGTGGCTGTTAGCCGGCTGCCTATTTGCTTAACTGGCTACTGACTACACATTTGCCGCAAGACATAATGGCAATCACGAAGTGTTGCAACAATTACTGTTGCAGCAAATTTCGTACGTGCCGGCGATAATATGTCAGCAATAAACTTATAATGCTCGCTGCAGTCGCTGCTGTGCTCGAGGGTGTCGCACCAAGTGCCAGAAAAAAAAAGAAATAGAAGAAAGCACGATTGTACTGGACTTATCACAGAGTTGTTCTGTTGTTATTTGTTTGTATGTATGCTAAGTATGTGAGTATATGGCGCACGTAGTTGCATGCATCAACTGACAATCGTTATATTGTTGCGCAACAAATGTTGCATGCAGTAATTGGCATGTGGTTGGCATATAGCTGATACAAGCTTACTGTAGATAATGTATGCAGACATTTGCATTAGAAATTCTAAGCCATATTAAACCGTTCGCTGGTGTGTTTTTCTTAAAGAAGATACTATAGGTTATATAGGATATGAGGAGTTGGAGGCTGAACAATTTCTTAAAAAAATTATCTAAAATTTTGCATTGAACAGGTGAATAAATCAAGTCTCAAATTTATGAAAGTCATGTTTTTTAAGTCCATATTCAATAATATGTAAACAATTTCTAACTAATGTAGTGAACGAGGGCATAGCGAAATATCTCCAAAAATCATCAAACAAACAGTCGTCGCACTCACGACTTGACTCCCAAGTCACTGTTGACAGTCATAACATCGATTTCATAGATAGTTTCGTCAATCTTAGAACCAAAATTAACACTAACAACGACGCCAGCCTCGAAATCAAACGCAAAGTAACTCTTGCCAACAGGTGCTACAAATTTTACAAGTCCAAGTAGTCGCAGCTGGACAAGAGTTCGTGGAGAGTCGTTTTGGCGTCGTTCGCAGCAACTCGGACTGACGTATGGAACGACTTGGTGCATTTTACGTCAAGATCTTAAATTGAAAGTGTAGAAAGTACGGCTTGTGCTTGCCTTCAAAAGTTCCAAAAAGATCGGACGTTTTCGAGTCAAATATTGTTCAACGATGAGGCTCGTTTCTGACTGAATGGGTATACATATAAACAAGCCAAGCTGCCGCATTTGCGACAAAGAGCAATCTCAAGAGATTCAAGAGCTGCCATTTAATCCAGAAAACAAGACGGTTTTGTTTCGTTTGTGAGCCGGTGGAATCATCGGTTGAGTTTTTTTCAAAAATGATGCCAATGAGATTGTAACCGTGAAAGGTGAGAGCTACCGGACCATGATAACCGACTATTTGATGCCAGAAATGTAAACTCGTGATCTCGCATCAAACAATGGATTTACTGGGAGAACACGCAGATACTTTTACGTTTCGATTGGCAACCAAGATCGCGTGATATCACACCGTTAGACCGTTAGACTTATTTGAAAGAGATAATCTTCAAAAAATAAATGGCGGAGAATGTTCTTTCTAATGATAATAAACATTCCTCATTGAATTTCTGTATTTTTTCATTAAAGACGTAGATAACCTCGAAATAGATACATTGTTAGTTAAGGGGATATTCTACTCTAGAATTTTGAAAAATTCGATTTTTTTTCCATATTTAAAGTTTAGACTTTCAAAAATATGACCTTGGAAGGATTTTTCAAAATTCGACTTATTTTCGGAGATACAGTCGATTTTGTGAGGTGGCGTCCGTGTTCACTAGAATTGTCTCCTAAACTTTAAACGCATTTTTCTCGAACCTACTTTTTTCCAATATCTCAAGTTCTATACAACCGATTTACTTGAAATTTTGTGTGAATCTTTTTTATATTTGTTTTTAATATTTTAAAAAATTCAAGTTTTTCAAAAAAGCGTAAAAAATGATTTTTATTTTCAGGCAGTCGCCATTTTTCAAAAAAAAAAAAATTTCGTGTTCCCGGACGATAACAACATCCTTACTGATTAAGAATTTCTTTTGGTCTTTTTTGCAGACCACCAGGAGAGTCAGGATCAATGTCACCAGGATGCGCCATTTTTTTTACACCTGTCTCTCCCTCCTCTAATTATTTTAATTTTTAATTTTTTTTTGTAAAATTTTTTTCTGTATTCTTAAGATATCAATAAAAAACCATAAAAAAATGGATAGTAAAAATATTTTTGGGTTTTTTTTTTAAATAAAATTCAAAAAACTGCCAAAAATTTGATTTCTAGAGTAGAATACCCCCTTAAAGGTTTGAGAGAACTCAAACGGTACTGCAGATAGGTATAGTAGAACCGTATCTCATTAATTTTAACTTTTTTGTGCTAGCCAAGAAGGGTGTTTTGACTTTCATTAATAAAAATGCTTAAAATAAAAGCTTGGAAGTTCGACTTTACAGATTTGAGGAGATACAAACTTTTTGCTGTCACTTTTCTACCTCATCTTTCCACATACATCTTAAATTTTACCTTATGCTCTCAAAATCGATCTTCAGCTCTATCAACGATGTCTAGCAACACTTTCCTTTAGGCTTCTAAAGTTATTAAATTCATTATACAACTTTAAAATTTTTTCAAGAATCTGTTTATGCCAACACTTTCCTACAGGGCCCGTCAATTGTGGGTATTATGGCTTTGCATGTGATTTACGAGCTCAAAAGTGTGCGCATTATTTCACTACATACTTATATATATATATATATATATATATATGTGTATATGTATGTGTGCGCCTATATATGTACGTAGTGCTGCGGTGACTGTAGTAATCTCACCTGTGTGGCAACAACAAATGAAAGTGGCAACTACATACATACCATATATGGTAACTTATGCATGCAGCAAGCGCACAATACCGTTGTAGTGGTGGTGTCGCGTTAAGCTTATCGTTTCGATGCAGACAACATTATTATTTCGAGAGCGAGCAAAAAAAAAAGCAGAATACGAAATCACATTTGCATAAATACTGACAGGCGCTGCAACTGATTGCGTTGCAAGTTTGCTGCACCGTGTTGCAAGTAGACATAAAAGCGTGCATACACAATGCTAATCATTTGCAATGCAGTGTGCATTCGATATGCTGGCAACAACAACAATAGCGTGCATAACAACCGCAGCTATGACAGCAGCAACAGCGGTAGGTGCAAAGACTATTGCTCCACGTGCAGCAGCAATAGAAATAAGCAACAATAACCGCAACAAGCACATGAGCTGAGACACTGCACACAATCGTGCAACACGCTTTTCAGTTGTGCCCCATGCGCTGCGCTTAGTCATTGCCTGTGCTGTTGCGTATGCGGTTTTTTCGCAAGAAAGCAATTTGTTGCGCACGAGACAACAACAACTTGGCATGTATGTACATATATATGTACGGTGGCAGCGGTGGCAAGTGTTAACTGTAACAAATATGAAAGCAGAGTTCAAGCAGAACACAAACGCACGCAAAAGTGAGTGTTTGCGATTGCATTTGAGAATTGCCAATTGCCGACTGTTGGCAGTTGCCTGCCGCTTGTCAGTTGCACCAACACACACACACTTGCACATACATATGTAAGTGCCTTGGCTACAAAATGCAATCACACTCCGTTCGCTTGCTGCCTGGCTGATTATGCCGATTGTTCGCTGTTTTTGCAGTCAATTAAATTCAATTTGCGCTGCACTGCAGGTGAGCCAGAGCGCGAAGCATTTTGTTGCTGGCAGATAGAAAACAAAAACGAAAAATTTTGATTTGATTTGATTGCACGAGCAGGCGGAATGGTTATTGCTCTGACAGCCGCGTTGAGTTTTGAGTTGCGTGTCGGCAACACATTCCATTAAATACCTACGCTTTGGCGTTTTCCCTCTCCTCATGCCTCACTTCAAGTACAGTGTTGTTGTATTTTGATTTGTTTACTTTGCTTACCCACCATTTGCGTCACAGCCGACGCGTTTATTGTATTTTAAGCGTTAATTACCTGCAAAGACATTAAGGCAAGATATTTACTAATTATCGTGAAGAGCGCGTTGCATAATACATTGTATGAAATTTATATGTGAAAGCAACAATAAAGTTATTTAGTAGAGAATTCAGCACAATAGAGCCAATAGATAACTCATTAATATGGTGTACTCACTTACTATTCTGTTTGATTACTACTGTGAGCAAAAATGAGTAAGAATTTGTTCATAATTTTTAAATGTTTAATTTATTATTATGTGGGCCTATTAAAGTAGTCCCCTTGGCTACAGTATACATGTGCCAACGCTTTTTCCTATCCTCGAAACAGTTGTTAAAGTTTATTTGCGGAAAATCCTTCAAAGTGGGTAGGGACACACGTCTTTTATGGACTTAAAAGAAGAGTTGTTCGAGATTGCTAAATAACCTGAAGTAAGGAGCAAATGAGGTAACATTGATTTTTGATCTGCTTTGATGTGTCCTTTTGGCTTCGGCTCACATTTGGACGATATGCGGCCGATTGATCGTCTGTTGACATGGAAGCATACCAGGTTGCTAAATAAGTTTTGTCGTTTGACAAGAAAAACACAAGTTTATGGTTCAAAATACACTGTATTAGTATCCCCTGTTAAGGTAGTATTCTGGTAACTTATGCCTTTTTAATGACTTCTTTGGTGGGTGGGTTTTTATAGGAAAATAAAAATGAATTATCTGGAATATTTAGGGTGTTCTTATTTATATATTGAAAATATCAAAAAAAAAAATGTATTTGAAAAAAATTAATATTTCATTACTATTATTATTGTCACTCAAAGCTGGAACCTAAAAAAAAATGTACGCGGGTAGCTCGGGTGATTTTGGCTATAGATGTTATCTGAAATCAAATATTCTTGTTTATTCTTAATCTATAGACATTTCATTCTGGTTGGAACTACTGAAGTTAAATTTCGAGGGTAAATAACAAAATGGAGGACTTTGAAAAAAATAATATTTTTTTTTTTAGCAAAGAAAGGGTTTTAAAATAAAAAGTTAGGGGTGAAAAAATTCTCGTTAAAACTTGAAAGCAATTGGTTTGGTAGAAAAAAGTTAGGACCCGGGCCGACCAGAAAAACAATGTTTTGAGAAAAACACGTTTAAAGTTCAACAACTCCGAGGGAGAGGACTCCGATGCGCACTAAGAAATTCGTTATAACTCCCGAAATATTTCGAATTTCTGTCTGAAATTTTCACAATATATTCTCAAGACATCTTTCAAATTAAGCAAAATAATATTTTTCGATTTTTTGAACCCAAGTTACCAGACTACTACGGGTACCTTAATATACTTGCTACAACGATTCTCCAATCTGTGGATCCCAACCTGAAGTGAGAATCCGGAAGGTCTGCAAAAACGCTTCAACAGCCGTAATGACTTCTTCATTTGATGAAAAACGCTTGTCACGCATAAATTTTTTGAGTTCTGGAAACAAATGGAAGTCGCTGGTGGCCAAATCTGGTGAAGACGGTGGATGTTCCAACAATTCGAACTTTAATTCATGGATTTTAGCCATTGTCAAAATGCTCTTGTGACACGGTGCATTGTCCTAATGAAAGAGGATTTTTTGCAAACCGGGTCTTTATTTACGAATTTTTTCCTTCAACTGGTCCAAAAGTTTGCAATAATATTCGGAATTAATTGTTTCACCAGTTTGCAAGTAATTCACAAACAAAATTCCTCTCGCATCCTAAAAAACTGATGCCATCACGTTCTTGGTCGATTTCCGGACACGAACTCGTTTCGAAGCCCCACTCTTTAGCCTCTTGTTTTGATTCAGGATCATGGCGATAGATCCAAGTCTCATCCCTAATGATGAATCGACGCACAAAATCCACTTTATCCTTTTTAAAACCCTACAAATGTTGCTGAGAAAGTCGCATTCGAATGTGTTATTGTTCTATTTTTAGCGAAAACGGCAGCCTTTGTGCACACTTTCTAAAACCCAAAATTTCACTTAAAATATGGCCCACACTGCTTAATGAGATGTGTAGTGCTTCTACTAAATCTCTCAGTCAATCGATGATCTTCCAAAATATCCTGTAGTTTGGCTATGATTTCTGGTGTTGATGAGCTTTTTGGACGTCCTTCACGTGAATCGTCTTTTACAACCACGTTTAAATGGGTTTCTCCTATCTTCCAAAAATAAGAATTTTATCAGATATCATTTTTTTTATCGATGTTAAATTTTTTCCATTGTAAAAAATAAAAAAGTGACACGTCTACATTAAATGGCTTGTAAACAAAGAATGAATTGACAGATTGAAATCATATACGCTCATATGAAGAGCGTATCAACAAAACAAAAAAATTGTCGGCTATTAGCAATGCTCTCTCTAACCAACGACAAAACTTATTGAACATCCTGGTAGATCCAAGATTCATCCTCAGTAATAATAGTAGTAGTAGTCGGAAAGCATTGTTTTACAGACGTTAACGCGACCTCGTTTTTTCAAAAAAAGTGAGTGGTTTTGAAACCAATAGTACTTTAACTTTTTCGAAGCTCAAATGAACTTTCAAAATGGTTTTCACTGATTCTTCCGATATTCAAGTACCAATTTCTTGATCATCAGTTGATATTAATGGCCGTCCTGGATGTGGTTCGTAGTCCAGTCCCTCTTTGAATACTTCGAACCAAACAAAAACACTTTCTCACGACAAACAATCATCACCGAAGGCCTTTTCCAACAATCCGAATGTTTCGGCACCGGATATTTGATTCGGCACACAAAATTTAATGGAACTTCTTTGTTGAACAATTTCACTCATCGTAAAAATATTTTTTCCTAAATTGGTAAAATATTTTTTGATATTTGTGTGAAGCTTGATCTGTATATGTCGATTAGGGTGGGTTTTGCAGCTGTTTGTATGCGACGCCCAAATTTTGTCAGGTTATTTTTATATATTGGTGAATTCCCCGAAGCGAATTTTTCAGTTTCGAAAGCAGAAAAAAACAAGAAAAAACGTTAACTTCGGTTGCACCGAAGCTAAATACCCTTCACAGGTGCATTTCTGTTAGTAACTATGTGTCCAGTTTGTATGGAATCTATATGCTATAGTAACCCGTTCTGAACAAGTTTTTTAGAGATTACATTGTTACCTTAAAAAATAATCTTTACCAAATTTCGTGAATATTTCTTGTCAAATGTGAAAGTTGTCCATACAAGAACTTGATTCCGATCGTTCAGTTTGTATGGCAGCTATATGTTATAGTTAACCGATCTGAACAATTTCTTCGGAGATTACATTGTTGTCTTAGAAAATAATATATACCAAATTTCGTGAATATATCTTGTCAAATGTGAAAGTTGTCCATACAAGAACTTGATTCCGATCGTTCAGTTTGTATGGCAGCTATATGCTATAGTTAACCGATCTGAACAATTTCTTCGGAGATTACATTGTTGCCTTAGAAAATAATATATACCAAATTTCTTGAATATATCTTGTCAAATGTGAAAGTTTTCCATATGAGAACTTGATTCCGATCGTTCAGTTTATTTGGCAGCTATATGCTATAGTGGTCCGATATCGGCCGTTCCGACAAATGAGCAGCTTCTTGAAGAGAAAATGACGTCTGCAAAATTTCAAAAGGATATCTTAAAAACTGAGGGACTAGTTCGTATATATACAGACAGACGGACAGACGGACAGACAGACGGACATGGCTAAATCGACTCAGCTCAACATACTGATCATTTATATATATACTTTATAGGGTCTCCGACGCTTCTTTCTGGGTGTTACAAACTTCGCGACAAACTTAATATACCCTGTTCAGGGTATAATAACAGACAGTCAAATCAAAGATGATTCGTTTCGTGCATGGCCGAAAAGACGCAAATGTTACGGCGACGATGAGCGACTCGGATGACTTCACGGCCTTCACTCAATGCTTTGTGCTACGCAAATACTTGTGTTGGCGACAAAGTAGATATTGCATTCTTTGGCTTCGTGGGGACAAACGACCGCTGCGGACTCCCTAATATTATATGTCATGCGTTTATGCGCCAAGTATAAAGTGATAGTTATTTTTAATGATACTGAAATTCAGATTATGCACTCCCAGCACAGCGAGTTGCTTAGTTAACATCATGGACATTTCAAAGAATGGCAAGGGTTATATCTTCCCGCATTCCTACAAATGAAAGAGCTCTGCGCGAGAAAAGATAAGATTTGGATAAAGGTCGTCTAAGAGCCCGAAAAAAACAACAGCGTTTTAGCCTGTATGTTTTGGGATTCATATGCAATTATTTCAATCAACCATTTCGAATACGGTAAAATAATTATTAATGGTAAAGATCAATTGGACGTCGAGTTCAAAGTTTGGCCTAAATGTTATACGAAAATATTTGTAGCCCATATAAGAAATTAAATTTAAACAGGGATCTAGTAGAGTGATAATATATTACATATACAGTTTTATATTACTCATCTATTAGATACTACTGTGCCCAAAAAATAAGGTGAATTTAAACTGCGCGATCTAAGGATTTGAAGAATTATTTTTTTTTTTAGGTTGGTAGTACTGCCATTCACATTTATGTCAAATTTCATGTCAAAATATTCATTAATGTTTGAGATAAGTGTCGTTTTGTGAGCAGCTAAAAGTGTGTTTTTCGTTTTTTGCGATGTCGAAATTTGTTGAGCATAGAATTTGCATTAAATTTTGTTTACGGAATCAATTTTCTGCTGCGGATACGTTGAGGATGGTGCAGAAAGCCTTTGGTGATGAGGATATGTCTAAAAAAATGTTTATAAGTGGTATAGTGAGTTCCAAGCCGGCCGTGTCGAAGACGAAAACCGTCCAGGGCGACCATCAACCTCAACCAACGAAGCTCACGTTCAATAAATCAAAGATTTGGTGTTGAAAAATCGTCTTTTAACAATTAAAGACCTTGCTGATGAAGTTGGCATATCGAAAGGCTCAGCCTATACCATTTTGAAGGATGTTTTGGGCCTCAAGCGCGTCAAATCTCGACTGGTACCGAAAACATTGAATTTTTTGGGGAAAAGGCGTCGCGTTGAAGTGTGTGAAAGGATGCTTTTCGACTACCAGGGTATCCTGAAATGCATTATAACTGGCGATGAGACTTGGATCTATGCTTACGACCCCGCAACAACCGATCAATCGAGCGAATATCGTGCCAAAACAGAGCCGAGACCAAAAAAAAATCGCGCTAAAGCGCTAAAGTCGTTCAAAAATCGAGGTCATGTTGACTGTTTTCTTCGATTATCGTGGTGTTATGCATTATGAATTCCTTCCAACCGGACAGACAGTCAACAAGGAATATTATTTGAACGTTATGCGTCGTTTGCGTAACGCTATCCGCCTAAAAAGGCCGGAATTGTGGAAAGACAATTCTTGGTTTTTACACCACGATAATGCACCATCCCATACTGCCCTCGTAATTCGTGATCATTTCGCCAAAAACTCAACCCAGATCGTTCCGCAACCACCGTATTCACCTGATCTGGCGCCGTGCGACTTCTGGGTGTTCACCAAGCTTTGAAGGGGATGAAATTGATTTGGAAGAATAAATAAAGGATTTTCCAAATAAATACAATGTTACCTTATTTTTTGGCACAGTAGTATGTACACAAACCTGGAGTAGTCAACTTAGAGTGAAATTACAACCTTGCTCTTGTATAAAAAGCCTATTATTTGAGAAGGTATCTTCACAAAATTTAGTGGAGATTTTTGTCTAAGTTAACGCTATAATCTCCCACCACTTTGATATTATAGCTTTGGTGTCTTCGAAGTTAAGACGTTTTTTTTTTTGAACATATTTCAAATATCATTTTCTACTTACTTCACACTTGCAAAGCAATATAGATGTATGGATACGCTTTGTTACTTCTGAATAGCCAATAGAGATAACAATAAAATTTAACATAATTATCATTACTAAAGGCAAGTACTATCACAATAGTTAGCCACCATATCTATTTCGATGTGAAAAAAGGAGAAAAACAAAAAGGAAACAATACTAAACTTCAAACGCTCACCAGAATTGGCAATTCAATATTGATTCAACGAGTCTTTGGCCCGCCACAAAACGGACATTCAAATAATCGCATGAATAGCGGCACTCATAGGAAACTTAACCAGCAATATCCGCACAAAAACACTGGCGCGGCACTAGGGCACGTTGGCATGCGTGAGCGGGCATAAGCAAATGTCCGGAAAGAGATATAAAGGGACTTAAATGTGTGCGCTGACAAGGAATTATTCTACAAAGCTAATGAAATAAAAGATTTTATTGCCTTCCCCACTAGTAGAGGTAAGTGTTAGGGTATGCGTGAGCTGCATGTGGCAATAGTAAAAGTGCGATACTAACACACATACACATAGAGAAATAGTGGCACGTTTTAATGTCCATTGAGCGTAGTGGACAATATCCTCAAGCGGCGTACTGCTGGACCCCCAGCCGACACCCAACTAAAGCATGTGCCTCGCATAGTTTTTGTTTTTTCTTTATCTGATGTGGCTCGTGCTGGTCCCTTCGGGTACTCAAAGGACTCGCTCGCTCTCAATGCACTAAAATTCTATTGTGCGTACACGTGCAATAAAACGCCACATTAATAGTTGTATTTGTCTTGAATAGCTTCATATTATGTTGGTGTGGCTGTAATGCTAAGGTAATGCCACAATTTTTCCTAGTCATCATCTGTTTATATTGCAGATATGCACTTACACACTTACATATGAAATGTGTTTAACTATCACAACGGAGATACATATGTGCTGTAGTTGGTTTGAGCACATCAACTATGAGGGTCATCAACGTAATCAACAATAACAACAATGGTGAACTGCACGTCGCTCATTCGTATCAGTCCAACGCATGTCCTTCGCAGTGACAGGGGAAAGTAGAGCGGCAATAATACAAATGTCAGTGGCAGAAAACTTACAATGGTCCTTATAATGGATTACAACAACAGGGTGGTTGGCAAATGAAAGCGAAAAACATTCGAAATTGACATTATTATTTGTTGCCTGATGTATGTTGTTTTGTTGTTGTTGTTGTTGTATAATTACTTACGAGTTTTGTTAAGGCGTGGTCGAGTGAATTTGACAATTTCTCCGGGTATTTTTAGCAAACTTCATAACAATTCGAAAAAACCAACATATAAGTTTCATCCCGTTGACTATGATAAAAATAATTATAAAAATACTTTTAACAAAATAAATAAAATTTTTTGTATTTTTGCACCCATCGACACATATTCGAGCGGCGCATTGAATTTCCAGTTAAAAATTTACAAGAAAAGCTTCTCACAACAAGTAAGGAAGTTCGGGTGTCACCTAACATTTTATACTCTCGCATGATAAAGTCATAATCGAGATTTCATTATCCGTCATTTACATATTTTTTTATTTTGCTGTAAAATTAATTAGATTAGATCAATTTGTGTACTTTGAGTATTGAATTGTATTTTCATTTATATGTATGTATTATACAGAGAAGACATCAGATGGAATTCAAAATAGCGTTATATTGGAAGAAGGCGTGGTTGTGAACCGATTTCACCCATATCTCGTACATGTCATCAGGGTGTTAAGAAAATGTTATATACCGAATTTCATTGAAATCGGTCGAGTAGTTCCTGAAATCTGGTTTTTGGTCCATAAGTGGGCGACGCCACACAGTGAGACAACGCCGGCATTAAATACAAGGAGTCATTGTAGAGCTCTGAAATTTTGCATAGGTTATTTTTGAGACAATTCCAGTTTTTAAAAAAAAAATTAAGAAAATTCGCCCACTTTTACGCCCACCTGCCATACAGTCGAAATTTGTAAAATGCCGTATTGTCCGTAATGCTTTAGGTATAACTTTCAATTTTGGTATACTTGAATGTTATATAGTTACAAACATTATTTGAAATAAAAATTGAACTTTGGCCCACTTTTAACCCCATCACCCATACTAACTCAACATAAAAAGTGCCATATTTTCTAAAATATATTAAATACAATCTTCAAATTCTGTATTACTGTAATTTATATCATTTAAAATGTTTCATGCAAAAATTACAATAACACGCCCACTAATACGCCCACCTCCCATTGAAATGCAATAAAAAAAAACAATATTTTTTTTTTTCATTCAATCAATAATATTTTAACATCATCATGGTATTCTAATTTTTTTAAATTTGTTTCTCATTCTAAATGAATTAATATAAGGATCTGATAATATTTGCAAATAGTGCATTACATCTTCATTCGTAGAAATACGTGAATTTTTCCGAGAATGGAATAACCTACAGTTTCTAACCCAAAGTCAATGACCTTCAACAAAATTATCTATCAAATTAATAACGTAAATAAAATTTATGTAAACAAGAATATTTTTATTAAAACATAAATGATCTTTAAAGCATAATTCTGAATAACTAACAAAAAACAAATGTAATTTATTACTATTCTCTTGCACAATAAGTGAATAGTAAACAATTAAAAAAAATAAAAGTAAAAAGTTGTAAACATGGTTTGCATGCTAACATACGTATAGCGACAGAATGTGCGCGTTACGTACTTTTTGTAGTTTTTTGTATGTTTAAAGTGCTTTTGCAAACTTTTGCTATATGTCCTCTACTTTAAATGAAAGCTGAGATTTCAAACTTTCATTTGGTATAAGTCTGCACCTAGGGCGAGGGGCTGCTCTATATTTCCTAGGCCATTGAAAATGCAAAATGTTCAATTTTTGCACCACAATTCTGTTGTTAAGAAAAAAAAATTGTGTTTTTTTTTTTTTTTTAATTTATTTTTTCATTTACTCATTCTACAATAACTGAATTAATTAAAAAAATACTTTAAAGTTACATTTATTATGTATTTTTATTTAAATAAGCTTTTGATTATTACATATTGAACTAACATATTTCAAGCGCGTTGGCATACCTCAACTTTGACTTGCTCTAGACGAAAAAGTAATGAAGTTATGAGGCTGAAATTTCAGGGAATTGTTACTCATATATCTGTTAATATACTGTGAAAATTTCATCCAAATTGGACGACACGTCAAAAACCATTTTTTGCCGCGGTTACTATTGGGCTGTCTCACTGTGCGCCACGCCCATTTTCAATTTAAAAAAAAAAAGCCTGGGTGCAGCTTTCTTCTACCATTTCTTCCGTAAAATTCAGTGTTTCTCACGTTGTAAGGGAGGTGGGCGTGGTTATTATCCGATTTCTTCCATTTTGGAACTATACATAGAAATGCCTGAAGGAAACGACTCTATGGAGTTTGGTTAACATAGCTATAGTAGTTTCCGAGATATGTACAAAAAACTTATTAGGGGGCGGGGCCACTCCCATTTTTCAAAAAGGATTACGTCCAAATATGCCCCTCCCTAATGCGATCCTTTGTGCCAAATTTCACTTTAATATCTTTATTTTTGGCTTAGTTATGACACTTTATAGGTTTTCGGTCTTCGCCATTTTGTGGGCATGGCAAAATGAACTATCTTTTTTTTAATTTTAAGAAGTTCAAGAAAGTATTCACCGACACCGTTTCAACGATTAATGGGAAAAGGGATAAAAACTATGTGCAAGAAGACATCTGCGCATAGAAACGAGTGTCCGCGGATCTTCCAGTAAGTGGTGTGAGGGGAATCTGGCTCCAAAGGCTGGGGACTGGAAAAGAAGTTCTATGCGAAAAAACTAAGAACTTTCCGGCTTTGAATCGGCTAAAGTGAGTTTTTTGAAGCGGGGCGAAGGCCTAAACAGTAGCTAACACTTCGTTGTTGTTTTTAGCGGTTATCTAGTCTCCGTTAGGATGGCAAGGTTCAGAGAAATAGTCATTGAGGTCACGGAGGTTACTTTGTTGAAGTGGGATCCAAGGCTCAAACAGGGACTAACGCTTCGTTTTTTTGTTGTTGTAAAGGTAATTTAGTCCCCGTTAAGATGGGAAGGTTTAGCTAAGTTGTCACCGAAGTCATGTCATTCAACGATAGGCCTAGAAAATGTGCTTTTTCGATGGGGTCGCACCATTTTGTTGTGTATTTTGGTCACAGAAAGAGTGTGCGCACAACAAGGGATCTGTTTGTTTATACAGATAGCCAAGAGGCTTTGAAACCAGTAAAATCTCTAAGAGTTTCATCAGAGGAACTGAAAATATGCCTTGATCTCTTTGGGCATCCAACATCCTATTTTAAGGTAACCCTACAATAGTTTCCAGGATATAGTGATATTCCTGGTAAATGTGAAGCAGATGAACATGAAACTCCAGAAAAGAGGGAATTAATATGTCTATGGCAACATGCAGATAATTTATGAACAAACATCTTATAATATAGCTGGGTTAGAGACCTGCTCAACAAGCTGGCAAACATTTCATGGATAGAATATGGGCCGCACATGCTCACGACTACTAAAATTTAAAATGAATGATATAAGAACTCTAGTGGGAGATCTAACAGGTCACTGTCTAAGTGGCAGGTATTTTAGCAGGAATACCATCCAAGGACTACTGTAGAAGCTGCCAAGAGGTAGTAGAAGAGACTATTTGATGCGAATGCAGGATTTTGTATTTCAACAGCTCCCTAGAAATATTGTACCTATTGGTATAGCGTTTCAGGTCCTTAACTCATTAAGGTATCATTATGCACTATGAAGTATAGTATCACTTCTCATGCAGTCCTTGGAACAGTGTCCTTAAATACTGTACTGTTCTAAGATGGAAAAGTGGTATTCAACGATTTATGACTATATTCAAACAAATTCTCTTCTGAAATGTTTCCATGTATTTGTTTTCCAAAAAGAAATTTCTTAGTGAACCTTCACAAATTTTGAGTTGCTGAAACAGCTGAATCAACAGTTCTCTGCAATTTACTCATATAAGGCCATTACGTGAAGAAAAACTCGCTCGTAATTTTCGACCGACTGTTATAAACATCACATTATTAGTTTAGTGGTCCAACGAAGCCGTAAGACCCATAAACCAACTCATCGCATGAGTTGTTACGAAATACCTGCACATACCAGGCTAAACTTGCATTTTATAGGCACTTACAAATGTTCGTCCACTACTCTCTACAAATGCTTGTCACAGAGTTATTATGCCCTGAGGTCGTGTAATCACCACGAGTCGATTTGCACGTCCAGTTCGAAATGTCCCCTCAGTATAACGGTTGATTTTCTATCTGCCTCCTCAATCGGTTTCTATTATTACTTACAGCACGGCGTAGGCAAGTGGCAATACTATTTATGTGGCAGTTAACGGTGTTTCTAACCAATAATAGCCTCAACCTAATGTCTGTCTGTATGTTGGCTGTGCGTAAAATGAATTTGTTAATCGCCTGACATACTGTCAACATGCTTGCCGCCTGCCATTATGTGTCCATTACCTGAGGCCAAATATGTGGGCATGTGTAATAAGGTGTGGATGTATGTGTCTCGTGTTCTGCCATGGAACAATATTGTTTAGCACATATAAGCTTTTCAACGCACACTGGCAATGCGTATTAACAATTTGCGGTGGTCTAACGAGTCTGAGCCTTCTCTTATAAGGGTGGAAGTGATTATTTTCATTACTATGTTTGTTGTTGTTGTGCTATTAGCGTTTGCAAGTTTGCCTTTTCGTCTGCAAAAGTCATCACGTTGTAATCAGTTCAGTTGTGGCATGCCTAGCAATGGCTTTTAAAAGAAGCGTAGAGTAAGTAGCTTAGGCTTAGTTGGTTATGCGTTGCTCATATTCACTTTCTGCGTTGTTTGTGCAGACTGCCACCATTTACCCATTATTATTTACTGTCATTTGTCTAGGCCGATTATTAAATGCAGCTGAGGCTCCATTTACGCGTTGTCATTGCGCATTAACACGCGGAAATATGACGACTAAGCGATTAGGTACGCGGCCCCCGAGGGAGCTTACGCATTAGAAATAAAGCTATGGTATCACATAACCTTTTAATGAATGTAAGGGGCACATCTATATTTACATATGATTTGTTTCAAAAACACATTGCGAAGTTTTTGAAAAAAAAAAAATAAATATTTCTTTTTATACGAAAACTCTGACAGTGCTGAAAAAAGTGCCTTCACTGCTGCATTGATTCCGGCCCTCTCTGTAGATGAAACATAAAAATACAAAATTCTTGTTGAACTAGAAACTATTCTCCGTAAAATGACCTAAGATCACAAAAAAAAAAAAAAAAAAAAAAAAAAAATATACAAAATGAAAGCGTTTCTTTTTTAAGTTAAATTTTACCCTCTATTTTTTGGTTTACCAAATTCCGATTTATGATAAGACCACAAGCCGATAGTTAAATATTTTGTAGAATTATATTATGGGTAATCCATGTAGAAGTACTTTTATTGACAGATCACGCGTGAGTAGTGTTAAGCTGTCATGTTATTTTTGTTGAGCGTATGTTCGGCATGGAAAGATTTACTCCTGAACAACCTTTAAAAATCGTTCAAATTTATTATGAAAATTCTGTAAGGAATGTGTTTCGCGCCGTTCGCAGTAAATCGGACTGGCGTATGGGATCACTTGTCGGATTTTCTGTCGAGATCCTAAATTGAAAGCGTACAGCTTGTGCAAGAACTGAAGACGCTCGACCTTGCCAAGTGACATCGCTTCGCTTCATGAACCTTTGAAAAGTCCACTTTTTTCATTTGAGTATCAAGAGTCACCATTTCATTCAGAAAAAACAACGGTTTGGTGTGGTTCGTGAGCCGGTGCAATCATCGGTCCATATTTATTCCAAAATGATGGCATTGAGAACGTAACCATCAACGGCGACCGTTATCACGGCATGATAATCGGCTATTTGATGCCTGAAAGTAAAGCTCGTGATCTCGGCGACGTTTGATTTCAAAAAGCCGGCGCCATTACGCACACATCGCATCAATCAATGGCTTTATTGAAGAAGCACTTGGGTGAGCAGATAGTTTCACGTTTTGGGCCGGTCGATTGGCCACCAGGATCGTGTGTTATCACACCGCTAGACTTTTTCCTGTGGGGAAATGTAAAGTCTAAAGTCTATGCGGACAATTCCGCTGCTTTTCATACCTTGGAGCAAAACCTCACGCGTATCATTCGCCAGTTACCAGCCGAATGCTTGAACGTAGCCGCGGCCAAGATTTGAAATAGATAATCCTAAAAAAATAAATGCCAAAGAATGTTCCTTCGAATGATAATAAACATTCCCTCCTCATTCAATTTGAAGTTTCTGTATTTTTTCTTTAAAAATGTAAGGAATCTTGAAATGGATCACCCTTTATAAAAAATTGTAATTTTATTTAAAAGCCACTTAGAGGCATAGTATAGCTTTAGTCTCAAACAGATTAGCATAACTGAGTATTTCAATTCTTCAAGTTTGATATTAACTCAATTTCCATAAAAAAACGCAATATTCTGCTATGAAAATGAAATGAAATGCCTTCCAGGGCTCAAATACTTTAGTTTGTCTAATAATTTAAACCTATTTGTGTATGCAAAGAAGTCAGCGGACAGCTGACAGCAGAGTGTCAGTACTTTTGCGGTTGGCTAACGGCGACGGTTGTCAAGGCATTAGAGCGCATTTAAGAGCTCATGCCGTTGGCGAAATACAAGTGGCTTTGAATAGTATAAACGCAAGTGAAAAAACCTAAACAAAATAGAGAAGCAGAAAATAAATATGAAAAGCCACTTTGGCACCTGCAGAGCTTAAGTTACATAATAGCTTCAATTACACAGACTTGCTGTTTGTTGTGGCAACATACAGCAGCGACCCCGCCAGCGCTATGGTATGGCCGTAACGGCAACGAGTGATTTAAAATAATAATCACATTTAGTTGCCACTGACTACTGCTATTGCTACTGACTTCCTGGCGTGCCCGGCGAAGTGCAGCCACTTTTCACGTGCCACATATTGAGCGTGCAGAAAGCGTGGCAAGAGGAAACGCGTTGCGCTTGTGACGCTTTGATTGCCGTCTGTTGCCGCGCGTGTTGGCATTCAAATCAGCACAGCGTAAACTCTTTCAGTCATTTATGCACGCACACATCCATACGTACGTACGTACATATGCACATATTTGTCCAGCCCAGCTGCTCCGCTTGTCTGTTTTGTATTCCAACTAATTTCGTGTCTATCTATTTGTTTGCGATTCTCACTAACTGTCTGTTGGTCTGTGTCCCAAAGTCCGTTTTTATCTTTTGGCGCAAGTTCATGCTGTGTTGCCATTTCGACCGGTGTTTTGCTATGCTTTCCGCTGGCTCTTTGTTTTTGCTTTTCACAAAGCTATTTGTGCGTCTTTTACTCGTTTGGCTTACGCGTGTTGCCATGAGATTATTTCATTTGATAAAAATTTGTTACCAGCAACGTATGTTGCAGGCATTCATTGACTTCTGGCAGCGATTTGAGGGAGGAGGGGTGTATATAATATTATTGAAACAAATCTGCTTTAAGTGCTCAAAACTCGATATCACTCATAGAGAGAGGGAGAAGTTTGTTACCTGAAACCAGTCTCTTCCTCGTAGAAATGTGATACATGTATGGGACAAAAGACTGAATCACAATCCTAATTTTTATCTAAAGCTTTTAATTTCGTTTGATTTCAACGATTTATCAAACCCAAATGTCATACGGTAATCTGTGAGTCTCATTCATTTGGAGTAGGGGGTTTTGTGAAGCGAGTGGCGAGATGAATCAAATTCACTATTCCTTTACAACAGATACAGAGAAAATCCGCAATAATTTTTAATCTTTATGCTTGGTTAAAAGTAGACGAGAACTGATATAGTTATGTGGTCTAACCAGCCGCCAATTCACGAGTCTTATTGGGGCTCTGCGCCAGGCGAGGCAAATAATAAAAAAAATTATTGAATACCTTACAATAGTATCATGGAATCTGTGGAAGCTTAAAAGAACCAATAGACGAAAACATCGAAATATATAAAAATTAATTTAAAATACCCGTAAAGCCAAGGTGATCGAGATAGCTGAAACTCGAAAAATATCTTTGGCATGTCTTATATATAGTGATATAAAGATAATTGCCAGAAATGAACTTTGAATCGCTGCCGCATTCTACAGAACCGCCCTGTTTTGAATCCCCCAAATTTGGGGGCAAACAGCGAAAAGAAAGAAAGAGAAGAGAAACGACGCGTAAGCGGTCTCTAGCCAATAAAAAAGAAGAAGAAGTTTCATCAAATAGGACGGCAACGCTTTTTGCGAACCTTAAGACGGACTTGATTATAGTATATACTTTTTCTTGTCCCTTCAACTGCGAAGTTTTAGATACTTATGACGGGTTCTAGATTTTATGGGACAGAGGCAAAAACGGTGTTCCAGTGCCTCTCTGATGCCTATATCTCTGAAATTTCTGCATATATCGTCGTTACTTATGCTCATCCGGCTCGCATGTGGCCTGTCTTGTGCATGATCTTGGGGATTCTGCATGTGGTTGAAGCATTCCATCTCGCCGTGATCCATTTATTAACACTTCTGGAAATTTCATTGTACACCGTTTTTAGTGACTTCCGTATTTTCCGTACGGGTTCGGTAGTCGGCCGGATAGTACCTTTGGAAATCTCATCGGCTGGCTTAACTGTTTGTTATCGTTGCAAAATAAATCGCCGAAGTGGATGCTGTGCTTTCCTATATATGACAGGTCAATCTTGGCAAAAAATATCAACTTTTGGACATCACTCATAAGGCTATGTAGATTACGGTTAGTAGGATCGGAAAACTTGAAGGCCACAAGATGAGAATAAAAAACGGTTAACAAGATATTATTCGAATAATTGATTCCCATTTGAAGAGAATAAAAAACTTCTCAAGAAAAATAAAGAAAACCTCAGAAATTACAGACAACTAAGGAATATACTAATAACCTAACCAAACCTTAAGCTGTTTGTCAATTACCAAAGATTTGTTGGACTATTGAAGAACTTCTGTAACAGCACAAATGCAATTGGTAAGATGAGCTGGCGGCTAATTATATACCAATTTGAAATCTGTAACTATTGACCCAGCTTTTTCGAAGTGGTGAAAGAAGCTGCCCACACATACCCACAGCTTATGGTAATAAGTGTTATATATTGATATTTTACGCTTTTACTTTTTATAAAAATGCTGAGAAATCTTTAAGTTTTTTTTTCTTAGTCCCTTTATATTAGTCACGAAAATATTAATGTTTTCTTTTCTCAAAGCGCCGACCGTCATCTTATGTTACTGAATGTCCTACGCCTCAAATCAAATTAACGGTGCTTTCTACTTACATACACAGACGAGTACAATAAATATATTTATCTGTTTACAATAATACAATATGATGCTTAACTCTCAAGACACAAAGGTAAATAATGAATCAAAAGTAACCAGTTGAGTGCTTTCAATCGCCAACTTTTTCTTCCGCGCGTCTAGATTCGCTTACGGCTGCCTAAATCGTTAAGTGTAAGGTGTACTTCAGGCAACAAAAACACAAAAGGAAATATAAATACACAAATAAAACAAATTTAGCCAAGTGGGCATTCATTCATTCAAGTGCCCAACGGCTTAGGCGCGCCCATACAAAAACAAACCTAACCCTTTTTATGAAAGAGAAAATGGCCACTTTTCGAGCATATATATTTTATAAAATTAATTTTCGCAACCTTTGTGCACAGCTCTCTCATTCTACTCTCACACAAGCCTGTTTATAGACAAACAGCATCGTTTTAACCCGCACCAGTTGGCACATCTCCGCTCATTAAGTAAGCGCTAAGTATTTAAATAAGTAAATGTGATTTTTGTGTGCGATATTTTGAATTATTTCTGAGGCGTTATGAGTTAAATGAATGAATTTCCTGCTCCCACTGCCCGCTATCTCCTTTCACTACGTGACTTCTGCTTTGCAGTGGCGGTGCTAAAAACTCATTTAATGATGTTGGCCTTCAAACGGCATTTAAATGAGGCTATCAAAAAATTAAAAGGGATACGCGTATCTCACTAAATACATCCTTGTCTGTAAAATTTGTGTGTGGAAGAGGTTAAAACGCAATAAAAGCATACAAAATTGAAATAGAAGGGTCGAGTCAAGTATATTTCTGAAAATGTAATTTGCTTATTACAGCTGCTGTCGACAACGGGGGACGGGCAAGGCGCGGGTTTAGTTACTCTGAGTTAGGTTTATGGCCTGTTTGGGTCAGTAAAAGATTAAATGCTTACGTTTCCATTGCAAGTTTTGAATGGGGCCACTGAATTATGGCTGGACGTATGATTTGGGTATTTGTGTTTTTTTTTTTTTATTATTTTTTTGTTTAGCTGCCTTGCTGTGGGCTGCAAGAGATTTGATGGCGGACGCTTTCAGCAGTTAGTTAAAAATGTTTGCAAATCAAATAAACCGGCGACTAAAACAACAAATCGTAAAAATTTTTGAGTTTATAGTCAACAGTGAGCATCAACAGTTTGTGCGTACGGAAAATGAAGCAAGATTAAAAAAATATACATACACATAAATACTATTTTTCAAGTACTTGGAAGCAAGATACAAAATTTTCCATCCAATAATAAGAAAACAAAAACAGTTAGGTGGAGAACCTTTTCGTTGTAATTACTCATACTTGGAAAGCCGTTTTTAGAGGTCTATTAACAAATTTTTCAGAGTACAAACAAAAAAAAAAATCCATCGCTTTTTTTATTCAACTTTATATAAGAACATGCGCTTTGAAAATGGATTAAAATTCTTTAAATAGCTTTTAAGCTTATAAAAATTAAGCGTCTTATATATATTCATAGATAAATATCTAAAATAAGAACTTACGGAAATACTAGAAGCTCTTTGATAATTGTATTTACCTGAAAGTATAAGAAATATTAAAAAATTAGTTAATATACACACAAAGCGTAGACATACATATATGAATAAAGCAAAATGGTGATAACTCACAATTATGTTCATTAAGCTAGTATAAATTCGGGAATAAGTAAGTTATGTAAAAAGAATGAAAAAATTTTTTCATGAGTTCATATAATAAAAATATTCAGTTTCCAATTGCGTATTTTTGTCTGGGCATAGAAATAGCACAGTAGCCCACAGTTCTGGAAATTAAGAAAATTTATTATAAAATATTACTTTGTAATCCCCACTAACTTCTGCCTGCTCTATCCACGTCCAAATTCCTTCAGCAGTTTCACAAATTTTCAATGGATTTGGCGCTGGCCAGGTCTGGACGTCAATAATTTCTATAGTGAGCCAATTTTTCATATTTTTAGCTGCGTGCTCTGTATCATTCCATAGTCATTTTGATAATGTTGAGGTACGAAAATTGGTCCATTCTACTATCTATGCTCACCAATGGTCCAACATCATACCAGGAAAACGCTCCTCAGAACATCATGTTACCACCGGCGTGCTTAATGGTTTTTGTGGTGTATCTAGAGTTATATGCCTGACACCTGGGGCGATAGACAAATGGTTTGCCATCGGATCCAATGCGATTCACCTTCGTTCATTGCCCCAAAGTACACTTTTTTTAAAATTTGATGTCCCTTTCTAAATGTTCTTTAGCAAAGTTAAGTAGTGCTCTTATGTTTCCATTAGACAGCAAGAGGTTTTCTCGACTCAAATCATCAGGTAAATGTTAGAGAGAGAGTGCGAATTCCTATCCCACATTCATGGAGAGAATAATAACTACCGATGAGACATGGGTTTATGAGTTTGACATACAAAGAAGTCAACATTCATCGGAATAGAAGGGAAAAAATTACCCGAAACCGAAAAAACCACGACAAAGCCGCTTAAAAATCAAGACAATGCGCATTTTTTCTATATTCGTGGTTCGGTACATTATGAGTTTGTTCCGGTGGGACAGACGGTAAATAAGAAGTTCTATTTGACCGTATTAAGGCGTTTGCGTGAGAACATGCGTTAAAAACGGCCGGAATTGTGAAAGAAAAATTCATGGATTTTACACGATGATAATGCACCATCGCATCGAACCACGATTGTGACCGATTTTAAAGCCAAAAATGCAATGAATACCATAGATCAACCAACGTATTCACCAGATTTACGCTCCGTGAAACCCGTTTTCAGTCGATTGAAGAGATTAAACGAAATTCGGTGAAGGAGCTGAAGGCCATCTCAAAAAGTGCTTATGAAAAATGAGAAGTGCTTATGAAAACTGAAAAATCGTGGACATAAGTGTATTACATGTGGTTTTCGTCACAATATATGTGCGCGAAAATACGCTAAAATTCAATTCGCTAGCGTACCGTAACACACTTCGGCGGCCATTGGAGTACGGAACGAGCTTCTTCAATACTTCTTCTTCTATGACTAGTCCTTCAATCATTATTTCATTTAATCTATGGTCGTTAAAATTTATTTGTTTTTTGGATTTAAGACAGTTTTAAGCAGGACAACTTTTTGCCGCACCAGACGCCTTTTTTTGTTAGTCCTCCTGGCTATTAACTATGGTATTAGCTTTTAATATATTGGATTTTGCCGAAAAATATGATACTATACACTAACTTCAACATGTATCTTTGTATAGATAGCTATTTTCGCTAGGACATGGAGTAAGCGCAATACATGGATTATTTTATTTTTAGGAAGAAAAACTAATATGAGAGCCCCTAAGGAGAGAAGGCTAGATCATCATAGATTTTAACTCAACAAAATTGATCGAGCTCTTAGAATATATTAGTTTGTCAAATATCTAACTTTCGCCTTTTTGTCTTTTGAATTTTGCGGCTATGTATAAAGCCCTACAGAGCTCGTATCTAACATACATTTTTGAAAGGCCTTGACATAACCTACAAAACGACGCTATGTTTCCGTGAGATTAATGGTGTTTTGGGAGATGGTACTCTATCACTTCGAACTGCGGAAAAATGGTTTCGACGATTTAGAGCGAGTGAAAACGACCCATGAATAAGCCAGCTGGCGGAAGATCTGTGACGACGAATACCGATCAAATCGTGGAAAATAACGAGTTTGACCGGCAGGTGGCAACTCATGACATCGCCCAGAAGATGGGTGTTAGTCACCAAACCATTTTAAGCCATCTGCAGAAGGCTGGATAAAAAAAAGAGCTTGATGATTGTGTGCCGCAAGATGTAACGCAAAAAAAAAACCTTCTGGACCGAATCAACGCCTGCGATATGCTGCTGAAACGGAACGAACGCGACCCATTTTTGAAACGGTTGGTGACTGGCGACGAAAAATAGATTACGTACGACAATATCCAGCCGGTGAATCGTCCCAAATAGTGGCCAAGCCGGGATTGACGGCCAGGAAGGTTTTCCTGTGTGTTTGGTGGGATTGGAAGGGAATCATCCATTATGAGCAGCTCGCATATGACCAGACGCTTAATTCTACCATCTGAGAACAACTAGACCGCTTAAAGTAGGCGATCGACCAGAAGCGTTCATTATTGGCCAACAGGAGGGGTGTAGTGTTCCACCAGGACAACGCCAGACCACACACTTCGTTGATGACTCGACAGAACCTACGGGAGCTCGGATGGGACGTTTTATCGAATCCACCATGTAGCCCGGTCATAGAGCAAAGTGATTACCACCTGTTCCTGTTCATGGCGAACGAACTTATTGGTGTAAAGATGAACTCAAAAGGGACTTGTGAAATATTATATTGTACAAGAGAAAACTCAAATCGAGTGGAAATAGTTGAAAAATATACTGAAATAAACTTGTGGAATAGATTTCTGTTGAGGAAAGGAAAATATGCAATCAAATATAAAGGAAATAAAATTTCAAAAATATTGTATTCATTGTCTTTGTGTGCAAATTTAATGTACATATAAAGCTAAAATTACTGTGAAATACGGCTCTAATAATTCGGAATTTAAATGCAACATAAATAAATAAGTATATACCGTGCTGCAAGTTTGCTTATTTTTGACACCGAATACCGAATGATAATAATAACAGTAATTTAAAGAAAGCAACCAAATCAAATCAGCAACAAAGTGTATTTATGCATAATGCATGAAATGTAATTTGTCAAAGACAACCACTTCAGATGCGAAGCGACAGGAATAAAGACAAGAAAATATAATATTAACAAAAAAGAAAAACAGCAACACACAAAAAATGGAAAATGAGCAAGAGCAAGACAATGGATGTGAATATAGAGGAAAAAGAAGAAGCATTGACACACACACACACACACAAATAAACACATACATACATAAGAGGAGCAACAACACCAGAACAGGCGTCTGGGGCGTCTCAAGGATACAAAGCGAACGGCAAAGGTCAGGTCGAATGACAATGCCAGCAAACGCGTGAGGCATGAAACCAAAGAAAACAAGACAAAAAACTCTGAACACCGCACAGAGTAAAGTATGCAGCGTCAAAATTAAAAAAATAAAAATGAAAGAAAATGAAAAGAACAATATGAGAAATCGAAAATGAAGACAAAATTTTGGGGAGCGGGCAACAATGGAAGCAAACAAATATTTCATAGCCAACGAGACGCAAAAAACCAGCGTAAAAACACTTGACAATAACTGCTTGACAATGACAGATAACAACGGCTGCGCCAACAACAAAAACGAAAACAAAAAGAACAAATCACAAAGTGTGTGGCACAAATATAGAAAAAGCATAAAAATCAAGATGTTGAATATCAGCGTTCGCAATCAAAGGCAAATATATTTGCGCCGCGCAAGAAGCGAAGAGGAAGGAGCAAGCTAAGAAAACAATGGATTGCAAATGGCGCAGAGCAAAGTCAGAGAGAGTGAGAGAGAGAGAGTGAGCGAGACACAATAGTTGGGGGAAAAGGAGCTGAGCGAACAAAAGTTAAGGAAAAGGAGTTGAAGGGAAGAGAGCTGAGGCAAAAAAAAGTTGAGGAAAAGGAGTTGAAGGAATGAGCGCTGATGAAAAAGAAGCTAAGAGTTGAGGCGAATGCAGCTGAGGGAAAGGAAGGCGTCTGGCTTGGCGCACCAAATGCTGCATGACTGATGGTAAAAGACGATAATTTCTCAAATATCTACACAAAAAACCAGCTGCAAGCCATAAGATACGCAGGCAGAGCGACGAGGTTGCGTATACGCCCCGTTCGACGAACGATAATGACACACAAGATGCGTCGGACAGCCAACCAGAGCCAACAGTTGTGAGTGAAAAATGTGTGTGTATGCCTTAAATTTGTGCTAGTAAGTATTGCTGGTTGGACACAGTGGACAAGGCTGCCGGACTATGAGGGCGAGCTGACAATGGAAAAATTAGATTTGCTAAAAAACTCTATATACATATGTATGCATTTGGAAGGGTATATGGGCAACAACGAGTAAAGAATACACAATTTCATAGAATTTACAACAACGAAATAATCTCGGCAATTTTATACAATTTAAAACAACAACAACTTAAACAGTATAAATAAAAAAAGTGAAAAAGCGAAAGCAAACACAATTCAACTGATAAGCAAGCAGCCACTTCAAGCGCATCAGACAAGCCTAAACCCGCACTGCAGCGCAGTTCGCCCGACCCGGCACGAGCACAAGTGAGGCGAAACAATAAAATGTTTTTAGAAAACAAAACTTGCCACAAATAAAGCGCTAAGCAAACTACATGCATGTAATTGCTACAACGATTTAACCCTTAAAAGCCTAGCAATGGCGTCGTATGAGTTGGCAATAAAATAAAAGTTTGCCAAAAGTGGGTGGTGTGCATCAGGTAGCCACCTGGTGTAAGCGGTGGAGTAGCAATGGGTGATGGAGAGGTGCTGCGGGTGGATAATAAAAAGTTTTGCAAACAAAGTATAATCGTTTGCTAAAGTTACTGCCACTTGACAGGGTACATGCGTACGCACACACATACACAAACACTCGCACATACAACAAAACAGCAGTATAAGCAGCAACGACGAGCAAACAGATTTGCAAATCATGCAACTGTGCAGCGGAAAGGCAAACGTGGAGTTTTGCAAAAAAATGTGAAGCGCAGTATGAGTGTGTACGCCGAAAAGTATGCATACAAAAATCAAAAAACGGGAATAACGAGTATATAAATTTTACAACTTTCTAATTGTGGTTGGCGAAAATCTGTGTTGCACGCGGCAAATGCATATTTATCAAAAAATTTGTGTGCACACATGTCTGGGCACAAACGCTGCCGCCAGCAGCGTGCACAAGCGAATAACCGCTAATGCCAGTTTGTGTGACTATATGTGCGAAGCTGTGGTTGTATGTGTGTGCTGTTGTTTGCGCGCTGTCTCTCATCAACATATCATCTTTGTGCGCGCCAACTCGACTTTTCGTCTTTCTAACCCTTCAAATTTGCACATTCGCCTGTGTTTACGTATCGCAGGTCATATATCCATAATATGTTTACATTTCTGCAAAAAATAAATACATTTAAAAATGCTGCTTTCTTCAGCATTTGCATACTCGTTAAGCTTATGCATTTGCTGTGGCTGCAGCCCACCAAAGGGTTAGATAGCTTGGCAAACATACTTGAATTATCGCACAATAACAGCGGCGGTCGTTGGGTGTGTGTGTGTGTATATGTAAACCAGTTTTTGGTAAATTGCTGGGTAGAGTCAAAGTACTTCGATAGTATATATTATTCCTGAATTCTGCTCAGTCAGAAATTTAATGAAAAGTAGCTATTAACCATAATACGAGACATAGAATACATATAACTATGCTGTGCTTGCAAACCTTAAAAATCATTTACAATTTTATACCGAAACAAGTAAGCAAGGGTTAAGTTCGGGTGCTACCGAACATTCTATATACATATTTGCTATTTGCAAGCATCAAAGCCAGGGAAGTATTTTAAGAAGATCGGAATACAAGCTATATAAGTATATACATTTGAACTTCCTTAACTCAAATTACCGTAATCCACAAAAAAAGTCGTATTGTGGAGGAAGTTTGTATGAACTTCGACTTATTTTGCCAATTCAAGAGTTCGAGTTATGGAGGTTCAAAGGTTATATATATACATATATAATTCATACACTGACCGACATATTCGACAAAAATTACTAATAAAATTTTCCCTCAGATTTATTAAGGTACCTCACATCTCATTACCAATTAAATATAGTAAAGTCACCCGGAGGTTATATGTGTGTTATATGTGACCTGGTCTACGAAAAGGGGCCTTAGGTGTCAAAAAAAAATAAAAAATAAAAAAAAAATAAAAAAAAATAAAAAAAAAAAATAAATAAAAAAACAAAAATTGAAAAAAAAAAATAAAAAATAAAAAAATGATTCTTTGACACCTAAGCCCCCTTTTCGTAGACCAGGTCACATATGGGAAATAGGTCATATTTTTGCCCAATTTTATCCATTTTAGGCACAAAGATGCACTTTACCTGAAAACATTCACTTATATTTTCATTAAGATAACTCACATAATGGCCGATATATGCGGTATAAAATCACCGGGATGTTCGAAAATATCCTGTTAGGTATATGAGAGGTAAGGGACACAGACATATGATTATGCCTGAATTTTAATTTTGGGGTGGGCCATATAAAATTTTAAATTCGAAGATAGGGCATAAAAGATTGACTGTAGCGTTTGCTGTATGGCACGTAGCCAAGTCTTCCTCTTTAATTTGCTTGAAGAAAAATTCGGTTAACATTGCGCGATATCGCTCACCATTGATGGTTACGGCGGTTCCTTCATCATTTTCAAAGAAAAATGGGCCGATGATTCCACCAGACCAAAATCCGCACCATACAGTGATTCGTGCTGGGTGCATTGGCTTCTCGAAGATTACGTGCGGGTTTTCTGTGCCTCAAATGCGACAATTCTGCTTGTTAACGTAACCATCGAGGTGGAAATAAGCCTAGTCCGAAAAGATGATTTTTCGGTAAAACGACCATCTTGACTTGACTCACCACTTTGGAAAAAAGTTTTCAATATTTCCCAGTTTTTTTCTAGTGAATAGCGACCAATTTCGTAAAGACTTTTTACTGAATATCTGTCACTTTCCGAATCGTATTTGACGTTTCCAATGTCGAAATATATATAATTTAAATTTAAAACGTTAGATGACCCACCTTTATAGTAGTAAGTTAGGTGAACAAAACTATTATCCTATCTAGCAACATGTTCCAAGAGAATAATAAAATAAAATAAAATAGAATTTTTGAATATGATTTTTAAAAACTCTGCGACATAATTCAGAAACAGTCAATTATAAGCTTTAGTCTCAAAGACATACTTAAGAAATAGGTTCCGTATACGCGTAACTTATTAAAGCTGTCATTCTTTGTTCCCATCCAATGGGTGCAAGGTGCCTCATTTGAGTGCTACGAAGTACTTTAAAAAGAAGAAAACGTTTTGCCAAGTGTGGAATCAACACTTTTTGATCCAAATTTCGCGACATTTGCAGATCTACTTCAGAACACAACTATTTGAAGCATTTCCGTTATTAAATACATTAAAAATCGCTAAGGGGTTTCGGTGGTCTAGAACGCTCAAGTTAAGGGTGTTTTCTGATTTTTTTAAGGTTTAAAAAAATAGCAATCAATTTAAAATTTTTACTGTTTATTTATACACTTATGAAAAGTACAAAAATATTTTTTTCTTAAATAAAAAAAATTTTAACAATATTAAAAATGGCGTCCAAAAAAAGCTATCTCAAAAATGACTCCCGCTGCCGTTGTTGATTTTGACTCTTCTGAACATCTGAATCATAAAAACCAAATAAATTATTAATCAGTAGGAGTGCAGCTATCGCAGGGACTACAACCAAAAAAAAAAAAAATAATTAAAAATTAAAAAAATTTCGCACTTTTGAAGTTCAGATTCTGAAAACAGCTATTTTTGGACCAGTTTTAGATCGAAAAAAAATCGAAGTTCTTAAAATTAAAATTTGATCGTAGTTCCCGCGATAGATATTGATCTTATAAACACCATATTAAAATTTCAAGTGATTCGGATGGATAGTTTTTTTTTTTTTTATCAACGGCACGCCAAAAAAGTAGTTTTGAGATAAATGAGTTTAAAGTATTCATTCATCGAGTCCCTCCATCGCGCGCTACCTGCTAAAACGGCTATAGAAGCTAAAATAATGTGAATATCCTTCCAAAAATTTTACAGTATATTCTTAAAGGACTATACTTTCGAACCAACAAAAAAATTTTTTTTTTGAAAATTCTAGACCACCGGGACCCCTTAAGAACATTTTATATCCAATTTAGGACCGTAACTGTTAACCTTTATTAATTGCAAATCAAATAAAAAAACGCAAAACTGGTCAACTGAACATGCGGATGATGATTAGAGCCAAGTGGTCTTCAAACACGAGTACTCGTTTTGGATGACGAACACAAGTAAGCGTGCTTGGTTCACTAAAATTGGTAAGCTACTCCTGCAATCACTGAAACATGTAGGAAAATTTCATGTTTGAAGATGCTTCACAACACACAAATTTGGCAAAATAGTCTTCTTCACAAAAAATTTGAAAGCCAACTTCATGACAACGATATACCGTCGTGGACTTGTGCCAATACTTGGTTTGGGGTAGGAAGCCAAGATTGGGTTCTTCACGAAGACAATGACTCAAAACATCGGTGTCGCTTGTATAACAGCGGGAAAGCCGAAAACGGAATTACGTCATTAGAATGGTCCTCACGGTCACCAGATTCGAACCCGATCAAAAACGTTAGTGCACTTATGAGGATGAAACTAAAAACTAAATCAATTAAAAAGAAATATAAGGGCAATATGGCAAAATTTAATCCAGTCATATGATGAAAAATTATTGGTAGAGAAATATGAAAAAAAGTCATGTTATTCCTTTATCTTTATCTTATAACTTTTCTCTTTCTGTGCTTTGTAATCTTTCGTGAAATCAAATAGACTACAGCTGCCTCTCCGTAGCTTGTGAATTTTAAGATTTCATATCAGAATTTCGAAAGAGTTTAATAATGCTTTTGAAAGTAAATAAAAATATTTCACCTTAGACTTCATCTCAGAAGGAACCCAAAACCTTAAGGCTGGCATCCAGGCACCCAATCAAGCTCGCACTCAGTAACAAGAGAGATGCACAAATGGTAACCACAACAACATAATAACCGATGCCACATTAAAAAGGGCAAAACCAAAAACCATATGAAATGCACATCCTTGACGCGCTGTTAAGCTGCGGCTGCTGGGTACTTAGCATTGAGAATTATTTCCATGAAATCTGCACACATTTACTTTAACACTTGCGTGTGTATATACAATATATAAGTGTGTGTGTGTGTGAGTACACTGAACATCAGATAAGGCTTTGTTGGGCGCTTGTTGAGAAAATTGTTGCTTTTGTTTCGAATTTGTTTATTTGCCACTTGCCTAGCCGCTCAAGGCAGACAGTGACAACTTTTGCTGTTGCAACATGGCTTTTGCACAGTAATTTCGCCTTGCTGTTGTTGTTATGAAAGCATTTGAAAAATATATTCTAAAAGTATATAATTTTGTAATTATACCGTTTTGTGTGCTGCTCAAGTGAGCGTCACTCGCTGAACTCTCAGCTGTGGAGGAGGGCAGCTGAAACACAAACACATAACGCTGCATAAATCAATGCATATGTATGTGTGTGTGAGTTGCTGCTCAATTTATTAGTGGTTCGCTTAACCTTTTCACTGCTTTACCCACACACACACACAAGTGAAGAATATACCATAGTGTTGTGGTTGGCAAAACTTTTTAATTCAATACGTTTTTATGCAGCGATTGTAATTTTCCTTTGACTTTTCCTTTAATTGTTGTTGCTGCTGGTTGTTCAAAGTTTTTTCTTGCACAATACAAATGTTTGCAAAAAGTTTTGCGGCAAACTTTTCGCTTTGTGGTTGGGTGCAAGCGCTTTGAACTCGCTTGTCGTTAAGTACACACATGTGTAGAGGGGGGTCCCAGCCCCCACCATGGTCCCGAGTCTGGGTTTTATTGTTAATGTGCATATTTATGAGTGTATTGTAGTTAAGATTACTGGAAAAATATGCTTTGGTTAACCTTTGTTGTAAATGTTGTGCTCTACCGCAACTAATTGCTGGATTTAGGGCGTTTGTTTAGGGTAGCAAATGCGTACAGACAAAATTATGAGCCCAGAAAATATAATTACCAAAAAAATGTAATTAAAAGCGTAGTATATAAAATAAGCCTATAGGATTTACTGAGTGATGGCGGAACGAAATAAGGACTCTCGCACTTAAGGGAGGAATCAACCTTGACTCATTAAATGATGAGCCACACCAGGTATTGCATATTCTGTCTACTTTATAGTTTACTAAACAAATGGTAGTATATAAATGGCTTTGACATATAATATATAGAAAAAGATATAGTCCAAAAATTCACGTTATGGAAGGCGAATTGTCGAAAAGATCGATAAAAATAATAGAAAAGTCGAGTTCGACCGTCAATTAAGCACTTTTCCGATTGCTCAAGACTTAAATATAGCATCAAAAACCGTTAAGACATATTTAAATAAGAGCAGATAAGCTAAAAAAAAGAAGTTTAATGAATGAGTGGCACACTAGTTAACGCATAAACTCATGGATCGAATATCTATCTACGAATCGCAAAAAAATCGATTAAATCGGTTGCTAGGGACGAAACCGGCAAGCGAAAATTGTTATGGTGAATTTGCGATGAGCTGGCGGTAACGGTGATGAGGCAAGGATTGACGATGAGAAACGCATTGCTATATGTTTGGGGGGATTGACAGATAATCATCTATGATAAGCGGTTTCTCGACGGCTCAACTCATAATTTCGACATCTATTATCAGTAGCTGGACCGTCTGATGGCAGCAATCACCTAGAAGCGACTACTTTTGGTCAATAGCAGAGGAATTATGTTTCGTCAGAACTATACTCTCTCACACAGGTCGATAGTGATCGCCAAAAGCTACGGGAGCTTAATTGAAAGGTACTTATGCATGCACCTTACAATCCGGACCTGGTACCAAGTGATCCTCTCTATGGAAAAACTAGGCTCAAAAGAAGTCTGTGATCATCGTTTGTCTGAGTTTTTCCCTGTAGGGAACAAGGTGTTCAATGCTAGTTCTTTTATAAAATTACCTTCAAAATGGCAACAAGTAAAGAAGAACTAATGTTATATATACGTATATGAATAAATCGATTGTGTCTTCTTTGAACTTGTTATACACAAATATATCATTCTTCGTTTTCTTAACACTTCTGCTTAATAATCAGAAAGTAAGGCACTTTAGTTAAGTTTACTGAATACGATTCTTTTGATTCAAGCAGCTCACGACTTCTGGTCTTATATCAAGTATTCAGTGGGTAGCCAAAAAACATTCGTTTAAAGGAGAGCTAAAATGAGATGGCGAACTATCCCTCAGGGTTGTGCCAGATAGATCAAGTTGTGATAGACGGAAGACACGTCTCCAGTATTTTAGACGCTCCGAGATCCTAGCATTGTCTCGGACCACTATCTTGCTTCCACCAAGATACGCACCCGCCGCTGTGCAGCATAAAATACGCGTTCAACAAATAAATGGACGTTCAGAAGCTGCAATCCCAATATACCGCCGAACGATTTTCTACTTGACGACTTGCACTGCTGCTCTCTGAGAACACTCAACAGGAACTCGGAAAAGCGAGACGTATTTACAGAGAGAAGTAGAGAGAGGCCGAAATGCGTGAGTACGAAGAGCTTGACAAGCTGGCCGACAGGGGTAATGCTCGACTAACAGAAGGTTTTAAAATTGGAGGATACTCTTGTAGAAGCCACAAAGATCATACTGAAATTATGGTCTGAACACTTGCTCAGCTTGCTGAATGGCGTTGAATCCGAATATGGCGTAGAAATCTGGTAAGGAGCATGCATCAGCTTCTTGGTGGAATTTTAAGTGTGCAGGCATGTTGATTTATGGCTAATTTCTCTTTTCGAATTTTCGCTAATCGATATTCTTCATATTTATAACGTTTTCATAGTCCGGAGATATAAAAAATGTAAGAATTTTTAATCGGCTCTCAAAGCTTTAAATAGATTTCTTAGCAACACTATTTTCAGAGTTAGTAAGAATATTTTATTTGATATTACTGCACCGATAGACTAGAAATTTTCACACGACCATCTCAACGCAAAATTTTGAGTAGACCTTGGATCACTACCTGTATTTATTTATACATAGGCTGCTATATATATTTCTGGTTTAGGCAACACTAAGTGTTACCAGGTGCAATCTGACATTTCCATTGTAAAGTTTGACACTTTTTAGCATAACATCACTCAGAACGTTTTGTCATTTAATAGTGAATTGTTTTATTTACAGGGAATTAAAATATTCATCTTGGCAAAAAAATGGAATTAATATTTTCGTGCGATCATTTTTCACAATATTCGACGTGGATTATCACGACAAGAGTGCATCGATGAACTAAAATCTTTGTATGGCTATGAAGCACCATCTTATAGCACTGTGAAAAACTGTTACAACGAATTCAATCGTGGCCGACGCTCGCTCAAAGACGAATTCCGTGAAGATCGTCCAAAAACAGCCGTTGTGCCAGAAAACACTGATGCCATCTGATAATGCATGACCGTCATGTAACATCAGATAGAGGCATGCCTATGCATTTCTCCCAACAGCATACGTTCGATATTGCATGAACACCTGGCCGTAAAAAAGGTTTGTTATCGTTGGATCCCGCACAATTTGACAATCGCTCAAAAAAAGGCTCGTGTGGATTGGTGTAAAGAAATGCTGAAAAAATACGATCGCGGTGCGCTTCAAATGAATCATGGATCTATGCGTACGAGCCGTGTGGGTCTTCCAAGATGAGCCAAATCCAACGCCAAAAAAAAAAAAAAAACATTTTCGTTGATAAATATGCCTATTTTCATTATTAGGCCAGAAATATATATAGCAGCCCACTTATTAATTAATTAATTAACATTTTCGATTTGTGATGATTTTAAGCTGAAAAATTTTCTGAGCGCCAAAAAGGAGGTTTGGAGGTTCAACTGGAGATTGGCTGGGGGATCAAGGAAATTAAAAATTTTGAAAATTAATCAAAAATTAATAAAGAACATGTTATTAACGAAAAGTATATATATAAAGGTCATTAAACTCGCGTCCTAAGTATATTAACTAAATTACTGCCCCACATAAAATTGTATATTGCATGCCACATTAGCATGCGGTAACAAAGTTCAGCGCGCTCGGAGTTGCAACAATTCAATTACTCCCCACAATCACGGATATATATGTACATGTTTGCATGTAAATATAAGCGATTTACAGCTTTCGAGGGCGATTAAATTAAAACTACACATATAAATACATATTTATATACGTGTTTGTGCAACATAACCACTTAACTTGCGGCACCGGTCCCAAATTGCAGCAAAGGATTTGCGGCGTGCAAAGTAATTAAATTAAAATCTCGACCATTTGTAATATGTGGCAACCAAAAAATTAAGTTTAAATGCAAGCAAACGCGCGGACCAACCAACCAACTAACCGCGCGCACCACGCCAACGCCACGCCACTGCGCCAAATGGCTGCAGTCGCAGAGTGAATTTGTACATCGTCACAGCTAATAATTAAATTTAATCACCATTTTGTCGGTTGCCAATTCTATCCAATTAAGTGTTAGTGGATTCCTGCGTGCATTTAGCACAAGGACGAAACCCGAAACCCCCCAAAGCGCCGCCGTTGCCGCAGCATCCGTTGCCTGCACGAAATGGTTAATTGTAATGAAAAGCATGAAATTAAATGTGTCTGATTTCCATTATGAGTGTGTGTGTGCGTGCGTCTGTGTTGCTGGTGCGTCTGTGTGTGTGTGTGTGAGCGCAGCTGCTGGTCATTGCAGCCGTCGATATTGCGCTGTAGATAATACAGGATTTTTACTAATTTGCGGATATTGTCTGGCATATTGCCGGGCAGCCGAGCGCGGGGTAGTGTAGAGTTTGTGCGCTCAAATTCAATTCTCACCGCATTCAAATGTTGCAAATTGTTGCTGTAAATATGTCTGTAAGCGTCGCACATAACTCATGGCCCAACTGTGTGGGTGCAGAACTGCAAATAATTGCAGCGGCAATGGTGAGTCTGAGTGGGGTCTCTAAATTGAAATGATAATTTGTTCGCTTTTCGGTGAATGTGACGAAAACTAATTAGCGTTTTAATATCGCTGTATATGGAATTTATAATTTTTAGAGAAATATTTTAACAGAAATTATTAGCTTGAAGAGTTGCATAAATTAATGGAGGATTCTTTTCTCGAAATTAATTTCGAGTAATTAAGAATTGGCCATAATGCCGTTAGTCTTGCTTCCTTCAGGTTGGCAATATTAAGACTGAGACGGTACAATTTCAGAGAACTATTTATGCAAGGTTGTCTTACTATCAATGGCATTCGATTTATACATATACTTTGAAGTGAAAGAATCAGATGGGATTTAATATTGTGATTTATGAAGCTGGAATCCCATTCTGTGGGTTGTTGTCCAAATTTTACATTTTTGGGTTAAATTTAATCCTGCTGGTTGTTGTCCAGGCTGTAAATTTGGTTCTGAACATTGATAAAATAGCAATCAGCTGATGAATTTTAGTCATTTGGAAAAATACAAAATGAAAAACAAGAATCTATCGTTAATCTAGTAACCGGTGAAAGGCAAAAACTGGTTTTTCAATTACAGTCTTAAATACCTGTCTTTTGGACGCTTCGGCCACAAACAAAAATGTCCATACAGAAAAAGAATGAGAAAGATTGAGTTTCGAATAGGCAAAAAGACAAAAAAAAATTTCTAATATATTTTTATAGGATCCGCAGCACATATTTTCCAATATGTGGCGCATAAAGGTTAGGAACGATACTGGTATAATTCTATTTGGTATCTAAAAAATAAGACTATATTCAGCAAGACTTACTCAGTTCGTATTGCGGGTGTATAGCACAATGCGAATACGAATAATTGTTTTCAAAATATAACTGATTGAGAAAATGTAGTATACAAAGAGTTAACTTGATAAAATATTGGTTTCAAAATATGTATAATATTTTAGTGAAACATAAAGAAATTTAAAAGCGAATCAAGGAACAATTTTCTTAACAAAATAATCAATATTTATTTAGAGGAGTGTGATAAAGGAATAAACTGGTTTAAAGTCAAGTTGTTGTGCGTCAAAATAGTTAAATAGTCTAGTCGAAATATGTCTTGATGTGACCTCATTTAGTTTGATTTGGACCTCATACCTTTTGTTCAAACATTTTTTAATAGAAAGAAAGGTCTTTGATTTCCCCCGCCAGCGGTAAGATTTTGAAGAAACCACATTGAGTTATTAAAGTGGGCTTAGTCCCGCCCCCTACTATGTTTTTTGTACATATCCCGGAAACTACTATAGCTATGTCGACCAAACTCTATAAAGTTCTTTCCTTCAGGCATTTCCATACACAGTTCAAAAATGGAAGAAATCGGATAATAACTACGCCCACCTCCCATCCAAGGGTTATGTTGAAAATCACTAAAAGTGCGTTAACCGACTAACAAAAAACGTCAGAAACACTAAATTTTACGGAAGAAATGGCAGAAGGAAGCTGCACCCAGGCTTTTTTTTTTAATTGAAAATGGGTGTGGCGTCGACCACTTATGGACCAAAAACCATATCTCAGGAATTACTTATCTAATTAATTTTATAGCAAAATAAAAAAATATGTAAATGACGGATAATGAAATCTCGATTATCAATTTATCATGCGAGAGTAAAAAATGTTCGGTGACACCCGAACTTAGCCCTTCCTTACTTGTTGAACTATCGATCTGATATTTTTACATGTCCTTTTCTTTCTTTTTATACTTTGTTATGCTATAAGGAATACACCTGCGAAGTTATAATACTTCTTTGGATGCAAGTTAACTCTTACTCATACTAAATCGTCCAATTGATTGATAAGGCCTTGGTTCTGTAGTCAAGATATCGAAATTGCCAATTTAGTTCGTTCTCTTCCGATTTGAGCATATCTAATAATTAAACCAACCGATGGTGAACAAATATTACAACTCCTGACTGAATCGAGTTCCAAATTTTAATATATACATGAACTTTCCACTCAAACAAATAAATGGCTGCCATGCACCAGATGTACAGACACCGATTCAAAGCAAATATATTTGTAAGCTTAGTTATGCTTGTCAACAGTAGCGATAAACAAGAAAATGGCAATAAATTTATTACCCACAGGTCAACATAGCAAAATGACAGGCAGTTGAGCCAAATAGACTGACCAGTGTTGTGAATGGTGCGTTAGCATGTGTGTGTGTGTGGGTGATTATGTGCCATGGCAGTTGAGTGCGACATGCTTGCACCAATGGACACACGCATGTCTGTATGTGTTTATGTGTGGACATGCAATCAATTGATTTGCAATAATTTGCCTAGAACCGCGGCGCTATTAACAGCAACCTATCGCATACACACACATGTACATGCTGCTACATTGCTGCAAAAGCTTATTTACAGCGCTTGTGTAAATACACATACATACATACACCTCCCCGCAGCTCCGCTGCCACGTCAGAAAGTGAATTGCGAAAGCAATTTCACATTCCTCACCAGCTCAAATCGGTTCGATTGACTGAATAGTAAAGCAGTTGACTGCGGCTGGTGGCCTGCTACTTGGCTGCCACGCTGGTGGACGCTTGGACCGTTGCTCTGCCGGCAGGTATCTGCTTCATTTCGAATTCACATTAATTTTAGCTGTCACTGTACGATTTTGTTTAGTTGCTGACTAACCAGAATTGCCTTTGTTGCTGTTGCTGCAATGGCAACTGCTGTCATTGTTGCATGCCACTTTTCAATATCACAAATTGCCAGTGTTGTTGCACTGACATTGACTAAATATTGCTGGCAAAATGTTGATGTTGCCCTTGTTACGCATGTTGTTGTTAGGTCTTTATTAGTTATGTTTGTGTGTGTGTCTAGCACAATTCAGTAGCGAAGTTGTGTTGCTACTGTAGTTATTGGCTACTTTGTTGTTATTTTGTCCGCCATTTTAACGCATCCATGATCGAATTGTCCCGCCGGGTCGCCAATATCAATTTTCCATTTGTTTGTGCTTGTATGTTCGTGTGTCAGTCTTTATATATACTATATATGCGGCGCTGCTTTTATTGTCACTACTACTCAGGTTGTCATACGAGCTTTGGCGTTTTGTATTGCTATTCCTATAGTGCCTGTTACCATCACTACCTTCACCAGTATTGTTGTTACTGTCACTGTCACTGTCATTGTCATTGTCACTGTCACAGTCAACGTCACGACCGCGTTACGGTCATTCATCTATTTATGCATGCCGCGCATAGAGGCTTGCCCTAGCCGTACTGCTTAGCCTAGTCTATGCCGTGTCCATTGCCTTACTCTGCCAATTGTGTTGTTGCCACCGCTCTATTTGCAGCTGCTGTCGATCTGTCATTTTTATTTGCTACTTGTCAGTCGCCAATTCGAGCACAATATTTCAAAATTATTACGCGTGCATGGAGCGCAGTCTGGACCGTTGCTGCTAGCAAATACTTTATGTGTTCGTGCACTCTGCTCGGAAGAGTGGGAAAATTTTAATGAACACATTTGCCGTTTGTTCGAGCGACTTTGAAAAGTTATTTTCGTAGAAAACTTTATTGTGGTGCTAGTAATGAGGGGTGACGAGTGGTGCTTTGACAGCTCATTACAACTGGGTTGAGGTTAAGATGGTATTGCTGCCCATTTTATTACAATACACTTGTTTAAGTAAATAAGTATGTAACAGCTAATTAAGGATTCGAAAACTTCGAAACAATTTCATAATAAATATCTTGAATTTACATTTTTTGATGTCACAATAGAACAAAAAACAATAAATTCACCGAATAAAAGTAGCTCTCAGCTTTTTTTTTTACTTAGATGAGCGGCATTCTGGCAGATTTTTATTCCACAAAAAGGATATTTTATAATTTTTTTTTTATACTTTCTTTTTATACTACTATTTGAAGTTTCTTGTTTTATGTATCAAAATTCTGTTATTTAAACCTAAAAAAACTAAAAGTTTTAAATTATACTCTATATAAACTATATAATACACACTTGATCCTATTAATACCATACTAGGTGTGTGTCTTCGCTAGCGTATGCCTAATTGTAGGCAATGTTCTATCTTTATTGTGCCAGCACGTTTACATTGGGGGGAGGAAAAAAATGCCATAGTCCGTAACTTTAATTTCAACGCATTAAACTATAAGTTATATTGGTTTTTCTCTGCTATTGGGCAAAGTTAGTCGGCCCTGTGCGATAGCTTACTCCAGACGGTCCAATTGTTGACAGTACAGGTCTAAAATAAGACAGTACAGATTTAAATTAAGAGTTCGGCCGTAGGATAGCAGCTCATAACCTTACCGTGGTTCGACTTTGTCAGTTTTCGCTTAACAATATAGGCAGCGACCCACTTTTCCTTAGCAAAAACCGGGATGGAATGGATTGATCTTGGCATTCATACGGCATGTTTCGTTGTTTGTAAAAAGCTTTATTTAAATGAATTTCGTTTAATATTTAAACATATAATAGGGGGGGTCGAAGCAGTAATTTACATGATGGTCCGGACTATAATTTTAAAAAAAAAAAAAAATCAGTTTTATCGGGACGAATTGAGCAAGAACGTGTTTCGTACCCAAAATATTCACCAAAATCATTTGAACGGTCCTGCGAGAGTTTTGAACTTTTTTGTTCTCTCTCTTGTACGTTTTAAGCAATACCTTCCTTTTGTAAGGGGTAAGGCTCAAAATTTGTTGTTTTTTTTTTTGTTTTGACTTTCAAAAAATGACCTGGAAGGTTTTCAAAATTCGACTTTTTTTCGGAGATCAGGCCATTTTTGAGGTGGGCGTGTTAATGAAGTTTGGTTTTCCCCCCTTTTTAAGGAGCAATTGCCAAAAGAATGGTGGTTTTTATATAATTTATGCCACCAGCTCGTTTTCAAAAAAAAAAAAAATCAGGAACAAACATTGGGCATGCCAAAAAAAAAATTTCTATTCCCCGGGGGTTTTTAAATTTAAAAATTTCTTTGGCTTTTTTTATATCCCGGAAGAGTCAGGATAAGTCACCTCGCCGTTTTTTCCCTTCCGCCCCCAGAATTATCTTGAATTTTAAACTTTTTTTTTTTAAATTTTTTTTCTAAATTTTTGCAATCACCATTTTCAAGCATATTTTTTTTTTAAAAATTCAAAGATTTTTTATATATTTTCATCAGTTGAAAGGTTTCGTCCAGAAAGAGGCATGTCTTCAACGATCTCTCGACCGACTTTGAAGGCTTTGTTACATGTCAACATTCGCAATGATTCCGCACACGAAATTCTTTGTTCGATATATTTATCCATTGTAAAAATCGCAACGCACTCCTGAGATATACAGTTTTAAGCTCAAGTGTAAACAAACTTTTGGAATGACAAAAAAAATCACGCCTTTTTTTTTTTCCTTTAAAAATTTTTTCCCCCAAAGGGTTTCCTATACAAAACGAGGTTACATACATATAGTTAGGCGCTTGATTTCTATGAAATATGCCTAATTGTAGGCAATAAATTGCGTTAGATTCCGCTGTTTATTAAAATATCTGTTGCCTACATTGAGGAGATTCGGAATCATAACATGAATTTTAATACAATTCAATTTTTCCCTTGCCTTAAAATAATCTAAGGTATAATATTCGTGGAAAAAATATACATTGGCGTTAAAACTAAAAAAAGTATTGTAGTAAATAACCAATTAACTAAAAAAAAGTTTTTTTTTAAGCTATGAAGTCAAATGACAGCGTTAGATACAACACTCAACTCAAAAATGAACAAGTACGAGCCACAAGTGAGCGCTCACGAGAGCTTAGCTGCCATCTGTGGCCGCGTGTCGCGAGTGACACATGAAGATGTTGACTTAATTAAAGTTACACGAAAAAAAAAACTGAAAAATAAATTGCGTTTACGAAAATGGCGAGCAAATAAAAAATGATAATAACCAAAATAGCTTCAATGCGTGCGCAATGGCAACTTGTGGCCAACGACGTCAAAGGTCCTTTACCCACAGCTGCAATTTCCACGCAAAAAGTTTCTTAATTAAAATAAAACTTTCCACTTTTTGTTGATACAATGCGTGGGTGTGTCTGTGTGCGACTAAAGCCACAGAAATAATTTCACTTCGAATGGCCCGTGGCTGGCGGCTGGTGGTCGGCGAAAAAAGTCACCGAAAAATCAGCAGCAAATGCCAATTCGCCGCCAACACAATCACACCTGGGCGCCCAAAAAGTCTTGCGGGCAGGCAGACAGACAGACAGACGCGCTGGGTGCTGCTACTCAGCGGACAGCTGATGGTGATGGCTGATGGTCGCGGTTGCGCCATGTGGTGGCAATTTTTCGCTACCGCAAAATAGAAAAGAAATGAAAAATAGAAATAAAGGAGCGCAATGAAAAGTTTTGAAACAGTAAAATCGCGCGGTAAAAAAGTATATGAGAAATGCGTCGGTCAAACTTCGTTGGCAGGGCAGACGTGGCATCTATTGTTAACAGTGCGGTGGAACGTGGGGGGTGAAATTATTGTTACACCCGCATGTGGCGGAAATCCCATCAATCTCGGCTACTGGACACATTCAAGGGCCTGCGCGTGCGTTAGTTAACATATGAATGTATATATATTCTACAATATATATATTTATATATAGATATGTATATTATTATTTTTAACAGCTATCAACCCACTGTTGGTGGCATAATATAATATTTTCCGCTCACTGAATTGTGTATATGGACGTTGATATAAGTACTGCGATGATTTTGTGACTTTGCTTGTTTTCATTTTTATTTTTTACTTTACAATTTCTTTCCGCTGACCTTTTATTGTGTTGATTTGTGCTTTCTGCCGCATGATTTTCGTTTATTAGCGGAAGGATAACAGTCCGTTTTTAATTCTACGTATACGGTTAACATAATACAGCAGCTTCGGTAATAAAAAAAGTTTATTTGCGACTTAAAATATGTGTAACTCTAAAGTTTTTATTTTGTTTTTAATTAAATTTTTGTTGGTTCGGGAAATCCGATTACAAATTGTGAAAAGAATTAATTTTATTTGCTGAAAACATTGTGCGATAAAATACTTTTGTATAGTGGACAGATTGAAATTGCTTTTAATAGCAGTTTGTTTGGGATCTGGCAGTGTTTTTGTCGGTAATATTAAAAAACTCACAGATCATATAACTTTGTAGCAATTGCTTTTTAATATTTCTCTAAATTATTCTACAGATTAACAGCTAATTGTTGTAGGTTCCAGGCCCTATTGTTCTTAGCACTTTACTAAGAAAATAATAGCAACTTTTTCAGACCTTGAACAACACCCTTCTGAATTCATCTGTACTATATGTGACCTGGTGTCAAAACAAAAAAAAAAAAAAAAATAAAAAACAATAAAAAAAAAATAAAAAAAAAAATTGAAAAAAAAAAAAATGACTTTTTGACACCTAAGCCCCCTTTTCGTAGACCAGATCACATATATGTAATATATTGCTTGATGTTTTGACTAAAGTTTTTAAGTATAATTTTCTATTTCAAAAACCTTCTTAACTTGCTTCCAAAGAACAACAATCATTTAGAATATACTGAAAAAGGTGAAAGTGTAATGTAAAATTCTTCGGCTAAAAACATTAGGATATACAGCGCCTACCAATAGGGATGAAGAGATTTTGATTCTTCATCTCTGTTTAGGGAAATGTGTAAAATTTTTGCCAGGGCGTTCAGTAAGGAAATTGTCCAAGATTATTAAGCGAATTCACGTTCTTCGCTGGCCACTGTAAGAACTCTCCACACAAAAACCAAATTAGGCTTATTTTTGGCATAATGCCTTCAGCAACAAACAAAATTGTTGCTTTTGGGGTGAGTCAAACCCTGATGTGAATTGGGAAACGCAATTGAAACCACAAATTGACCGTTTAGTGCGAATTGTGGTAGGTCAAGATTGTTCTCCGTACTCTTCCTTTTTTCCACAAAAATTTGCTAATTTTTTGGAACCGCCTATGTAAGACTATTTTAGCATATAATGAATAAACCTAATCAAGTTCTTGTGCAGAAAGGTTTTTTATTTGATGAAGTATCTTCATGAAATTTGGCATGAATTCTTGTCTAAGGCAATGGTTTGATCTCCTAGGAAATTGTTTAGATCAAATCACTATAATATATAGCTGCCATACAAACTGAACGATCAGAATCGAGTTCTTATATGGAAAAATTTTTTCATTGGTGAATGATATTATAGCCTCGGTGTAACCGCAGTTAACAGCTTTTGTTGCTTTATTTACTTTTTTAAACAAAACAAACGTTTTCAGTCAAAAACAAAAACAAAAAAAAAATTTTTTTGACACCTAAGCCCCCTTTTCGTAGACCAGGTCACATATATTGTTAAATAGTTTTCTTTGCTTGTTCATATTGGAATTTATTTTGACTTAAAGGTTAATCTATTCAGAAATTTTTCATTGCCATATCACACACATTTAAATGTTATTTTTTCCCCCTTATATTGAATAATTTATGGTTCAATATATTTAAAAATTATAAAAAGGTGGCAACCTTGTTTCGACTTAAATCTCAATTTAAAAATTTAACAGATTAAAAGTGATTCGTTCGTTCAAATTTATTTTTATTTCTTAATTTAACAGGTGGCAACTCTGGTAGTGTTATGAATGGTATTACTTTGCTTCTTATATTGTAATTTAAATAATTGATGGTTTAATATATTTAAAAATTATAAAAAGGTGGCAACCTTTTTTCGACTTAAACCTCAATTTAAAAATTTAACAGAAAAGTGATTCGTTCGTTAAAATTTATTTTGATTTTTGAATTTAACAGGTGGCAACTCTGGTAGTGTTATGAATGGTATTACTTTGCTTCTTATATTGTAATTTAAATAATTGATGGTTTAATATATTTGAAAATTATAAAAAGGTGGCAACCTTTTTTCGAATTAAGTCTCAATTTAAATATTTAACAGATTAAAAGTGATTCGTTCGTTAAAATTTATTTTGATTTTTAAATTTAACAGGTGGTTTTGCTTCTTATACTGTAATTTAAATAATTGATGGTTTAATATATTTAAAAATTATAAATCTCAATTAAAATTTTTAAAAGGTTAAATGCTCTACTGCAATTTTTAAGCTAGTATTTATTTTTAAACATAACAGGTGGCAACTCCAGAAGTGCTTATACAGCGTTAGCTAATAAAGTTTTTCTTCGACACTTACATTAAGGAAATGCATTATAATTTTTAAATATCATTTTCAAATAACGTAAGTGTGGCAACTCATTTCGTACAATATTTGTACATATAGAAGCACAGGAGGGTCTGACACTCTTATTATAATATTTCTTTTGCTTTTCTCCTGCACCGCTCATATTCTGCTTAGTTTAACGCTGCTGAAAGCGACAATTTTTATCAAAGAAATACATATTTCCACAAAATAACGGTGGGAAAGTCAAAGCGGCAATTAAGTGAGGAAAACATCGCTTCTTGCAATACATTTTATGGTAAAATAAACGCTTTTTGTGGAGTTTCATTGAGCGTATGTATTTGGAGGCAATAAAAACGCAAATTCATGCACTTTGCTCACAACTCCAAACAACGCAGAGTCTGACGTTTCACATACACACATACACACACACGCAAATGGCATATTGTGCACATACAATATATAAGACAGATCCATATCTGCGTAGGTTGGCATGCAAATGTACATACGCAGTTCATTGATTAAGCAGCAAACCACAGTTGGCGTCCACCTTCAGCATCAGGCCATTTGAAGGTTAGGAGCAGCGGCAGCGCATAAGAAAGCAACACTGCTATTACGGTTTATGCATGCGTACATACTATGTACTTGCCACATGGAGGTTGTCGTTGCGTCCAGCTTATCTGCAACACGTAGGTTGCTTTGCCACTTTCGTCAGCAGCATGTTGTTTTCCCTAGATGCCACAAGCCGCAAGTTCCATTTGTGACAGCCGCAATGCCGTGTGCGGCGACTTTTCAACGCCAACTCTCAAGTTTTTATTGCCCGGACAAAGCGCAACGACTGACCTCTCAGCGTAGCAATAATTGACTCTTATTTGTTGTTTTTGCTTTTGGAATGTCGTCGCTCGTTTGCTGGCATATTGAAACGTTGAAAATTCAATTTCAAAATTTTTGCTATTCTCAACGTTTTTATGGCTATTATTTTTGATATTTCACTACCGCTTTTTGTTGTTGTCGTACAATAGCTCTCAACAGCCATTGTGACGTTGCGTCAAGTTAGCACGACAACTTGCAGCCTGCTAAGCTTTGACAATGCGCTGCCATTAACATGCTGCTCTGGTAGAGCCTCTTTCAAATCGCGCTCGTTGGGTGCCCCACCTATAAATGTGGGCCCCTTGCTATAAAATTATGCATCTGTGTGCATTGACGTCGCTTTGAGGCCGGCAGAAAAATGACAGAATTGACACTTATTGACATAAACATGCAACTCAATGGGCTTTACCTCCTGCGGTTGATGCGTCCATTCGCATGAGGCCGTCGGCAATGTGGGTTTTGTGTTGGTTGCAAAGCACTTGGCAGTTTTTGGCAAAAGTTAGCTTGATGTGAGCGCTTATGTAGCTTCAATGCTGGTTTTCGGTTCATGTATACATTTGGATAGGTTAGGTCTTTATTTTGGAATGTAAGGAAGGTTGCATCCACACAATGAATTCTGAGTAACGCCAAATGTCTTGCGGTCTTCAGGGTCTGTGAAAACTCTTAAAGAAGCTGACCTCAGAGTACGATTTCAGGACTAAAACTTTTGGACTTGGTTGAGCCCTGCGATAGCATTCCGCCAGCTGAGTATGTGAGAGTTATACTCTGCGGAAATGGCTGGCGGATCAATGCCGAAACTAACTGCTAAAACTCTGGAAAGCCTCGGAGTACGATCTTCTTCTCTCATTATTAAGATATGGTAGGCGTAGGTTAACTCCTTGGTCTTTTAACCTTTTTTGGGTCTATTAATCGGCTATTATATTCTGGAAGTTGAGTATTGGCCCTGAGTGAAGCAGAAGCCCGCTGGCTGCATAGGTAGGTAGGGCTAAGTTGCGAGGTGGAATTGTTAGCACTTGCTGTTAGGTTTATGGTGGGTTCGGAGGCTAAAAGTCTCTGTAGGAAGTAAGCCACGAAAGCAAGGAAGTTCAAATCGGACCGAGACATGGCAGCTCGCAACGGTGGCAGACAGGCAATTCAGAAATCTGAGAAACATACCAGCATACTCGAGTAGGCTAGAAGGATGCTTAACGGCGGCGAGTTCAGTGGATCAGTGGGCTCGATTGATTTCCATTCTACAGTTAAGCGACCGAGGTCTTATGAAAAGGAAGCCTCCCTTAGTAAGAAACCTCTAATGGAGTAGCAAGCTAATTGCTTACTTCCCAACTATCGAACTATTAAGTTGGCTTGTGAATTAGGTCGTCAGATATAGAAGTCGTTTAGCTCAGTATCTGTTATTAAGAAAGTTAAAATTTAAAGATTCCTATGCCTGAGTTCAGACCTCTGCGCATCCGCGTATACATAGGTGTACTACAACTTTTCACCTTTAAAGTCAGTTGTGAGACTTATTTCTGGCACCAGCGAGCGTAATGATCTTAGACTTTTCCGCTAACTATCGTACGCTTTAGTGGAACAACATTATGACTTTTTTGAATATCCAAATGAGGGAAGAATTGAAAATGTGTCAGTTGGATTGAAAACTGTTATAATCCATTATTGGAATACATATTTTCAAAGCAACTCATTAAGTCTGATAGCAACCATTCAAAAGATGAATAATTCGAAAGTCCCTTACGTCTTCAAGTTAGGTTTAACCGCATAAATAATGCTAATTATCGAATATTGATGATTCGTATCGAAAAACCATTTCTATAATCAAATTACAAATTCTGCCACTCTGCGAATAACGGGAATTTTCTGATTAATTTGACATAGGCGTAGGTACATTTGCATAATCATAAACATCTACCTTGCTCACTGGGGCAAAAGGCCAATTGCGAAATTAAACTTATAGCTGGGGCATGCACTTAGTCTGTACGTACATATGTAGCGGTTTGTGTGTGTAAAATCATTCTTCGACAAATATTTCCATTGTATTGACTATGAGTGGGATAAACATCAAAGGCATTGCAGCCTTTTGTTGATTAAATTCCAAAATCGAGTTTGTTAGGAGGCGTGCAAACACGACTTTGAATATGCTAATGTGTATATGTGTATATTTGTAGTCACTTATGCCATAGACACATTCAATACATAGATGTAATAAAGCATTTTTAGATAACAAACACATATCTACGCCCATTTGTTTTCGAAAAATAACTTTTATTTTAACTCACTCTCACCGAGCTGCGAGAGCAGACAATCAGGTGAAAAGTGTAGTGTCAGCTAATTTCGCGCCATCAAAGAGAAAATGCAAATTTTCACCTCAACCAACGTCTGGCTGCGAACATATGTATGTACTTATTGTACAATACAGAGGCGTATGCTGTTGCATGGTACTCATATATCTATGTGTGTACATTGGGGTAATCCTTAAAAAGTCACTGAACGCGATTTTCACAGGAAAACTTTGTGACGCTCACTTGTTTTGAATGCCGTTATGTTCTCAAAGAGCCTGCGATGACACCAAACAGGTCATATTTCTTCAAAAATTAAGCCGGCTGTAACATTGAAGTCAGTGGGGAATGTTATAGAGCCATGAATCGGGCCTGAATTAGAGCTTTTGGTTGCAACAAGACGGTGCTACATGCCATACAGACAACGAAAAAACCGATTTTTTGAAGAAAATGTTTTTGTGACATGGCTTGCAAGCGGATTTAACACCGTTGACCTCTATTTGGAGGAGTTAGTGATGCCTGCGAAGCGAATGTGTTTATAGGAGCAAAAAAGTGTTTGCCTTTCAGCGGAATTTATGCGAGAATGCCGCGGTGGGCACTTGACCGAAATATTTTTAAAACATAACAGCAAACCCTTAGCTTTATGATGCGACTTTTTTAATCTACTCCTTAAGAAAATAATTCGAGCTGCCGATGTGAATAGAGACGTACGTCCTTCTCACATTTGAGAAGTAAAGTCCTCTCTCGATTAACAAAGACCGAATTCTAGTGTAAGAGTTTTCGTGCGAAATGTTCTACGGAAGATTTATGATCCTTTATGCATTGACAGTTCGATTCAACAAAGAGTTGTACATGACATATGACTACATTGACATACAATAGTTCTGTGACATAAGAGACAGCGGTTACGCTGGCTAGGTCATGTCATCCGAATGGTAGAAAACACTCCGGCTCTAGAAGTATTCGACGCAGTACCCGCCAGGGGAAGCAGAGAAAGAGGAAGATTTCCACTCCGTTGGAAAGACCAAGTGGAGAAGGGCCTGGCTACACTTGGAATCTCAAAAAGAAGAACGAGAATGCGGTATCTACGCCAATAAAGAAGAATAATATCCATTTTTTAGGTCCAAATAATTAAACAAATATGCCAAATACGTATCCCTCAGTTTACTGAATTCGTTTCTTAACCGAGTTTCAGTTCAGTGGCACGTAGTTAGTACTATGAACTCGCACTTGCGTCCTTTTACCCTCACACTCTCTATCGCTAATAATATTATATATTATAGATGATAAACAACAAAATATATATAATATTAAAAAAAAAAATAATAAAAATAAAAATAAAAAATAAAATAAATATTTTTCTCGTCTAAACTGAAATCATTAGCGGGTGATACTACATTTAATTTTTTGACGACTTTAATTAAAAAAAAAAATTGTAAAACTGTGCTCATAAAATTTTAGTACCGCCCTAGTGTACATATAAAAATGCCATGACGAACTTATTCAAATGCAAATCCCCAAAAGGTAAGGCTCAGCAATTTATTAAGAGCTCAAACGATGTGCTGCCAGTTAGTCGCCGCAAGCTGTTAGACACACAGTCCACCAGTTGGACGAACGAACGCGCAGACGGCCGTGGCATGATAGCAGGCGGACTTATTAAATAGATCCTTTTTGCAGTTTTCTAAAGCGCGTTCAAGCGTGCCGACGCGGCTGTTGGCCAACATTTTTAGGCAAATTTGTTGGGCAAAACCTGTTGTGTGGTTCTATGCCATGCTATGCTATGCCACAACCCACACGCACACACACACGTTCATGTGGCTAATTTAATTATGTTAGTAAAATTGTGTCGCTTTTGTCTGCCAGTCGGCGCGTTTTTAGCTAATTGATAAATTACTGATTTCGGGGTGGTGGTTCAAATTGTCACAATTGCTTTTAAGTATTTTTTCGGGCGCGTGATTGTTGTTGCTGCGGGCGCTTGTCTAGCGATAAGCATGATAAAAGCGTTTATTGACGCCATTTTGTTGAATATTAAATGCAAATGTGTGTGTTCAGACAAATTCGATTTGCATATTTTAGCCACTAAGTCAGTTAGCGACTAATGAACAGCAACAAAATCAACAAAACTATATATTTTCGGTGTGTAAATACAGCCAGACTTAATTTGCTAAATAGTATTTCATTTCATGTGGACATAATTGTAAATAGAGAGGTGGAAATTGAAAAGGTTGTGATTGTAATCCGAGCAACGCGGTTGCACTAACTAATCGTGGTGAACAAAATTGTTTGCAAGTATTTAATATTGTGGAGATAGAATGGAATGAATGCAAGAGACAATATAAAAATAATAACTAAAACAGCAAAAGTTGCCTTGCAAATGTTTTACATAATTTTTACCGGACCTAATCTTCTTCTTCTTTATTGGCGTCGACACCGCCTACGCTATCCTGGCCTATTACAGCTGCAAAATAATACTTAGCTTACTTACTTACTTACTTAGGAACTGGGTTCTTCAACCGAATGTACTAATACATCTACAAGAGGCCGTCCTTAGACCAATTCTGACATAAGGAACACTGTTGTGTTGTACCCCTATTAAAGAAACAATATAATATCAGATTACGTGGAATATGGAAAACAGCCTGTGAGGGGGTTACCGCGGTTATTAAGTCATGTCCGACTGATGCGCTTAATATTATCTTGCACCAAATCATCACAGAGTTCTTTATTCGGAAATAAGCAGCTTATTCTGCTCTAAGAATAAAGGAATTTGCAGCTTGGAAACGGAACGATTATTGACATAAAGCTACCCTAAACTTAAATAATTTAGATTATATCATTCCATGGCTAGAATTCAATAGTGACTTTCCCCATCCGAAAGACAAATTGAATAACTGAGTTTCCGGTCATAGGAACATTTTTGGCAACGAAAGCACAGACGAGTTGGCCAACTTGTAGTTTCTTTAGAGGAATCCGAAGCGGATTTTATAACATGCCGGAGCTGCGAGCTTGAAGAGAATAAGAAAACATGTTTTTCACTTTTTATGTGACTGCTCAGCTCTACCAGACATTCGATACAGAATACTTAAAACTCTTCAGGCAACAAACCTTGAATGGCTGTCATTTTCATAAAGAGAGCTAGATTATAAAGGTCTTTCGATATTGCGTCGAAATGACTCATCTAGTGCTATTTTAGCGAGCTGCATCCCTACTTAGATTACATACAAATATGAGGATACAAAAATGAGGATTGCACTGCAATATAAGGTTTATTGTTGCCATTTCCTAAGTCACAACGACTCAGTTAGCCCCAGCATATTGATAAAATTTAATAAACTGCTGGGTGATATTGAGGCGATGTGTTCCCTATTTGGAAAAATGGATCCAAGGGCCTTTATTCTCTGCCTACAGACAGCTGTGCAGGAGGTGTTCTGTATTTTTAGGCTCCATGTCGCAGAACCGGCAATTCGCAAAAGAAGCTAAGCCCATGTTTTATAAGTGCGTCTTGCACTTACAACGGCCAGTGCAGAAGGCGATAAGTAGTCTGGGTTTGTCCCTTGGGAGGTTACTTGCTAAAACCTTAAACCTTTTGAGGATGTAATCACCTATTAGCAACCTGGCAATACCCCTCCCTACCCACTCCTTCAACCTTGCGGAGCAGCTTCTTTATGGTAAGGGGACCAACAGCAATGAAATGTTCGGGTCCTAGCTTGTTGGATGATGTATACCTTTATGACCGGATATCCAGATAAGTTGCATTTGGTTAGACTGTTCAGCCGTTCAGAAGTGTGTTTAAAAAAACAGTCAATTTTAATGAAGTCGTTTAGAGGCTAGGTTAAAAAAAAATATAGTTATTAAATTAAAAACACTCTAAAATCATTTTGTAATAATCTTATGAAAATAATTGATTTAAAGGAAGACATTGGACTTATTTGCAAGCAAAATAGTGTGCAAAGGCATTAAAGAAAAGTTGCTGGCAAGATACAACTTCAGAGAACATACTTTTTCCACCTGAATGCAATGAATTTTTGCTCAAGGCATTCACGGAATATTTGTAGCCCTAATCGAAATTACGAAATTATTACCAATTTCATTATTTATTTAAAATTACCTATACTAGTTCATCATGTTCATATTATAATCAGTTTTATAGATGTGTACAAGTATGATAAATACTTGTATATTGCTATTTTATAAAATACATTACTTTATAATATACTTGTAGTGTGCTCTGTATACCAAATAATAATTTATGTTCGAATGGCTTACGCAATGTAAATAATTCAAAAGTAGTAAACAACATGACATTGTCTGTAGTCAATTATGATTGTCAACTCAATTAATGCTGCATTCCAAGTCTTCTGTTTGCATTACGTCTGCTTTTGATTTAACTGAGATATTATTACTCACAGACACACATACAAGGGTAAATTAATATGGATAATATCATGAGGATTGAAGAGACTAAATCAGCCTGTCACTGAGAATTTAATTAAACGCACGAATGTAAAAATATTTATATGTACATAAGCATATTTATCTCTAAATGTCCGCGCATATACATATGAAAGAATGTATGCATGTACATTAGGGTCATTCAAAAAAAAAATTTTTTTTTCGATTGGCACTCGGAAAAATAGGTTCCTAGACAACTCTAAGAAAGCCTCTCCAAGCATGAGTTCTTAATTGTAACGGGGAAGGTCCTCCTACATACAGTTTTCTATTTTTTCTTATTATCAGATAGAGAAATTTATATCTCGCTTCCAACTACTTGAAAAAATATCTTGTTCCTTAGATTTTGTAAGAAATTGAATACTCTACGAAAAAGGTCTGCTATGATTTTTTCGTAAACCTAACCGTTTAAAAGATATTAACAGTTAAAGTTTGATTATTTTTGGGAAAGTTTTTTATTTCTTATTAATTTTATAACTCAATGAAAAAAAAAATATTATGAATTTTTTTTTGAATCACCCTGATGTACATATTAATAAAACTTTATAAAATTGCATAAATAATCACAAAATAATTTTGAATGCAAACATAGTTATTTATTTTGTAGAAATTTAATAGATCATTTTAATAGCATAAAAATTAGAATATTGCAGTTCATATACCTAAAAACCTGACCTAAATTGATTTCAAAAAAAAAAACGAAGTAGAAGTTGTAATAATATTCAAATCTATCAAATCTATCAAAATCTAAATAATTGAGGAAATAACAAGGAGAAACCAGTTTTTTCACTTCGAAACCGGTTACAAATGAAAATAAGATGGAGAAATTATCTACTGGGAGACGAAGTTTGATAATCTTTAAATCAAGCTGTGAAATACTTAGGGTAGTAGTCTGGTAACTTGGGTTCAAAAAATCGAAACATTTTTTTTTGCTTAATTTTAAAGTACAATGTCTTTAGAATATATTGTGAAAATTTCAGATAGAAATTCGCAATATTTCGGGAGTTATAACGAGTTTCCTAGAGCGCCTCGGAGTCCTCTCTCTCGCAGTTTTTTGAACTTTAAACGCGTTTTTCTCAAAACATTGTTTTTCTGGTCGGCCCGGGTCCTAACTTTTTGTTTTACTGAACCGATTGCTTTCAAATTTAAACTGTTCTGTTCTGTTCTACACACTTATAGTTCTCGTCGGAATTAACGAGATTTTTTTCATTCCTAACTTTTCATTTTACAACCCTTTCTTTATTAAAATAAAAGGACTTTTTTTCAAAGCCCGCTATTTTGCTATTTACCCTTGAAATTTAACTTCAGTAGTTCCGACCAGAACGACATTCCTATAGATTAAGAATAGTCAAGAATATTTGATTCCACATAACATCAAGAGCCAAAATCACCTGGGCCACCCACGTGCCTTTTTTTGAGGTTCCAACTTCGAGTGACAATAATAATAGTAATAAAGTATTAAATTTTTTCAAATACATGTTTTTTTATTATTCAATATGTAAATAAAAACACTTTAAATATTCAAGATAATTCATTTTTATTTTCCTATAAAAAAACTACCCTCCAAAGAAGTCATGAAAATACGCATAAGTTACCAGGCTACTACATTAAGATGGATTGTTGCCCAATAACTCTTGGTGAAAAATAGATTCAGTAATAAAGTCAAGACTACACGGTAATAGGAATTAATAATACTAAGTAATAAAGCTACAAACCTTACCGATAAAACAACCAGTTATTATGTGGTATTTAGAAATTGATTTACCTGAAAAAGAAAAAAAGTAAAGTCTTTATTAGTACTGAACAATAATTGGTATGAATATTACTTTTTTAAGGTTTTCACAAGTCTCATAAAGTTATAAGTTTTAACGATTCGAAAACATGGCATTGAGAATTGTAAATTGGTAAATCATTTTTGTATGAAATCCAACAACATTTTTTTCAAACAAGTGTAAAAATTTATAATTTTACGATTTTACGATGCTTTACGACGGGTTGTGAGAACCCCAATTATATGTAAATATGTGCTACGAAAAAATATGTGACGAAAGCTGCTTTGACCGATATAATTATTAAAATCACTAAAATATTAGATAGTCAAACTTGTAAATGATTAAGGAGAATTTGTATAACAACATATTCTGGTCTTCTTAAGAATACTCCATGATAAAGCTACGAGTATATAACTATCATAGAGAGAAGAAAATATGAGCTTTAAATAGCTTATTTTTATAGCTTATCCAATGTAATATTCTCACGCATTGTGTAATGCTTTCTTCGTGTAATTTTTTGTTTAAAAGGTTGTATCCCATTTCAGATTAGCAAAAACGATTTTTTGGTGATTTTTTTTGAATAGGCATTTTATTTAATAAAAAAATTACATTTTCAGAAACTAATAAACTCTCGGGGAGTCACTTCGAATTTGTTTGGAGTCCCTTGATCCCGATCTCCGTTGTTGTATAAATTTCCGATAATGAGTGAAAGACTAGGAGAAACTTTTATTACAAAAAATGGCGGCTTTCCAAAAAAGTTGTTTTATTTTTAGGGATATATTTAAATTTCAGAGTGGCTTATAAAAACGTAAACTTCCGATATTTACCTGGCAAATATATCTAAAATGGTTGTGTGAAAACTTTAAACAGAACAGTTTCGTTTCGGAGCAATTTTTCTCACCAAATTTGAAAACAGCAACAGAATTACGCCTTTAAGGTCATATCTCCAAAACTATTCAACTTTGAGTCTAATTGCCAATTTATTTTTATATGTTGTATATATGCATCTAAAGTACAATACATTTTTCAGCTATATTCACTGCCTACTTTATCTCCAGCTAAAGTGAGACGTGTTGTTATGAGCTTGGCGTTTTTCGCTTAATAAACATTATGAACATCTTGTTCGTAAATCCATGTCCAACAACAACTGTAACGATGTCCCTGCTTCTTTATTCGCTAGACATAGCTTAGAGTGAAGTTTTCCTCTTTCCAAAAAGATATAAATGATTTTTTTTTTAAAAGATATGCAGAAAAAATATTTTTTCTTTTTTTTTAATTCACAAGTGGATGTGGCATCTTAAACACTGAACAAATTATTTCGCTTGCGATAAATTCACTTCTAATTGGTATAACTACTAAACTCCTACAATTTCCCAATTTAAGTTTACATAATAATAACTACCCTGAGCATACATCAAGCAGGTAACAGTCCAGGCTGTATTAGCAAAAAGTTAAATTTATACATTTTACCCTGTCTGTAATCTAAATGGGCTAAAGTTCAGTGATTCTCATAAATAGATATACCGTATTTCGAAGACAGAATAATTTCTGTTTCTGTTGTTATACCCTGAACAGGGTATATTAAGTTTGTCACGAAGTTTGTAACACATAGAGGAAGCGTCGGAGAGCCTATAAAGTATATATGTATATAAATGATCAGTATGTCGAGCTGGGTCGATTTAGCCATGTCCAGACCGTCTGTCTGTCTGTATATATACGAACTAGTCCCTCAGTTTTTAAGATATCGTTTTGAAATTTTGCAAACGTCATTTTCTCTTCAAGAAGCTGGTCATTTGTCAGAACGGCCGATATCGGACCACTATAGCCTATAGCAGTCATACAAACTGAACGATCGGAATCAAGTTCTTGTACGGACAACTTTCATGTTCGACAAGATATATTCACGAAATTTGGTATAGATTATTTTTTAAGCCAACAATGTAATCTCAAAGAAAATTGTTCAGAACGAATTACTATAGCATATAGCTGCCAAACTGAACACATAGTTACTAACAGAAATGCACCTGTGAAGGGTATTCAGCTTCGGTGCAACCGAAGTTAACTTTTTTTCTTGTTCTGTGTTCAGTGTAGTCAACTGTGCGAGTATTGAGCATTTTCTCATGGCTAAGTAACTTCAAAAGTTTTAAATATAAAATACTCGAACTTATTAACTACATGCTACTTTCGCAGCTTGTGTTTATAACCTTGAGTTGTTAATAAATAAGGGGATCGTGATTGAGGTAAGCTATATAGAAACTTAAATCCATTTTGAAAAAAGTGACTTAAAATAAAGCGGTAGTGTGAGATTATTTTAGAAAAAATTCCAACTCTTGTGCTTAATGAGCTTTAGTCTTCAATCGAGTTCGCCTAGCCAAAGAAGAAACATCCTTATATCTTCAGGAACTCATCAATTTTACTTGAGTCCAATTAATGACAAAGATAAAATATTTTTTTAATAAAATAAATTCCAAAGTGAAAGAGTATACATAAAGAAGTAAGTTGTGGATTATTATTTGATATAACTGTATCATATATTGGTTTTACCATTGCTGTGAACAAAACCATAAAACGTTTTCAATTTTAAGCTTATCAGACATATAACAGTTACCGTAGTTCGAAATTTTATTGACCTCATCCGGAAAAATCTAAAACCAGCATTGAAATGGTTACTAAAGCAAACTGCAAACGATCAAACTTTCGCACTTAATAATAATGGCCACTCGCAGTTAGAGATACAGATGTGTGTGTGTGTGTTTGTGTTCATGCCTGTATAAAATAATGGCGATGCAAAGGGCATAACGAATTTTATGAGCGCACAAGTTGCCATACTCACTCGCGTACCAGCTGAGGGCATAGTAGGCATCGAGTTAAAAATCCTCAAACTAAGTACATTAATGCGGCACAAAGTACGGTGTGAATAAATGCGTGCGAAAGGCATAAAATTGCAAAAGCGGTAAAATAGTAGGAGCAGCTGTGAAAAGCGATTCGAGCGCAACCAAAAACCCATCAACAGCCAAATCACCGCAAACAAAAGTGAGGCAGTGTATAAAACACCGGCGCACACATATACACAACTCACAAATGCATATACTCGCATTACTCGTAATATTAATGAGGATAATGAGACGCGTTGAAACCACAAACGCTTCACACACACACTCACACGGTTGGGCAAGTGCGCGTGTGTGCGGGATGAAGCTTTAATTCCCTTTTGAATTGTGAAAACATCAAAGTCATAAACTTCAACACCACAACAACACCACTTGAATGCAGATTTAGCAGCACACACACACACACACATGCGCACACACATAGTCATGGCCGTTGGGCGTGAACCTTTTTTAATGGCAACACGCGGCGGGCAACGTGTAAATTACAGCTCAATTGCAAAGCAAACTCAAGCAAAGCTCAAGTTGATATCCATAATGAAGAGTGTTTGCACACCGGCGGTGGAGACCTATAAAAAAATCTTACGATTTCATGTAATTTGATTGTCGATATATTTAGCTGCAGGCATAAAAGCGTAGCCTCCCTACACCGCCACAATCAACGCAGCCACTTTCGTCACTAATCAAGCGGAAATGTATAATGAGGATCAAGAACACTGGCGGCGCGACAAGTTGGTCGCAATCAAAACAGGGCAAACGGCGTGGATGCACCATTGGCGGCGACACCATTCAATGGCCATTCAAAGCGACTGCCAGCTGCAACAACAAAACATTCTTCACAAATTAATGCTACCAGCAACGACATTGGCATTAACGCGCACACCCACAAGCACATACATTAGTACGTAAGCATTCACTGTGGTTGTAGGTGTGTTTGTGGCCGAGTGGTAACAACATGCTTGTGTAATAGCGCAGAACGGAAGCGAGCGCAAAAGGCATGCAAATGAAATATCCTGTGTTGTGTGTGATTTTGGGTGCTGCATCCAGGCACTGTAGGAAATGGATGGCATGAGAAAGTGTATTTATACAAAGTTCTGTACGTTGATTGCTTTAACCAAAACTTTCGTATTTAAGCAGGTTCTTCTAAGTGGGTAATACGAGTAGATAGATATAAGTAAACAATCTCCGACCTCAATGCATTAGGGAAGGCTAACAACACTTTTGGGTCAATGGAGGAGATGTGCACTTTTTGCGAATATGGCATTCTGATGATTTTGCCTTTAAGGCGTAGCAGCTGCTATGTATCTGAGGTAAGTTCACAGTACCGAAAAATTTCGGTCGATCACATACCCAGTTTGACGCTTGATAGCTTAGTTAGCAGTAGCAAAAAGACATCACTATAAGCGGTCTCAATTAACCTCGTTAGGCTCCTAAGGAAGTTTGTAGGTTTATGTAATCATCGAAAGAGGAACCTTTGGCAAACTCCAGACAGAACTACCAATAATGATAAATTTTAATTCTTCTTTTCCTCTTCTTTTCGTAGTTCTTCTCTGTTACTGTTGGCTTTGGTCCTATAGGCTATACTAGCTAGCTGATTAGTCATCACGTTTCCCATAACAGCTTTCCATACAAGATGTTTCCCCATTGCTACACTGCTATTTCTTAAATTTGTATATTCCATGCACTCTCGTATCATTGCTGATATATCGGGTACTGCTTGAGCATATGAATTTCCTACTGGTGAAAACGACTACTTATTTCATTTTATTTAGTTACATGTATGTAGGTATTATATTACTGTATGCTGTTTTAATTAGCACTATCTAGTGAATATGTCTAAGTCAGGATTTCATTCAATATGGATGTTATGTGAGTTATAGCAATATTGATGGTTGACTACAAATATTATCGCAAACGTAATCGATCTGATAAGGCCTATAAAGCCTTCGACTATTTAGTATTTAGACCTAAATTATTTCAGCTTAATGTTCCCAGTGCGAACTTAACCTCAAATGTAGATTAGAATCTGTCTATAGATGGGTTTCTGAACCAAGTCGATAAAGATAATTAAGTAGCCTATCGGCTCCAAAGCTTTTCAAACCATATAAATCCCGCGGTTGTAACGAAAAATGTTCGTGGCTTAACCTATAGTTTCAGTTTTTCGAGAGCAATCATTACCGCATACGGCTAGCTTTGAAGAGTTGAACACTTGAGAATCGACGATTAAACGTCAGAGATCTCACTTTTATCGTTGGAATATCGGAAGAATCTGTGAAAACCATTTTGAAAGATTATTAAGGCCTAAGAAAAGTGAAAGCACGATAGGACCCAAAATCACAAAATTTTTTCGAAGACGTTAACGTCTCTGAAACACTGCTTTCCGATTACCAGGATGTCATGAAACGTATGATTACTGGCGATGAGTCTTGGATCTATGCTTACGATGCGGAAAGAGTTGATCAATCGGCCGAATATCGTGACAAAGATGAGCCGAAGCCGAAAAGACCAAGTCAAGGCAGGTTAAAGATCAATTTGATCATTTTGACAGTTTTTTTCGATTATCGAGGTGTGGTGCACTCCGAAATCCTTCCGACTGGCCAAACTGTTAACAAGAAATAGCATTTGAGTGCTATGAGTCGTTTGCGCGAAGCTATTCGCAAATGGCCGGATATATGGGCCGACGACTTTCGGTTTTTGTACCACGATAATGCACTGTCTCATACTGCATTGATTCTTCGAGAGTTTTTCGCCAAATTTTCAACCAATATCTTGCCGCAATCACTGTATTCGTCTTTAGCTCCGTGAGACTGCTGGCTATTCAACAAACTCAAACGACTGCTTCAGGGAACTGTTTTGAAGACCTTAAAACTGAATCGTTTTCGCATTGAAGGTTATTCCGGAAATAGACTTTAACAACTGTTCCGAGGATTGGAGAAACGTTGGCACAAGTGTATTGTATTATGTAATTAAAGACTGCCTCTATAGGAGCAATGTATAAAGTTTTTAATGGATAACTCAAGCTAGTATAACAATGGCATCGATTAGTTAGTTCTATGTAGTACTATTAAAATTGCAAATCGGAAATAGAAATCCCTTACTTTGGCACTAAATTTAAAGTTTTATTTATCATAGTTGGAATAATCTGGTTTATTTGGCATCGTTTTGTTCGATAACTTGTCGCCGTTTTGAAGATAATTTCATAATGTCACTCGTTTAGAAGTCATAGTTCCTATTGGCAAAGAATTCGAACAAACGACTTCCATAAGCTTCTCGTGAGGAGACTTTTTCAACAGCAGAATCATTACCCATAGACTGGCACATAAGGACTTACCATCCAAACTCGCAGAGTCTTCTGGCTAGTCACTATCGTTGTGTATGACGTGGCTTTGCTCTGGTGGAGCACATTTTCTTTCTTATATGCCAAAGTTGGCCACTAATGGGCGATTGTTGCCTTCAGACGGTAAAGATATTTCCATGTCAATCATATATCTATACTATTGGAAAAATAGTAGATTTCTTTTTACCAGATCTTATAAAATCGTGATGAAATACATAAGCAGAAGCTTTTATTAATAATCTTTAATGAGCTACCAACAAGCTCTCTTGTATTGAGTTCGATTAGATAACAGTGCTGTCAGATCATAGAAATGATGGACTACATACTGCATCTTATATTCTGCTTAAAAAATTATGACGCTGGATGGCAAATATGTTATTTAGTCACATCATAATTTCCTAAATAAAAATGCGAGTCATAAATGGAAGATATTTCTAAAGAAGTCATTAAAATCGAATCTATAAAACGAGCCAACACCCTACCGTCGCCAGTGCATGGCCGACCATAGCTTATTGTCTGGCTAACTAGGATAAATGTGTGGCTCCACAACGCCTCATGTTGTCAGTTTCAGTTGAATTTGCGGTTTTTCCATTATAATATCATCATTGTTGTTGGTGCTAATATTAAAATTGTTGTCGCGTCAATCGATTGAAATGGTGAACTGTGCAGCAGCAGCAGCAGCAGCAGTGTCAACAACTGAGCTGGCGGCTTTGTTTGCCGTCAAGTTGAGAAGACACAGATCACACAGATAGGCGGGGGAGTGTGTGTCGCGAGTGGTCGAGGGGTCGGGGCTTCGATTTGAATTGGCGCATGGTGTTGATGGTTATGAGATTTTATGTACAATTTTAATTGAACATGTGGTGCGCGCGAATAACGACAAATATACAACAACAACAACGACAAAAACATGCAAATTCAACAATAGGCTTGTGCAAAAACAAGGAAATCGAAGAGCGTTTTAGAGGAGAGAAGGCGCAAGAGGCGTGCGGGTTGGGTGTGTCAAATAAGCTGTCTCAGCTGTACATAGCACATGTATGTATGTGTGTATATATGTACCCGCAACCAATTTTGATTATATACTTGTGCATATGTATGTGTGTGTGTGAGGTTTGGCGAAGCTCGCATATAACGGGTGATTTTTTTGAGGTTAGGATTTTCATGCAGTAGTATTTGACAGATCACGTGGGATGTCAGACATGGTGTCAAAGAGAAAGATGCTCAGTATGCTTTGACATTTCATCATGAATAGACTTACTAACGAGCAACGCTTGCAAATCATTGAATTTTATTACCAAAATCAGTGTTCGGTTCGAAATGTGTTTCGCGTCCGTGTCCGATGAGCGATGAGGCTCATTTCTGGTTGAATGGCTACGTAAATAAGCAAAATTGCCGCATTTGGGGTGAAGAGCAACCAGAAGCCGTTCAAGAACTGCCCATGCATCCCGAAAAATGCACTGTTTGGTGTGGTTTGTACGCTGGTGGAATCATTGGACCGTATTTTTTCAAAGATGCTGTTGGACGCAACGTTACGGTGAATGGCGATCGCTATCGTTCGATGCTAACAAACTTTTTGTTGCCAAAAATGGAAGAACTGAACTTGGTTGACATGTGGTTTCAACAAGATGGCGCTACATGCCACACAGCTCGCGATTCTATGGCCATTTTGAGGGAAAACTTCGGACAACAATTCATCTCAAGAAATGGACCCGTAAGTTGGCCACCAAGATCATGCGATTTAACGCCTTTAGACTATTTTTTGTGGGGCTACGTCAAGTCTAAAGTCTACAGAAATAAGCCAGCAACTATTCCAGCTTTGGAAGACAACATTTCCGAAGAAATTCGGGCTATTCCGGCCGAAATGCTCGAAAAAGTTGCCCAAAATTGGACTTTCCGAATGGACCACCTAAGACGCAGCCGCGGTCAACATTTAAATGAAATTATCTTCAAAAAGTAAATGTCATGAACCAATCTAACGTTTCAAATAAAGAACCGATGAGATTTTGCAAATTTTATGCGTTTTTTTTTTTAAAAAAGTTATCAAGCTCTTAAAAAATCACCCGTTATGTTTGTTTACGGCTTGTCGGAAACACGTGCGTGTGTGTGGCCGAGTGGGTGTGTGGCGTGCTCGGTATTTGCCTTGTTGCGATTCATTGGCGGCAGAGAAGCGTAAAAAGCGTTCAACTGTAATGCATATATGTACACATTGTGCATTTATGTTGTGGTTTTGCGGCTGCTGAGTGGATTTCCAGGCGCGCAACACGCAAACACCACAGGGTTGACTCTACGAGAGGTCGATATGATAGATGTACTAGATAATGCAAACAGATGTATGCTGTGTGCATGTAAAGAGCTCGATGAATGGTTAAGTAAATGTAAATATATATGAATTGAGCTGCCAAATTGAAAGCGTGAATAATCAAAAGAACACTCGGTTCGATTTGGCAATAGTGTGAGTGAGGATATTTTAAATTTGAATGCAGTGTTTCGTTGTCGATGCAACCTCAGTAATATTGCACTTTTTGTTTTGAGGGAGACTTAGCTCAACTCATCTTCTAGAGCTTTCTTTTAGCTAGCAAAAACCCTCTCTCTTGCTTTCTTGCCTTCTTCTTTCCAACTCTCTTTTTTTACGCATTCGAAGCTCAAAATAAAAAATAAAAATATATAATAATTTGTTGCCATTGCAACTGTCACTCTGTACCCCAAACCCTTGAAGTACTGGTCAACCGCAAAGCGCCACAAGTCGCTCACGCAACTCGTACCCACAATAATGAAAATTAAAATTTGATTACAGCCAGAGCAAAAAAGGTTTTACACAAAACCACTGACAGCTGCCGCTTTTCTGTTGTTGTTAGACAGCGAAAAGGATTTCGAAATAAACCAATTGGTTGCAAACGCGAAAAACTTTCGCTGCTTTTTTTGGGTTATTTGCGGCTTTCCATTTTTAATTGGAAAACTTTTCGATTTTGCGTTGCCAACTGCCAAAGTGAAAACGTCATGTGGCGGCTGGTCAAACAATTGAATGAGTTTTTTCCAACCGATTGACCTCGTGGCAGACGAATTGACATTAGTCAGTACCACATAAGAGCAAGAAAGTGACTTTAAAACACATTAACAACAAAAAAAAAATATATGTCTGAAAAAATATATATATTTAAATGAATGCACATAGAAAGTAGTTAAACTAATTAAAGTCAGAATTAGCATAATTGAAAACAAAAAATTATATATTTAAAAATTTTAAAATAATATTGATTATTAATTTAAGTACAGCTGAAAATTGAATAAATATCGCTTAGAATACTAAATATTCCATAAGTTTAAGGGGGTATTCTACTCTAGAATTTTGAAAAATTCGATTTTTTTTATATATTTAAAGTTTAGACTTCCAAAAATATGACCTTGGAAGGATTTTTCAAAATTCGACTCATTTTCGGAGATATAACCGATTTTGTGAGGTGGCTTCCGTGTTCACTAGAATTGTCTCCTAAACTTTAAACGCGTTTTTCTCGAAACTACTTTTTTCCACACGGTACCGGCATTATCTCAAGTTCTATACCACCGATTTACTTGAAATTTTGTGTAAACCTTCTTTATATATTCCTTTATCGTTCCTACCAGCATCGTGTCAACATTTTTGTTTTTAATATTTAAAAAAAAAATTCAGGAATTTCAAAAAAAAAAAAAAAAAATGCGTAAAAAATGATTTTTATTTTCAGGCAGTCGCCAGTTTAAAAAAAAAAAAAGTTTCGTGTTCCCGGACTATAACAGCATCCTTACTGATTAAGAATTTCTGTTGATTTTTTTTTTTTTTCAGGCCACCAGGAGAGTCAGGATCAATGTCACCAGGATGCGCCATTTTTTTTTTACACCTGTCTCTCTCCTCCCTCTAATTATTTTAATTTTTAGTATTTTTTTGTAAATTTTTTTTCTGTATTCTTAAGATATCAATAAAAACACCATAAACTATTGATACTAAAAATATTTTTTTTTTTTAAATAAAATTCAAAAAACTGCCCAAAATTTGATTTCTAGAGTAGAATACCCCCCTAATAGAAAGCTGGCAAACTATTATGTGCCTTGAAAAACTTCTATTAGCATCAAAAAAATTTTGAAAATTGTGTATCTTAAAGGAAAGTCAAGTACTCGGAGCAGATAATTATGGTTGATTTACATACTCTCTCTTACATCACTTTTCTCGCTTTGCTTGACAATTCATACTTTAACAACGAAGCGAAGAAAGTGAAATGCCATAATGAAGGCATAAATATGAGGCTTCGCTTTTCGTGCTTCTCTCTATTAAAAATAAAGAATGGTGGTTGACAAAGTATGCCTTGCTTTGCATTCCTCAACTCGATTTAAATGAACTTATACAGAAGCATTCTTCTACGTCATATGTCAAAACAAATCATCTGTCATAGCAAATGTATAATGGTAAAGTCTGGCAAAAATTGCATGTAAATCGGCCATAATGGTTTCAAAAGTGTCAACGTTCCATGTGATTTCGACAATATGGTCAAACCGCTTTCATTCAAACTGTTTTCAATTTCATTCCAAGTTTTGTAAAATTCACAAAAAATAGAAACTGAGATAGCGACAATTTCATAACATTACAGTTTTCGAAGTTTTTGATTGGCATCTTTGCTATGTATCGCTTGTCGTGACGTCATTAACTAATCTAATACTTAGCTAACTTTAGCATAGAAATATCAACTTTTGCTTTTGAAAGTGCGTGTCTCTCACTCTTGAATTGATTATTCTTGATTTAATTTTAAAAACCGTTGTTTCGAATATAAATTCTCAGCATGAAAAAACTTAAACACGAGTTAGGCTGCTTATGAAAGTTTAAAGAAATATTATGAGAAGCTTTTTGAAGCCTGCAATACGCTCTGAGGTTTGCAGTTATTGAAGATAATGAGTTACTAATGCTTAAAAACTCTACTAGACCGTAAACCCTAACATCAGAAGCCAATTACGGCAAACGAACTTGCTCTTTCTGGTTTTTTTACTTTAACCTCCACATACGTAAAAAGTGCAATTTGTGTATCATAACTACAATTTGAAGTGGAGTGAGCATATCATTTTCAAATTTTTGTGGTTTAGTGACAAAATTTGTTCTAAGTCCTTGGCCGATCTAAACTTTGTTGCTAAGTTGTTAATAATATAAGAATAGAAAGTAGCGACTAATTTGGAATCGAGGTGCCAGAAATAAAAAAAGAACAGAGAAATCAGTAGAGATCATTACTCGTTACAAAAATGAGAGAGAGGCGTTTGAGTATTTATGTAGAGTAACTCAATTCAAATTTGATTTCCATTATTTGAAGAATCAATCTTTAAAAATGAATCAACTCGTAACAAATTTTTGAGACTAAACACTGTTAATATAGACCAGTGTAGAAGTGCTGAAAGCACAAAAAAAAAAACAAGTAAGGAAGAGCTAAGCTCTAAGGAGGAAAGCCAGGGAAGTAACTTCAGACATACTATATGGCTCTAGGATGAGTTTTCACCCGATTTTATTCATTCTAATATGCCGTATAATGTCAACCGGAAGTTCGAAAAATCTTTATGTTCGGTATATGGAGGCAAGGAAGTATTGACCCGATTCAACTCATATGTAGCACACAGACTCTCTAATATTTTACGATATTTTCGAGAAAAAGTCACCTATAAGCACTGGGTTCACAAATTCAGTACCCAGGGACTTGAACAATTTTTGTTGATTTACGCAATATTAAGTTCTAAGGAACACCTTAAAAGCAGTATTCGTTGAAAGTGTTATCACGTGTTATTCTTGATTTGTATACTGGAAAGTTAAAGTATAAAATGGAATTTTAAATTTGTGTTAGATGGAAAGTTGGCGTGGCTGTGGGTCCGATTTCGTCCATTTTAACACTGTGACATGAGAATATCAGAGAAATGTCACATATCAAATTTTGTCGAAATCGGTAAAGAAAATCTCGAGATACTACGATTGGCAAAAAATAATAAGACTTATTTTGGGAGAAATATATCTTTTCTATGTTGGTATGACTGTCAGTAGCAAAAACTATCAATTTTTTTTAAGTCAGTAAGCTTTATGTTTACTGAAATCTCTGCTTACTTGTCGCACCAAATGGTATATTACCACATAACTTCCTCGAAAGACAAACAAGTAAATTGGACTACCCTAAATAGTAATTTACTTTGCCAAGTTGACATTAATGCCCCCACAAGTTTCATGGTAATCTCTGCACAAATTGAATAAATTCGTAAATTTCAAGTGACAGCTGCGTGTAGAGCTTTAAAACAAATGCGATTTGACATTTGCAACGCAATGTGTGACAACAACAACAATAAGCGCACAAATGAGCACCGCATGAAAAGAGATTGAGGAAAAGTCCAGCAAATCAAGGGAACTGACCACTATGGCAGGAAAACAGTTTTAACACTTAAGTGGGTATGCCAATACACACACAGAAGAATGTATACATACAATACATATACATAAATATGTATGTATATGTATGAGTGCTTTGGTATGAGGCAATGCTTGCATAGTAAAGTGTTATTGCGTAAGCTTTTGCCCTTTCTGGCTTTGCGAACGCTTGCCACAGTCCCTTCACAGGATTACAATAACAACAATGGAGCGATAAGAGAAAGTTGAAAAGTGCACAAACGAGTAATGACATTTTTAAAAGGACCAACGCACCAGTGATAAAACGGTAAGATAATTTTCAAACACACACATATATGGTTATATACCTTATATATATTTAATATATGTGTGTGTATATATAATGGATACATAACATTTGTGTGTTTGTAAATTTCCATTAAGACTAAGGGCAAAAAAAAAATTGTGTATTAGTTTTGCTAAGGTAAACAAACAGAATTCGATTTAAGAATGTGCCAAGATACACCGGAAACACACACACACGCTTACGTGTAGAGATGGATGGCATAAGCGTCAAAGGTGCTTACACACATGACTAAGTCGTTGCGTACACACCCTTTATTTAAAAAGATGTTGAAATAACTAAAACGACGTGCAGACGACAGTGATTGTCAGCAGGAAGGCAGGACAACGGGACGACAGTATGTAACACCAAGGCATTCAAGAAGAATGCGAGGAATTCAAACTTTTAAATCGATGTGTGTTAGTAGCTGCTGCGGTAGGCATAGGGGGGAACTATATGTACGACTAGTTAAGTGACCGCACAATTTGTAGACGGAAATGTCAAGGAAACTCGGGCGGGCATATGAGCAGAGCCGAACGGATTCAAGAAATGCGCAGTAAGTAAATAGAAAGTTGTGGCGATTTGTTATTGTGTGTGTGTGTGTGTGTGTGGTGCGCATGTGTTATAGTGTGCTTATCGGAAATGAGGAGTGAGTTAATTGAAAATCGGTGCGCCGGCAGATGGTGTGAAAGTTGAAATGATTTTAATTTAATCTTGTGCAGTGTTTTGAGAACTTTTTACTCGAAAAAAAGAATATATATATATAACTATAATTTGGAAATAGCAAATTGAAAGGAAATTGGATTTTTCAAGCGATAGAAAAAGTACAAGGCGTAGATTTGTGGACAACGAAATGTTAGTATTCAGCAAATAAATATTTTCTTGAAGTGTAAGGAGAAAAAGAAACAAGAAAAAACGTTAACTTGGGTTGCACCGAAGCTAAATACCCTTCACAGGTGCGTTTCTGTTAGTAACTATGTGTTCAGTTTGTATGGCCGCTATATGCTATAGTTAACCGATCTGAACAATTTCTTCGGAGATTACATTGTTGCCTTAGAAAATAATATATACCAAATTTCGTGAATATATCTTGCTAAATGTGAAAGTTTTCCATACAAGCATTCAATTCCGATCGTTCAGTTTGTAAGACAGCTATATGCTATAGTTAACCGATCTGAACAATTTCTTCGGAGATTACATTGTTGCCTTAGAAAATAATATATACCAAATTTCGTGAATATATTTTGTCAAATGTGAAAGTTGTCCATACAAGAACTTGATTCCGATCGTTCAGTTTGTATGGCAGCTATATGTTATAGTGGTCCAAATGAGTAGCTTCTTGAAGAGAAAATGACGTTTGCAAAATTTCAAAACGATATCTTAAAAACTGAGGGACTAGTTCGTATATATACAGACAGACGGACAGACAGACGGACATGGCTAAATCGACTCAGCTCGACATACTGATCATTTATATATACACTTTATATTTATAACTGATGTTTTTTTTAACCCAGACCTTTGTTATTTAAATTTCCAAAATCTAAGGTTAAGAATATGGGTTAGCAAAACCTCCATCGGTCCACTTATTTCAGTATCCAGTGATTCACCTGAGTGACAGAGTAATTGTGGCCATGCTGCTTTTTGATTAGTCTCGGAAAATTGAGGCTGTGTGGAAGACAGTGTTGAATTCCATATCTTACATTCAAGGTAACCAAAACTGTAGAAATCAGGAATAACCTGTCGCCTAGCCTTCGTATATACGTGGTGTGTTCAGAAAATAACGGTAATTTTAAAATTTGAAACTCCCCAGATTTGATTTGATCATGAAAAATTTATGGATTCTCTTCGCACCATAATCGACAGTTTTATTTATTTACTGCACCACTCAGATGAAAGTAAGCCTCATCGGAGAAGATGATTTTCTTAAAAACATCGTTATCGTTTTCAAGTTGTTCCAAGGCAAGGCCGGGTTGTGGTTTGAGACAGTTCCAATTCTTAAGAACTGATCACCAATGTAGTTCGAAAACCGCTCGATAGATTTCATTCAAGTTTATACAGGTTTCCGAAACTAGATCAAGAGATCGAATTATTGTTCTTTTAATTTCGATTTTTTAAGAGTTATATTTGATTTTTTCTCAAAAACCTTGAAATATTGAAAACATTTTCTGAGGTCGCCATTTTGTGAATTATAAAAGAAGCTTCAATCAGGCACTAGATTATCTATAATAAAATTAAGTTTTTTTTTTTTTTCAAATTGCCAAAAATATGTGATGGTCAGCGCAAGAAATTTCGGTTGGAATTGAATCAGCGCAAACAGCCATTTCTGTCAATTCAAGCCAGAACCTTACCGATGCTGCGATATTTCTGCTTTTATAAAATAACATAGTTTCTGGCAAAAAAAGATATATATTTAAAATTGTAATTTCTCTGACTAGACGTAACCACTAAAGAGCAGAGCGCCAAAGAAAAGCATCGCACACTATGACACGCTGTCCCATATGATTCTGTGAACTCAGAGCGCTGCACTGCCATTCTTACTTTCACAAAACAATTTCTGCTTTTATAAAATCAAATAGTTTATGGCAAAAAAAAATATTTAAAAAGTATGTACAATTTGCTACTTTCACAAAATAAGTCTCTAAAAGTAGAAGCACCTTACTTATCGCTTTCACAATGGCACTCAGCACAGCTTGAAGATTGGGCAGTGGTCCTGAAGTCTGAGAATGCAGTGGCTCTCTATCAGTAAGACCACTCCATAAAATTACGCAGTTAGTTTTGAATTAACAAAGACAGTTCCAAACTCTTATCACCAGCTTTCCTTCTCAAGTTTCTTCATGACTCCTAATCACTAAACACATATTTCGTAATATGATCTCAAAGCAAAAACTAGCAGTAATTACCTGAACAATTTATTAATGATTTGAATAATTTGGAAAGGACTAAAGGTACGCCAGGGTTTCACAAGTTGTAAGCCCGATCCCGCCTTAGCAATTAGCTTCACTTAGTCTAAAAACAGCCTTCGTAGCTTTTTGGCAATCTGTCAGCAATATTAATGGTTGCCTTACAGAATTGTGGGTAGTCTCCAATACGCTCAACTTTATTCTTAATTTTAATTAAAGACTTGTTACCTTAATTATTTTTAACTTGCTTGAAACATAAATCTTTATGTTCGAAAAGTAAATACCTCACATATATAATTACAAGCAACTTCCTTCAGTTATTTGCAACAAACTTTGACGGCTTGTTCTTGCCTCACACTCCGTTAGACATTCCACTCCAAACTAGTGTACCCTTTCTCTCTGCGCACATAATTTTTCGTTCAATCACCACAAACAAAACCAACAAAACACTTTTGTCAATAAAAATAAGTCTAAGACGGAATACAAAGTTCTTACAATCGGCCATTTGTACTTTTGTGTCTGGCTTTCAAAAACAAATAGGACAATCAAATTTGAATTAAAAAGCCTGCCAAAAGCACCCTTGAGCAAAGACAAATAAAATTCACAAGCACAAATATTACGGGTCGTAAGAAGTTTTCCATTAATTTGACAAACAAAATTTCGAAGATGATAAATCGACTTGAAAATTTGCCGTGAAAGGTCTTCGCTTTCTTTCTAGTTGGTGTGGAAAGGCTTGTGGCGGATGGGAAAGGGTGATGAAAGGACAAAAAAAGGCCGAGATTCAATTGTTGGGTAAATGTGCATACAAATAAATTTCACAAATATAAAACAAATAACATAAAGTCCTAATTTAACATCATCGATGAGTGTATCGAGGGATGCGAATGGTAGGAAAGTCTCTGTCTCGTTGTGTGTTGAAGAAAAACAAACGACCAGACAGATATTTATAAATTTAGACAGACAGCTGGACGCGCAGATAGTTAGTGGTGTCCGGAGAATTTACACATACACGCACGCACACACATTGATGTGCAGACAAATAAACAGTAAAAGGACACACGGACTAAGATTGAGGACAACAATTTTCCAATCAATAAATATAATGTTGTGCAGAATATAAGAGTGGAGTGTAGCCGGGCCGATCTGTAGTAAATACACATCGCACAAGACTGTAGGCAATGAAGCAGAACTAACCAAGATGTTAGCTTCCGTAAATACAGCGAGCGCTAAGTGCAAGAAACAATAGGAAGAAACAAGTGAAGCGGGTGGATGGACATATGCTGAGTAGCAAGCATGAAATCCCAAGAGGCCATTTCACATATTCACATAGTCGCACTGGGCCTAGGAATAGTGTGGAAAGGAGCTTTTCTGCAAGCAACACACATTTGAGAGCAAAACACGCGGGGTTTGGGTTGCACATAGATGGCGCTGTAGTCAAAACCGAGTGTATCGCGTTGGAGTTCACAAGAATTTGCTGTAGTAAGAAAAAATAAAATAAAATAAAATAAAATATACAAGCTAGACGCTGGCTGCTGGCGGTGGAGCGCAACATCTCTAGGGGTTGACGGCGGTGGCGGAGATGTTAAAATTTAAAGTAAAGCTTATTGAAGCATACAACTAGGCAAATTACCATGTACACGTAAAGCAAGCAAGCATGCCAAAGACGTGGCAACGTCGTAAACGATTGTGGCAGAAAAGTAAAGCTTGAGGAAGGGTGAGAAGCATGAAGTGAGTGAGCTGCAGCAGCGACTGACTGACTGACGACTGCAGATTTAAGTAGTAGTAATATTTGAAGTAGTAAAAATAAATTGACCAATGCAGTCAAGAGCCATGCGGAGCGGTCAAACGGTGAATGTGGATTTGAAGAAGGCAAACCGTAGCAAGAAAGCCAAAAAAACAAAAACGAGAGAAGAAAACATTTCGAAAGGAAATGAGTTTAAAAGGTATGGTTGGCTAGACTTGCAAATGCAAATATCCTGAAAGGCTGCCGTAAACGCTGCCACAGTAGCAGAGAAATGCAAAGGTATGGCGCAACAAGCATGCAGGAAAGAGGAGGTGAAATGTTAAGAAAACTATCTGAAATTGAAATCGCGCATATACAAGTCAAATTGGATTCGAAAGCGCAAGCAGTCAAAAGGGCAAATAAAGCCAAATACAAGCCTGAGCGTGCAAGTGAAGTAAAAGCGGCGGAGGGGAGCGAGCGGAAGAGTCAAAGCGGATGAACAACTACAGGAGCAATAGCACTAACAAATATAATAGCAATCGAGTGGCGTACGCACGCACACACATTTATACACATACATCTGCACTACATAGAATAGTGTGCGTCCACTGTGTATGCGCGCCTAGTTGTATGCAAAGCATTGCATGCAATGGCAGCAAACAAGTTAGAAAAATAAAAAATCTTTTCGGGCCGGAAAACGGCAGTAAGACGAGTAGAGAAGGGGCCAATGAATGCCGGAGGCCTTTGAGTTGCGCTTTCAATAGTTAGTTTCAACTGTTGCCAGTTATGCGCCAGAGTGGATAGCGGGCACACAAATTGTTTAGATTAGAATGAGCGCATAGAAATTGAAAGAAATGCTAGAAATGCGAGCGCCTGATAAAACGGGTTGGAGGCAAAATAACTTTTACACGTTTCTTTTATTTTCAGAAATAAATGGAATTGATAAAGGCGTATGAGGGGTATTATTTAGGCTGTAGTTCGTTGAGTGGGGCCGGTATGTGGTAAATGTGTTTATTTTGGCTGAACGATGTTGTTTTATTAGCTAATAGCTAGTTTAAATACATGGAAGGGGAAAGTTTAGAGCACTTTAGGCGTGTTACTTGTTTAGCAAATACATTGAAGAGCTGAAACTGTTTGTAGAGTTTTGATAAGGAATTGCTTTCAAAAGAGATTTCTAAATAATATAAAAATAATAAGCAAGTTAGAGAAAATAGCAAAAAGAACTAAGATTTTCTGGAGGGATAATAAAATAGGCATAAGAAGCACCCCGTGAAGGTAGGAGAGTTAGATAAAAGAGAAGGAAAATAAGCCAAAAAGTTAACTTCGTTTGCTCCGAAGCTCTAATACCATTCACAGACACACTGTAGTTAAGCTTTCTCGTCAGCAACTGATTTAGTGGTCCGATCTAGAAAAGCTCTTCAGTTATTGTTGCGTTGTCTTTAGCAGTAATCCATGCTAAATGCTGTGAAGATATATTGTCAAATTAAAAATTTACCAGACAATGACTTGGTTTGAATTCAACAGTTTATATAGCAGCTGTATGCTGTAGTGGTGCGATATCGCCGTTAAATGTTCAGCTTTTTAGGGGAAAAAGGAGATTTGCTAAAATTCTGGACCGATATCTCAAAAATTGAGAACTAGTTCGCGTATATACAGACGGATAGCTGGACAAACAGACGGACGTGGCTGAATTGACTCAGCTCGTCACGATGATCATGCATATAGTATTAGTTTGCCTTTTAAATTTCAGGATTAGATCAGAAAAACAAAAGTTAATCATCGAAAATCGCTTTATTGTATTTCAAAATATTTTCCAAAGAGATCTATACACTTTGAATAGCGTTTGAACCAGTTTCCGAAGCATCTTTGCCACTCTGGTTGAGATATCTTCAAAACATGCGTTCTGAACGCATCAACTATTTGATCTTGAGGAGTCGAAAAATGTTGACCACGTAGTTTTCCTTTTATGTAAGGTAATAAAGAGAAGTCATTCAATCCCAAGTTAAGATTATAAGGAGCATAACTCAACAGATTGATTTTTTGAGTGCTCAAAAATGCAATTGTTTCAGTCGATGTATGAGTGCTCCATTTTCGATGGTTAGTTTTCCTCATTTCTTTAAAGCCAACTGGCAAGCCAATGATTGTGTATCACTCAGAAGTTATTATTCTGTATTGATTTAGTTTTTCCAGAACAACAGACAACCATTTGGCTGGAAAATTTTGAAACATTTCTATAGAACAATCAGTATGAGCCTTTTTCTCAGCGTACAACAAATTGTGTGGGATCCCACGTGAAAAAAATGTTTCTATAATCAAATTTTCATGCAACATTGAATTTATGCTGCTCCCACTAATGTCTAAAGTTGTTTCAATCTCACGATAAGTCATTTGACTATCTTGCAATACTCTTTTGGACGATTCGGTGCCGGATTCCGGAACACTAACGGTTTTTGAGCGAACTTCACGATATTCCTCTTGGAGTAATCTACGATCTCAATTGAATTCACCATACCATCAATAAACACTGGTCTTAAATGGAGCTTCATCGCCAACAATTCAGTTGTCTCGAAAGTTGTAAAAAAATAATCGCGCTGAAATGTTCGTGATTTTATTTAATTTTTTGACCGTGTGTAATATTTCAAGTTACTGTAAGCAACACAAATACCGCTCGTATGTCAAAATGTTCTGAGCACGTATAACATAAAAAATGTCAAACTTTACGATAAAGTCACCAGATTGCAACACTTGGTTTGCCAAATTTCTAAATGGTGGTAAACTTAATATACCCTGTACAGGGTACAAATATTATATTAATACCTAATTTCTATTCCATTTAGTTCCCTTCCATGGTGAAGGTGTAATTCAGAGCGTTTGAGTCCTGATTTTACAAAAACGGAGCAGCAGTAAGCTTAGAAGAAATAAGATAAATAAGTTTCTTCTTAATTGGCGTAGACACCGCTTATGCGATTATAGACGAGTTAACAACCGCGCGCCAGTCGTCTCCTCTTTTTGCACTACGTGGCGCCAATTGGATATTCCAATCGAAGCCAGGTACTTATCCACTTGGTCCCTCCAACGGAGTGGAGGTCTTCCTCTTCCTCTGCTTCCCACGGCAGGTGCTGCGTCGAATACTTTCCATCCGGACAATGTGACCTAGCCAGCGTAGCCGCTGTCTTTTAATTCGCTGAACTATGCCAATGTCGTCGTATATCTCGTACGGCTCATAGTTCACTCGATGTTTTAGTGGTTACAACCTCAGTTTAAGGCTTCGAGCGGTTCTAAAAATACAGTCTAGAACTTGAATATCAATCTTAAGTTCTGATTGTAGCCCATGGGACGGTGCTATGCGCTTATTCCTACCGTAAATCATGAGTTTCATAAGTTCAGTTATCGATTTAAATACACATATCCGATGAGCATTTCAATTATTAAATTACTTCTTTTCTAATTGATTTTTGGTTCTGAGTTATAAATCTCACTGCACCCTCTACGATGTGTGTTCAAAAAGTATCGCGAATTTTGTTTTTTCAAAAATTATTTATTTATTCGTGAATATCTTTTTTGTCCCCTTCAAATTAATCCCCATGAGATATTATACACTTGTGCCAACGATTTTTATAATCTTCGAAGCACTTCAAAAAATAATTTTTTTTATCTTCTTCAGCTCCTCCTTCGATGCCGTCTTTATCTCGTCAAGAGAAGCGTAACGTCGTCCTTTTATGGGCCTCTTCAGTTTAGGGAACAAGAAAAAGTCACAGGGGGCCAGATCTGGGGAACACGGTGGCTGCGGCATCATTAGTGTGTTGTTTTTGGCCAAAAAGTCGCACACAAAGCAAGACTAAGTAGCTTATCAAATTATCAAACCACCGTACTATTGCATGGAGATCAGCACAAAATTTAGAAAATAGAGAAATGCCGAGTCGAAGATGGCTAATGTGCTTAAAGAGTGATTGAGATTGCTCCTACAAATATTTGCGGAACTTTTATGTCCAAAAAGCAGTTAGTTCGTTATGAAATAAAATAAATCTGCCATCACTAAATTTAATTTCCTTTTTACATTAAAATAAAGTTAGTCGCCATATTAGATTAAAACTGCGTCTACTTAACTCTGCTCAACATATTCCAATGTACATATATGGCCGGTAATATTTTCTGAATTCGAAAGCATATTTCTGGGCCATTACAAAACGGGTGATAAGCGGTTAAGACCAATTATTCATTAAGCTTAATATTGCTATTGCGGTTAGTATTATTTGGAACTATATAGTATACAAATGCGATATTTAATCTAAAGAAGTACTGCAACATGCCATTAAAAAACTCAGTTATCCATTTAAAGGCTTGGTGGCGCCTTTATCAAGAACGCGATGCTTCGATTGAAAGTTGAAGAAGCATTTATTATCTAACCTAACTTTACTCAATACCTAAGCGATGTAAAATTATCAGTGGATATACATTTATCGGCATTAAATCTTTTATGTACCACTAGCTCAAGTTGAACGCACAGCATTTGACTTTTATGGACGTGCCGAGTGCCGTGTGCTATTGCCTACATTTAGGATTCAATGGAAATTGGTTGCTCGACCAACAAAACGGCGAAAAATATCTAAAGATTCAAAGGCCTCAATTGCTATTCAGTTTATCAATAAAAAATAAGTGTGGACAAAATGGAATGTGAGAGGCATGGAGATAAAAGCATTGAAAAAAGCCAATAAAATAATGTATGCAGACAGCGTGATTGGCAGACCAGCAGCGTGTCATCAAAATAATGGACACTTAATGCACAATGCGAAAGGCGTCCGCCGGGAATTCCTTTTTCTTCTACATTCACACTCGATTTGTATTAATTATTTGTTGCTATTTCCTGCTTTCTACTGATTTTGTATACTGTCGTGAAGCGTTGGGGAATTTGGCAAATGTGGTATGGAGAACTTCAAATGGAGTACGCGCTGTGAACGTGACGTAACGCTTGAAAAGACACAGACGTTAGAGAAATTTCTTAACGCTAAACTCGAATGGCAGTCTCCTCTGTGTTCCTCTGTGTGGGACTCATTGACAGAATTGCGTAGCAATGTATTGGTGGATAAAGTGAAAAACGCTGAAGATCGAAGCGTGTTTGATGTTAACGGTAAATAAAATTTGTTTAATGCGTTGGAGGAAAAATGGAGGTGAATAAATGTAAAAGGTAAAAGAGGGCGCTACCATTTACGGGTAGCAAAAGTTTTTGTGCGCTGTCTCGAAAATAATTACAACAATAAAATTAAATTGAAATAAAAATATAAACACTCAAAAATTGCGCTGAAAGTAAAAAAACCAACAATAACAGCAATGCCGCACATATCCATTACAGTAGCGCTCCTTACATTTCTTTCAGATTTGACTGCTTTAAAATATAATTCTTAGCCAAAATGTGGCATCCACATCGTGCACAGCCATAACCTCACTCCCCTCTACACTAGCTCAGTATTAAACCTGTAAGTTGTGTTTATTTTTCTTGGCAAGTGTTTCGGCAATTTTATGCCTTCGCTTCACTTGTCGGCTGTGTGGTGCTTTGCTAGCTGAAAATTGCGTCTGCGGATAACAGTTTTATTTAGGTATATATAATTTTCTTGATTTTTCTTTCATTTCACTTCAAGTGTATGTACTCTGACATGCACAATTTGCTGCACAAATACAAATACAACTAGATATTGGAATAGATACAAAAGTATACAAACAACCACTCGGTGTTTGATTTTAAGTCAAATGTAAATACAAAAAATAAACATTCGAAAACGTAGTAAAGTATAGGTATACATATATAATAATAAAATAAAGATATTTTATGGATTTAAACTAAAAATTGTAAAAAAAAAAAAAAATTAAATATTTTGGAAAAAGTCTGAAAAGTGTGATTTACCGTAGAATTCCAAATGCTTATTCATATCACTTCATAATTCAAGGCGATTAACAAGTGCTTTCCAAATGACATCGAGCGAAACTGGTGAAGTTCTAGCAAGTATGGCGCCTACTGACATCCAGGGAGACGAATTCGCGTCATTGGACCAGCCATCAGAGCCGTCTGTAGGCGTAAAAAAGGAGAGAGAACCACACGCTTCACAATGTGCAGCAATGGTGACAAACCTCAAATGACGGTGGACCCACAGACTAGTCCCAGACATCCATTCGTGGATAGATAGATAACTTCGGACCTACACTTCCGCCTAAACCAAATACTGAGTGAACATGGATGCTTTTGAAGCTATCTGTTCCGCTTCCATCACATGGTTAGTACGTTATGTTCGACATGTACCGTGTGCATAGGAGACTCTGAGCATGAGCTTTTCCAATGCCCTCATTTTTCAAATGTAAAGGAAAAACTTAGCAATAGTTTTGCAGAGAAAAATTTGACAGCGCTTATGTGTACGAGTAAGCTAAATGGTAAATGGAAAGCTGTCAGCGAAGCGTCAGCTCTAATTATGACAACACTAAGGCATATACAGTATAGTATGTTTTAGGTACTTCGGATGACAAATGAGACTTAAAGTCTTTCTCTCTCCTTAGAAGTAGTACGAGCACTTAATCTAGTGGTTCCGTGAGAGAGACATGAGTTGGAAGTAGGTTAGGTATAGCTGATGAAACCTAAGCCCAAACCAGCGCTAAATTTATTTGCTTAAAAACTTAATTGAATATTGTTTTTTGAATTTTAATATTGTTTTTTCAAATTTTCAAAAACGTTAACTCCGGTTGCAGCGAAGCTTTAATATCCCATAAAGGTTTGTTAAACGAATTATTAGCAAGGCCTTCTCTAAGTTTGAACAAAATAATGCCAGTATAATATTAGTCTGTAAACGTAATCTACAAGTAGACAAGTGTGATCAAGTGGTTTAGAAAGTAAAATACTACATGCTTTTACATCAATATGCTTTTATTAAATCGTTTATAGTCATCATTTCATGTGAAATTATTTTAGGCACCATAGCCATAAGGTGACGAACTACGTACGGGCACATAGTAATCGCCGGACACCACATAAGCATTGGTCGCTGCACCCATTTTGACACCACTATAAGAAGTGCCACAGTCATTTTTCACTGCTTCCTCATAGTCACCACAACGTATGCTGGGGAAGTTATCACTAGCCACAGCCTCAGCGTAGTAGGCGGTGGAGCGTGCATGACTGCAGGCGCCAGTTAAATCCAAAATACAACCAGGTTGAGTCTTACCACCATTCGCGTAGAAGGCGCCCTTACCAATTGGTTTGAGGAAACCGAGTTGACCGCCATTGGTCTGAATGGACTCGACATAATTAGCATCGTTGGCATTCAAACGTTTGTCGGGCTTATCGTAACTGAAGAGTGGCAGGGCGGGGTCCAAACCGACTATGACGTGAAGTAATCCATTTTTAGTGTTCTTACCAGCATAACCGGCTACATGAGCACCCAAACTGTGACCGATCACTTCGGTTTCATCCAAATTCATACCAAAGTTATCGACCAGGAAGTCAATCATACTGGCCACCTTTTCGCCAGTCTTTGGTACAGCAACAACAGAGGAGGCATAGTCGACGGAACGTGCGCGTGCCCAATCAACAATGATCACATTGTATTTTCCACGTGCCAACCAAGATGCACGGATATCCTTATTCATACCAGAAGTGTAGCTTTGGGTCCAACCGTGTATAACGAATCTATGGAATTTATTGGTTACACTTATGTAGTAGCCCTAGATTTTTAAAACACTTTTCAATCTGTTTATATCATACCTCGTTGGATTGCTAGCATCGAAGTTGGAAGCGGTGATGGATTCGACAGTTTCGGTAATCTTTTGTGCTTTAGACGGGTTGGTATTTGTGTAGAGGTAGAATTTCACTGGCACTAGCGACAAACGACTCTCCATTTCTTCCTGCTGCTCTAAATCGGCCAACAGTTGCTCACCCTCTTCACTTGAGACCCAAACTAATGAGCCATCAGCTTGAGGAATATACCAACCATTCTCACCGCTGACACGTTGTTCTTCAGGAAGGGCTACGGCAGTGACTAAGGATAAAGTTAATGAATTTTCATGCGACTGATTACAACTAACGGTGGATTACCTGCGGTCAGCGCACAGATTGCTAAAATGATCACGACTTTCATTGCAAACTCGGGGGAAAACACTAATAATTCTTGAATGAATGCAGAGCCATTTATATGTTAAGTGGGAGCCTGAGTTACTTAGGAAATGCAACAAATAATACAAATGGGCTTTGGCAAAGTTATAAAAAATTGAAAGTGATAACTATGTCATGACGTTGATAAAATATAAAATTAAATTTATTAAAGTTCGCATTTCTATGTCAAAGCTCTATATTATTAAAAAGATAAGATACTAAAAATACTCTGCATGTGACATATAAAAATTTCACGGCAAAATGCTCATTAATCGTAATTTTAATTGTTGATCGTTTTCTTAGGGTTAGATTTTTTTTAACAGAGTTAGTAGTACAAGGCACAAAGCACAAAAGGACTAAATTGATAACTATACATATAGTTATTTATATACATAGTTATGTAAGGACCAGCTGCCGCAATGATTTGATGGACTTTCTGTGAAGACGTTACACCTCTTCACTTTTGTGAAAAAGGGGTTAAAACTGGGGCGAAAGTGTACCAGCTGAATGTTTTAGAAAACTAATCCGAGTTAAAAATTCCTTTCGCATAACCCGAGTAAAAACCAAGTCAACATCCAATCCAAACAAAAATCAAAATTCAAAATAATTTCTAATATAATATCGGCTACGTCAACGTTCTGTGCTAATATCAGTTATCTCATTAATCTCTATGACTTCAAAAGCCCCTAGCGTTTCTCTAATAGTTATCCAATAGTAAAAACAACAAAACACGATATAGTAAACAAACATTAAAAATAAATCGTAAAAATAAAGCTAAAATCTAGTAAAATTAGCTTTGAGAACAATAGGTACTCGTACACTGTACACAATTTCTTATAAACGATATACATTGTGAATAAAAAAGCAGCCGGAAATTGTAATTAAATTCCCCGGGTAAATGATATTGCAAAAAAATCTATTTTGCTTTGTTGGTAGGACAACCTGGTGCTCGAAAATCGTCAGGCAAGTGTTAAAGAGATAACAGGAGAGCTCTCTCACGAGTTCGTTCGAATGATTTTGGTGGATATTTTGGGCATGAAACGCGTTCTTGCTCAATTCGTCCCGATAAAGCTGAATTTTTTTTCAAAAAGAGTACCGTAAACAGGACTTTCATTGAAAGCATTATGGGTTCATGAGGTTGACATGCAAACAAGACAGCCGCTCAAAAATCAAGATCATTATCTCATTATTTTTTTCGACATTCGTTGTTTTGTGTCCATCATGAAAGACAGACGATCAACAATGAGTTTTATTTGGCCGTATTGAGGTCAGGAAACCATCCACCGAAACAGGATCACTTTCTCGACGACAATGCGAGCTCTCGCATATAGACATCATTTTTGAGCACTCAAAACTTACTCTCGTTTGTAAGAAATAAACTAAGAGGTCAACGTTATTCGATAGCTGAAGAGCCGGTTTATGCGTTCAAAAGGCATGTTTTGAAGGCACCTCAATCAGAGTGGCAAAAGTGCTTCGACAATTGGTTCCAACACATGCAAAAGTGTCTAGATCATAATGGTTAGTATTTTGAAAAACAATGAAGTGTTTGTTTTTGTTTTCTAACCACAGAATATAAAACCTATTCTTAACTCAACTTTTTTTATACTTAGAACTATTTGATATAGATGTAGCATTATGTATATGAAAATAATTAGAATTAGGAGTCTCGGTCTGTCCTACCGATTTTTTACTTAGGTTCTCGAGTATCAATTCTCGATATTTAAATTCAAATCTCATAGAACTCTGCTCTCTGGTCAATATCAGTTTTAATCTCGTCCGCAGCATCTTAGGTAAAAGGAAATTAAACCTCCAGCGGATGAATATTTTTCTATTATCAAAGAGGTGTTGTACGTGTTTCAAAGACCGATCGAAAACCAAAATCTTACAACTGAAAGAAATGCATTCAATTATATAAAGTTGAAAGTAGTTGTTATGGTTTTTCCGGCAAACGTCAAAATATTAATCGAAATATTCTATTATCAAGATCTAAAATTATAAATAAATCAAACGAAAAATTTAAAATAAGCTATAGTTAAGTTATCAGCTGGTTCGTTGGTGGCAAACCGTGCAAGCTCACATGCCATATATCACTGATCTATATCTGGCATGTTCGCCGCAGGAAATAACTAAGGCATGTTTTTGTTTGTGTAATGTATTTCCCTGTGAATAATGCTATCTACATAATGTCTCCTACTTGTATTTTGGTCAATGTTTTCTTGGCATAACTTGATAAAGAAGACTTTGCTAATAATAGTTGTGGTTAGTAATTATATACTTATGTACACATATGGTATACTATTTAGCAAATATCTACATTCGTCATTATGGTATGACAATATGGAGATGTAGCTACATATATATCAAAACTGTATGATAATATTATCAATAAAATATCCTTCACAAATAAAGAAGTTTCCACACAAGAACTTGATTTTGAATATTCAGTTTGTATGGCAGGACAGTGAACAGTCATACAAGGTCTGTCGCAAAAGATATAGGACTATTAAAAAAAAGAACAAAATATTAATATTTTTCAAAAATTATATTTTCTTATTTAAAGTGCTTCGATACAGCGTTTAGCCCGGTCAATTAGCATTTCAAATGTGTGTTTAAGGTCATATTTCGGAATGCTCTTGAGAATATCAATCGTCGCCTTTTGGATGGCTGAAATGTCCTGAAATCAGTGTCCTTTATTGTCCTTTCATGAGCAAATGAAGTTTTCCAAATAGGTAAAAATCACAGGGTGCCAGATCAGGTGAGTAGGGTGAGTGATTAATGGTCGATATGATGTTTTTTGTCAAAAAATCAGTGACAAGGGTCGACCGATGACACGGCGATTATCGTGCAACAGGCGCTAGGACCCTGCCTCAAGGTATTGTAGTCGAGCACGACGAATGCGTGACAAAAGATGCTTCAAATTACCAAGGTAAAACACAGCATTAATCGTTTGACCAGGTGGGACGAACTCTCGGTGTACAATACCATCGGAATCGTAAAAACAAATCAGCATTGTCTTTATTTTTGACTTCTGAAGACGACTTTTTTTCGGTGATTTCTGGTCATCACAGAGGTCCTCACGACCTTCTTGGAATCGTTTAAACTCTCATGCACATACTACGGGATAGGCACTGATCAGCATAAACTTTTTTCGTCATTTGAAATGTTTCAGTAAACGTCTTTCCAAGTTTAAAATATAATTTTATGTTTAATCTTTGTTCGAAATGCATTTTACGACCGATGACCAAAAGCTGCTGTCACTTTTCGATCGATAACACCGATTGCAGTTATCGAATTATCTTAAAATTTTTACGAAATAGCGCCACCAGAAACAGTTATATTTAAAAAGTTCTGTTTCTTTTGCGACAGACCTTGTACATGCCCAAATTCGTGAGGATATGCTGAGAAACAAAAAAGTTCTTCATACAAGAACTTAATTTCGATAGTTCAATTTGCATGGCAACTTTGTGCCATAGTGGTCAGATATCGGCGCTTCTGACAAATGAACATGAACATATTTGACATATAGGAGAGGAAATTTATTACTATCCGGATCTGGCGACTACTGTTTACTACCTGTTCTACGCTGAGGCGAATGATTTTGCTGGCGAAAAACTCTCTCAAGATAAGCTTATGAAAATCGACCATCTCAGCTCTTTGCTTATAAGGACGAGGTTCCTATGAGAGTGGCATTACAAAATTACTTTAGAAATGTCTTTCCAATATCAATTTCCACTAAGCCTTACAGCACTGTCTTTCAGATGAGATTTAAGTAAAATTTCGGTATATTTCAGACTTTAAGCTCATCGAGTCTCAAATATATATATGTATAAATACTCTTTACTCGTACAAATGATAAAGCATAGCGAGTACTCAAATAGATATATCTTTCTTTAAAGACAAAAAAAAAAACATACTCGAAATGCTGACAGACACACTCGCACACTGCTCTCCCATGAGATACACCCCCCCACACACATACGCAGATACAGAGAAATCTAAATAATGCACGGCACTTTGCTAACTGCAGCTTTTAGCTAAGCAAACATGGATAAAAGTAGAGAGTGGAGGAAGAACGAGCAAACAGCAGGTGTGTAAACTGCGATAGTTCAACTTCGTTGGATATTCGATGCAGCACTGCCTTAGCCACCATGCCTGTATGCTTGATGCTTGTGCGAGAGTGTGCCTGTGTGCACAAGGTGCAGCTTAACTAATCCTTTCACTTAGCAATCAAAACATATCCTCGTCGGGAGTGGAGCTTCTCAATTTCTTTTTCATTGCAGTCAATATTTGCACTCTCCCCGAGCAGCTGCAGTAGTTTCGCATTTTTTTTGCGACTTTCGAACTGCGCTTTGCTGTAAATGTCGCATTGGAGAGGTGGAGGAGAGAGAGAGAGAGTGTGTGTGTGAAGAAAAGAGAATACGGTCGGGAAATGTGATTTAAAACGAAGTGCTTAGTGTGTCGATAGCGTTTTGTTTATGCATACATATACTTTGGTGCGTTCGAGCCAATAGATTTGCGCATTTTTCAGCATTTTGCTTTGTTCAGTGCCATCGTCGGTAAAGTCAAATAAAAGGTCTCTGGCATTGCAGTGGATACTTTGTGAAAAGAAAATATTATATTGCGCTGGTTCATGTTTCGTGCAACTTTTAAAACCTCGAATTCTCTTTTCAGATATGACTGACTTTTAAAATAATGAGCCAATTTTTGAGTAAATTGTTAGCAGAATGAAGCCTGGATGAGATATTCTCTTTGAAATTAAGTGCAATTTTAAAATTTTTACATTTCCTCTCTCTGACCGGGATAAACTGTCTTGAATCTTCACCTTAAGTTAACCTTTTACCTTAGTTACCTTAACTTTACTTGGGTTAAAAATTCACCGATTCTACTCTATACATAATTTTAGGTACCGGACCACTGTAGTGTTTTTTTACTGCTATTATGGTGGCAGAAGCCATACTGCTACGAAGTACAGCTTTCAGGGAGATAAGCATTCACTCCGACAGCAGAGTGGCTACGCCCGCTAACCGTATGCTCAAAGCTAGTCAAAGAGTGTCTGCCCTCCTTAGAAACAGTATCAACTTGGTTTATCATCAGACTCGTTTGGGTGCCGGATATAGCGGAATCGCTGGTCTTAGCAACTGCAAATTCGAAGAGCTAGCGAAAGGTTGCTCCGCTCGCATCGGAATGGCAAAGAGTTGGGTCTTCAATGTCATCTTGCTTACTAGTATTGGGACAATAAGCCTGGTGAACTGTGACTGCAAGATCCCTTTAGCATGGAGTATAATGCATTATATCTTCTGAACTACTTGCCTTAAGCAAAGTTCATCTTGTCGTAATTGTCCAATAGGCATTCATGCGGCAGGCCTAAAAATCTTGACGGACGCACGTTGTAAAAGTTGTACGGAGAAGGTGAAGTGGGAACAGTAAGACACATTCTCCTCCATTGTCTAGTTTTTGCTAGACTTAAGCCGAAACGTCTCGGCAATTCTTTCTTCCGCGGGCCAGGGGACATAGCCGAAACTTACATTAGTCATTTGAACAAATTACTTTCAATTAGTCTCAAAGCGCTTTGTCGTTTTGTTATGGTCTTTCGATCTACTAAATACCTGTAGAAGTTTTAGCCTCCCAACGGATTGGCGTTTTAAGCTGTTCAAATGTGATCCATGTTGGGATCGACAACTTAACCCAACTTAATTTAACTCAATACGTAATTTTTACAAGTATTACTTATCAGGGCAGATTGGCAACTGAGTGTATTTAAAGCTGCAGTTAGTCACAATTTGCCGCACCAAAAGGGAAGTAAAATTAGTAACTTGAAATATCGATTGATAGGAATTCAACTGAACAACAGTAACATGATCCTTCAAAACAAGGCTACCGAAAAAGGTACCTCTACTTGGATCCCCCGTTATCATATTCTCCGAAATATATTATTTTGTAGTGCTTTGCTTTTTGTTAGTTAAGATAGCATGAATTCCAGGATCGTCGTTTCAATCTTAAAAAGTGTTAGTTTGTAGATTAGCTTCGTAGTGTCAGTATAAATAGTTTTGTAAGCGAACCTTGCAGTAAATGCAACCTAGTAATGCTCAATTTCATATTATTTATTTGCTTAGTTCGAACTATTCTAATAAATTTCCAGAAACTATTCGTGCTTACAATATCAAAAATCGCATTTGTCATACTCAGCGTAGTCCAACTCATGGAATATTGATTGACGTGCCAAGCAGCACCACATAAATTCAGAGCTCGACTAACTTTTGTATGAAACGAAAGTCTTCTGTAGGCGAATTATTTGTTTTGTGCACATTTTCCAAACCAAGTCTTCGATCAAAAGTAGAACTACTTGCACAATGCCATTTCGTTATCAGCTGCGACTAGTTTTCTATAATACATTGTTTTTGTTTTCTTTCCTTCCGTTTTAGTGTCTTTTACTTATCAATTATACATATGTATTTGTGTATATACATTCTACGAGTATTTACGCTCTTCCTGCTTTTGCGACTTTTTCTTGGCACTGTTACTCAGATATTCCATATTGCAGAGACGGTAACGCCTTGCACAAGCAATGCATACTTTTAGGAGCAGTGACACATGTGTAGAAAAGCACAGCCCAACATCATAATACGTGTCTTTTCACAGCAAACTGAACGGCGCTTGCGAGTGGTGTGAGTGCAGAGGATGCAACAAAATACAATATAAATTTCTTGAAGAGACGAGGAGACGCAAAATAAATACAAACTAAGAAACAACAACAAAAAATCAACAATAGCGCTTGAAAATGATAAATCATTGTTGGCTGAAGCGAACGAATGTGGCGGAAGAGCGGCGAAGAAAAGGTAAATAGTAGCGGTATAGCGCACACAGATACACACAAATGGACAGGCGTGTGGCAAGACAAATGTGTTTTTGTGTGCAGCACAGACACGGAGTGCAAAAAAGAACGAGCAAAGCTAACGGAAGCAAAATAAAAAGCAAACAACAGCGAAAAACTTGGCAGATGCACACACCACAACAAAGTTGCAGTTGCAAGCAACTATACAAAAGTAACAACAAAAATACAAAATAATAAAAATCACGCAATCTCCAGTCGGGCTGTCTTGTCTGCTTGCGTTTTCTACACGAATGGCTAGCATACTTTCCGGCGTATTCATCACGTAGTTCAAGTGTGTGAGCCTCGACACATCCACACACACACAGCAGAGGTCTATGGAAGTATGCGTGTTTGCTCTCTGCGTGCCTTCGTGCTGATAAGGCATACTCGCGCTCTCCGTTTGCTGCGCGCAGTGGAGCAATGGCGAGAATGTGTGTAATACAACAAGAAAATGAATGTGTATATATAAAGTAGATTTGTACGATGCATGGCAATAAAGATTTATGTTAGCGGGCAATAAGGAAAACGTACGACCACAACAAGTTCATGAAATTTATGCTTGCACGCATTTTAACGCTTTATTGAAGCGTAAAAAGTGAACTTAAAGCTTACTGTATACTTCCAGGGGCGCGCGCTAGGGGCTAGTCTGTAGATGGAAGGCACTTAAAAGTGACGAAAATGGGTGTGCGTAAGGAACGAATCGACTGTAATTAAATCGTTAGACCTAGAAGAATAATTTCGTTTTTATTAGAAATATTTTTATTTTATAACTCGTCCAAAGAAGCGAAAAATTTGATAGAAAACTGCACAGCAGCGTAAAATGTTCAGATATTCATACGAGGTTTACTACCTGATGATCTGTGTACTCACAGCGGAAGTGTAGAATCATTTGCTTACTGTGACAAGTACTGTTATAGCGCATGCTCATTTTTAACGCCAGTGTTCCGATATAGTTATAAGTCTGCATATACTTTTCCTGGGCCTACTTACTAAGTTCTTACTTTTTGTCTTGTCATATTTTGCACATATCTCTTGTGCTAACAGGTAGATTTCCATCTGTGTTCTGTTCTTGATCGTTCCTAGCGTGCAGGGTATTGCCTCCGCTTCAGATTCATTTAGAAAGGCTTGTCTGCTTTTTCGTTGCAAAAATGTTGCACTAATCGGTAACCCAAATTGTGGACAAGTGAGCTTAAATCCTTCCTACATTTGTTGACTAAACTGGCATTATTTTTTGTCGACGACAAAGCTACCAATAGCGTCTGGCTCTCTGTGTAAAGTGTAGGTTTCGATATTTTACCATATTTCCAAGTAATTCAACTTGGATGACGCTTGCTCAGTTTGGTAGACGGATAGAGGGAGATACATATTAAGATCTTCGGAGCATACGTCAGTATAGATTGAGATAATATCCTTTCCTCTACTAAACATCTTCCCCATTCACGTCTAGAGGGTATTTTGCCTTGGTAGTCACTGTTGAAACCCAACCTTGGGAGTTAATTTATGTTTGAATCGAACTGGTTCAGAACCTCGCTATGTCCTTAACTTCTCCTATTCCAAACACTAATATTCTTAATTAGTAGAAAATGTTGACACTTTGCGCATGTAAAAATATATGTCAGTTGATGCAGGAGCATATTAAGCGTATCAACTCTACATAACTTAATAGCACCGGTAAATTCTGTACAGAAAATCCTCTGTATTCAATTATTCATATCTCAAAAATTAATGGCCGCCGCCTACATCATTATGGCTAGACTTGATTTGAAGCTCATCTAATATGTTCCTCAATACTCATTTTCCAATTTAGTTTGGTATCGATCTCGATCCCTAGATATTTTGCTGTGAGGGATAAAGAAATTATAGTTCTACCGCCTTACTAGGATTAAACCCTTGTCCGTTACCCGAGGCTCTCGAGGCTAATAGGTGTAACCTGTGTAAAGCTCTTTCCGTAGCCTCACAAATAGTGGAAGAACACAGTTCTTACAATAATGCAGTTCTAAAACTTTTTTGCTTAATATACAAAAATTCAGCGCAAAAAATATTACTATTGAGGACTCACAACACTTTCGGAAATCTATAAGCGTTCTCAATCCCGTTGTTAAGGTCCTGAATCAATAATAAGTTATGGAGAAAAGCATCTATGCTATAGCAACATTTTTTTGAATTTACATGAACATGAGTGAGAACGAAACTAGTTTTTCACCGGGCAATATTCATAAAGTGATATACTATATATGGACTTGAGAGGTTATGCCAGAAAATATGAAGATACTCAGAACGTATGCCATGAAGCAAGTTATTGTGAAAGCGCAGTAATATCAATACATTTAAGAGCCGGCTTAGAGAATCGAACCACAAAGTCTGAAGGTAGGTATCCTATAACCTCGAAATTTTAACAGACGTTTTAGGTTTTATAGTTTTCTTGGTTATAAATTTCTAGCATTAGATTTGTTTATATATACAAATGGTTAATTGATTTCTCAGCGCTAAATATCAAATGTTTTTTCATATATACAGAATATACTCGTATGTCACTTATAAATTTCGACGAAGAAAAATCAGAGTAATAAACTAAAGCTTACCTTTTGTTTGCGCCGAGGACACATCCACCGGTTGTGCATGTAATTGCCGCGATTCGAGAAAACGTTGCTGATGCAAACATGCCAAGGATGATGACAACGACCCCAACGCTGACGATGCAGACGTCGACGACGACGATGATGACGACGACGACGACTGTGAGGACTGCGAAGACGTTGATGAGGAATAGAACGGCGAGAGAGACGCCGCCAATGCTGAGCTTGTTGCAACAGATGTTGGCGTCGAACGAAATGTATTCGTCGTTGAGGCGGGTGTGTTGGCATTCGTGTTTGCGGCGGTAGTGGTGTTGCAGCCGTTTTCGTCGTGCATTGGCATTTTCAGTGGCATATTAGGAACCTGCAATAATAGAAGAAGAATACAAAGAAAATTAAATGAAAGTTATGCACAGGGAAAATTAGTTATTATGTGTGAGTGGAAAGTGGATGTGGGCGCCTGGAGATATGTTAGCTATGGAAATACACGCTTGACGAGCGGAGGTGGAAACATATATTGCAGACAAAAGGTAAATTAGCTTGCGCCAAAACGAAGAAAATATGATTTTGCGAAAACGTGAATAATAAATAGATATGAGTCGCTGGCTGGAAGTGAAGCGGAGTGGAGGGACTGTCGGTAAAGACATTGATGTGAACGTACTGAAGAGAGATTTTCAATTCCAAGTGTATGTATACACTGTGTATATTGACAGCAGCTTGATTGCCGGACTAATCACTTGCATTTGACAGCAGCAAAGGCGTCAAGAAGCTAAACAAAAGATTTGCTAGAAAAGCAAAGCTGGAAGGAGAGCGAAAAACAGTGCTTTGGATTTCTATGAAAGCTGTCTATATAATTAAACTGTCTATTAATTATTGAATAAGACGCGGACGTATTCGCTTACTTGTATTCAATGTGGGACTATCTTAGCGGCGACAACAAAAATTTACAATCCAATTTTAGCAAGAGCTATCGATTCGCGTATAATGAGTCATCCGGGAATTCCTTCCCAATTTTCGAAATTTTGAAAATTATTTCAACGGCTTCCCTTATATCAAACCGCTGTTTTAGGATGCTAGGCGGCGTTAAAGATGATCTTCTACGGCGTTTCTTAAATATGAATGAAATATGAGGCTATACTGGTTGTATACTCGTATAAATACAGGAAATGTTTCACATCCAGCGAGAGACAAATAACAATATTTCAGGAATAAAATGCAAAGAAGATGTAAAGGCAGCGGTATTTTGCACACATACAAGTCCAAGTTGTAGGCTTAAGGCCGGTATTGATTTACGAGAATTTGGCATTATATCATCATCAGGTACGAGAAACCATTCCACATCTCTTATCAAAAAGATCTGGCGGATTTATTATTTTAAGATTGCCACTAAGTTTGTGTCCGCTAGAAAGAAACGTCCCTACAAAATATGTATGTGGACATTTTTTTTTTTGGTGAATGAGATACTAATTTTGAATAGGAAAGTACAAAAAAATATTCACAGTATTGACCATAGCTTTATACACATTTTAACTACCTTTCTGTAAAATTTTTGGATACCATGCAATAGAAATGTTCGTCTTTCCAAGCAACGCAATCAGACACCTAATTTTGGACTTCTGTTTAGACATCGAAGTGCTGTTCAGCCAATGCGGAACCCATCGACGAAAACTAATGGCAAACGAAAAGCCAAGTGTGGTGAATCCGTCAAGTAGAGTAGCAGCTCCCAGCTAAGTATGTATTTTGATTTTATCCTAAACCGATTTAGCTTTCTGTGCAGGTGCATTGTTGTGTAACAAAAAAATTTTAAGGGGGTATTTTAGTCTAAAAGCATGACTTTCAGGTAATTTTTAAAGTGTCGTAAAAGAAGGCAATTAATATTTTTAGTATCCATTTTTTACTAGTTATTTATTAATTTGAAGAGTACAGAAAAAAATGAAAAACTAAAAAAAGTAAAAAATTTCAAAAATTATGAGCTGACGAAGTGGGGGGTCTCTAAAAATTTCCACGTGACCATGCCCATGATTTCAACTCTCCTAGTTATCTGAAACCAAAAAGAAAAAAAGATTATTAACCTAGAATAATGTCGCAATGGTCGAAACTACGGAAAAGTGGGAAACATTTTTTTTCACAAAATGGCGACTGCCTGAAAAAAAATTTTTTTTGATCACTTTTTCTGACTATTTCGAATTTTTTAAAAATAATAAAAATAAAAATTTTGGGATGGGGCTTGTTCCAACCATAGACAAGCCTATAAAGAAGACTCTATAAAAATTTCAAGTAAATCGGTCTAGTGGAACCTGAGAAATCGTGGGCATCGTTCCGAAAAAGTCAGTTTTGAGAAAAACGCGTTTAAAGTTTCGCGTTCCGGCCGAACCAGTTTGGATGGCGGGACAGGAAAATGCCTATGTCTCCGAAAATAATTTGAATTTTGAAAAATCCTCTTGTACATATATTCTTGAATAGTTAAACTTTGAGAATATAAAAAATATTTAGATTTTTTTAAATTTCTAGACTAGAATATATCTTTTGATCATCTTCTGGTCGTTTTTCAATCAATGTAGCGACTAGTATTAACAATTCAATAGGTTTTAGAAGCTCATGATATACCACGCCTTTCTGATCCCACCAAATAAATATCATTGCTTTTTTACCGAATGGATCTGTTTTTGCAATCGCTGTTGATGGTTGTCCTGGATTAAACCATGATTTTCTCCATTTAGGATTCTTAAAATAAATCCATTTTTCATCACCCGTGACATTTCGATGTAAAACTGATTTTCTTTCGCGTCTTTGAAGCAAAATTTCACAAGTATTTTTTCGGGTTTCCATTTGTCTTTCATACAAATCATGTGTCCCCTAATTTTCCCACTATGGGATCTTTCCCATAGCTTTCAAACGATCTGAAATTGTTTGTTCTGCAACATTTGCCACGGCTGTCATTTGCTTTTGACTGAAAGTATCATCAATATTGGATAAAAATATTGCTTGCAGTTCGACGTCTTCACACCTATTTGAAGGTCATACACGTTCTTTATTTCTCATACCAAAATCATTATCTCTGAAGCATTGAAGCTATCTTTTGCATGTTGCTATTGATAGAGCATGATCAGCATATGCCTCGACAAGCATTCAATGCGACTCTGCAGCACTTTTCTTGGAAATGGAAACAAAAAATTAATGCTTTCCGTAAATCATCACTTTTCGGCAGAAAATTTGACATTTTCAACACATTGAAAATATATGCTTTTTTGTGCAATGACTGTAAGATTATTGATTAAGTTTGACAGATGTCATGCCAACCAAATAAAAAAAAATTAAGGTTCGGTTACAACAAATGTTCCCGAGAGTCTCAGGAAAACAACTTTATTAAGGGTTTACGGGTTTCAAACAATCGAATTTTTATTGTCTATTTATTGACTTATTAAATTATACAACACTTGTAGAATATTGTCTTAAATTTTCAAGTTGATCCGAGTAATAGTTTCGGAGATACAGTTATGAGAAGTTATGCGCTCGAGGCTAGCTAAGCTAAGTGCGCCGTCTTTAGACGCGTTTTCCTCGAAACTGTGTTTTTAAAGTCGGTTGGCAAGATTTTTCGAGAACTACCCAACCAGTCTTCATGAAATTTTACACAGGTCTTTGAGCTACAATTTTTAAAGTCTTGGACGAAGAATTTTTTTTTCGATTACAACTCTTTGAAAAAGAAATATGTCGAAATTTTTGCTAAAATTTTAATTTTTTTTTTGTAAAAGTATCTGCCAAAAATTTAGTTTTCAGTTTTGAGTTGAGGTTTTAACTAAAACAAATATTTTTACTCATTAGATGACACCGAGAATGGCATTGCAATGGACGAGTTTAAAATAGTTTTTTCCAAAAATTTCAGAATTTCTTTGTTAATAGTGTATGTTTGTAATAATAAAAAAAATTCAATAAACTATTTTATTTCTTATATAAAAAAAAATTTTTTGAATTTGAATTTTTTTTTTTTGTTTTTTTTTTTTTATTCAAGGAAACCCATGGAACCGCTTAAATAGAAATAAACAAAGAAAAATGAAATTCAAACCTTTTTTTATATTAATAGGGACACTACGTTTGATTTGTGTCATTTTTTTGCTCGATTCACCATTTTCGAAAGGCAATTAATATTAATACGTTGATATGAATTTAAAGACTTTTTCTTTAATTAAGCAGAATTACTACTTCATCTGAAGTGTGCTTGCTTTGTTTATTCTCTACCTTATTAATTTTTAATAGACTTTACACTTCAACTTCTTGTGCTCTAATTACTTTACATTTTTTCTTGTTGGCGTTTGAGCGCGTTCATAGAAATCAATGTGATTTTTCAAAGATTCGCGGCGCTTCTCCATGCTAATGAGCTTTTCCTCTGCGTTTATTCAACTTTGGCACAGAGCAAAGGCACACACACACCTCCCACTCGCTCAGTAAATGAAAAGTAGTTATGAAACTTCAAGTATATATATTAATGTAAGTATATATGTCTAGGTATATACACAAAATGCCATTGCAGATTTCCATAAATCACCGTTCCTTGCAAAAGGCACAAATTAAAATCGCAGAAAAAGATGAAAAAATAAATAAATGATTTCAGTGCACGTACAAATTCAGTTTGAAAAGAAATGCGAAAGCAAATTGCAGTTACGCGCTGAATTCGATTTGGCTTCGCTCGTTTGCCTCCCCCGCCGACAGTTGGCCTGTCGGCTGACATGCTTGCAGTTAAATTACATTTCCACTCCCACAGCAAACACCTATTTTTCCGTTTTTACAAACTTTTGCCGAAACTGGTGCCGATCCGCTTTAGTTAGTACGTTTGTGTGTATGCCGATGGGGGTTTGTAGAGTGCGTGAATCAAGCAAACTGAAATTATTTACTAAAGGTCGCGCTGATAGAACGGGAGAGCGCGAATAAAAGTAAAAAGAAGAAAAACAAAATCAAAAAAAAAAAAAAAATAAAATTTTAAATAAAATAAAAAAGCGAAAGCATTCAAGAAGTGTGCTGGCGCGTTTTGTCGCTGGCGGTTACTTCGCGATTACAGTTAGAATTTGAGCACCAAGAGGAATGGTTAGTTTATAAAACAAGCAAACTTCTAAAAACAACAAAAACTACCGCAAACACAATTCAACCATGATGAGCTCAGCGAACTTGAGTGCATTTGTTCCCCAACACGTTCGCGCCGATAGCACACTTTAAGCGATTGCCAGCCGGCACCTTCTTCACTGCCCCCAAGAAAAATTTCACTGACCGAACTAGAAAAACGATTTCAATTCTTTCCTGCTCCCCCATTCGTAAGTGGTTGAGTGCCAAATGGCAAATGACTGCAGTTGCAAGTTGCCACAAGCTCCAAGTGCAGCTTTATGTAAAGCGAAAAGTAACTCAGTTGTGTGGATGGTGGAAGAAGGGTGGTGAGGGCACCATGCTTTCGCTGTCACATTGGCGAACTTTGATTGTCAAAGGAAATGCAGCGCACTGAGTGAAAAATAATGGCAACCGCGCAAAGCACAGCAATCAGCATGCTAAAGTGGGTGTGATGAAGCGCAGCAGAGTGGAAGTAGAAGGGGGGAAAAGTGAGCGCTGAAGAATTGTATAGTGGGTAGGTGGCTTTCGCGCACACATTGCGATGCAATGCGCAGACCTTTCGGGGTCACCGTGAAATTCAACAACTTTCGCGAAGTTAAAGAAAAAACGAAAACAACAAAAACTAACGAAAAGGTTAAACAACTTTTCGTTGAAGCAATGGCATTGCGGCGGAAAAAAAAAAATACAAACAAAAAACATTAATCAATCACCTTATTTCACTGTTCTTTTCTTGTGATAATGATGGGAAGGCATATGCAGCCAAAGGCAGGGTTTTGCCTCATTAGTTCACTCTTGAATAACATTGAAACAAAACAGTGCTGGAAATCGTTTATAGCAGCCACGCCCAATTTCACGGAGGTGAAAGGTGCTTCTCTACCTGATCTCTTCAGTGAAGTGGAGGTCTTCCTCTTTCTCTGCTTCCACCGGAGGGTACTGAATTGAAAACTTCTAAAGCTGGATAGAGAGAACACTATCCGGATAACATGATCTAGCCAGCATAGCCGCTATCTCTTGATCTGCTGAGTTATGTCAATGTCGCCGGATATCTCGTAGGGCTCATCGTTCCATCGAGTGTGGCATTCGCCGTTGCCAATGCGCAAAAGGCCATAAATCTTCCACAAACCCTTTCTCTCGAACGCTATAGCAGGACGGAGATGATAAGTGACCTATAGAATTTGGTCTTTGTTCGTAGAGAGAGAGAACCTTGCTTTTCATTTGTCCACTCACAAGGCTGATGGATCGACTCAGTATATTTTATTGCTGCCACCAACCCATCTCAGGTATATTTAAGATGTCTGATATGAATCGATTGAAGTCAGAAAAAAAATTCATGGAAATGATACTTGAGATGAGATTCTTCTTAAATAAAAGGTGGGGTGAAACATTGCCTACAATGAGGTGCATTTTGAATTACTGGAAGGCAATTGATCTGATCACGATCATATATTTGTATATTCTGTATATAGTTCTTCATACATTGACCAGTTCCTTGACCTGTTCAATAGTCGAATTTTGGCAGGGCAAAAATTACCAAAATTGTGTATAAACTGAACTTTTTGTCGCACGACCGCAAGTCCTTATACGAACAATATCTTCTAGAGAGAATTTTTGTTGTTAGGTTTCGTTAACGAAGAAGGTCGGAACCACTGGAGTTCGCTATAAGCTCAGCACATAACTGTCGATCCAAATTCAGTTTATACTTTCGTTGTTAATTGCATTCGTGTTTTCGCAAAACAATTGGATTACATATATGCCACCAATCATCGCAGCTTAAATTTCGAGTTTGCAAACTGGAACACATTTCGCGGCTTGAGTTGGGGGAAAAAAATTAACAACAAAGCAATTAAAAATAAACTCAATGCATCTCTAGTTATTAGCATTTCAGGAATGTGGCTTTATTGACCATTATACTAACTCAGATACAAAGAAAAAATTAAAAAAAAAAAAATAAATCAGTTTTAATTTTTTCTCATTCGAATAAAAGTTTAAAGCATAAATAAACGTGGAAATAAAAAATTACAAAAATTTAAAAGCACGGAAAACCGCTAATTAATAGGCAACACAACAGTGGTGACCACATTTGGTTATTAGAAAAGAACAAAAACAAAAATGACAACAACAATCGAAGAGAAAATATTATTTGTGCGTACATATAACGGGTAATCCAAGTAGAGATACTTTTTTCAACGGCCTTGTTTTGATAGATTACGCGCGAGTCCTGTCAAGCTGTCGTGCTATTTTTGTTTGCATTGTTTGGCATTTCGTCATGGAAAGGCTTAAGTCTGAACAACGTTTGCAAATCTGTAAACTTTATTACGAAAATTAATGTTCTTAAAAGAATGTGTTTCGAGCGCTTCGCTAAATTTATGGTCAACATAATCGGCCTAGTGAGCGTACTATTCGTAACACCATCACCCATCTAGAGACCCAACATTCACTATTTGATAATATTCTACATGGTCGAACGGACCACGTTCCGCAAGCAGTGCAGATAGCAGCCGCAGGTTAGAGTCTACACGAAGACCGTGGAGAGTCGATTCGGTGCCGGTCGTAACAACTCGCATTGACGTATAGGACGACTTGGCGCATTTTACGTTGAGATCTTAAATTGAAAGCGTTCAAAATTCAGCTTGTGCAAGAACTAAAGCCGCTTGACCTTCCCAAGCGACATCCCTTCGCTCTATGGGCTCTTGAAAAGTTCCTAAAAGATCCGACGTTTTCGAGCCAAATTTTGTTCGGCATTAAGGCCCACTTCTGGAAGAATGGCTATGTAAACAAGCAAAATTACCACATTTGAATGATTCACACTATCATTTCATTCAGTAAAAACAACGGTTTGGTGTGGTTGGTGCGCCGATGGAATCATCTATCTATATTTCTTCAAAAATGATGCCGGTGAGGACTGTCAATAGCGACCGTTATCGCGCCTTGAAAGCAGACTATTTGATACCTGAAATTGAAGCTCGTGATCTCAGCGATATTTGGCTTCAACAAGACGGTGCTACTTCCCCCACATCGCATCAAACAATATATTTATTGAGAGAATACTTCGGTGAGCAGATAATTTCACGCTTTGTGTCGATTGGTCATCAAGATCGTGTTATATCATGCCATTGGACTTTTTTCTGTGGGGATATGTAAAATCTCAAGTCTATGCATACAAACTCGGTTCAATTCAGGTTTTGGAGCAATACATCACTCATATTGTTGGTCAGTTACTAGTCTAAATGATCGAACGTGTCGTAGAAAATGTGGACTCAACGGATGGACCATCTGAGACTTAGCCGCGGCCTACATTTGAAGCAGAAAATCTTCAAAAAGTAAATGCTAAGCAATGTTCTTTCGAATGATAATAAATATTGCTCATTAAATTTCAATTTTCTTTGTTTATTTTTAAGTAGAGAACCTCAAAACCTCACTATATAGATATGTATATACCGAATTTTAAAATTTTCAATTTGCTTAGAAACATAGTTTTATTCCTTTTCCAACCAATAACAAAATACTTTTGTGTTCTCAACAGTCCAGAGTCAGAATTTATGTTTGAAAATATATGCATCTAGTAAAATATAATTTTATTAACAGCCACTACGAATTAAAACATAGATTAAGATATACAATACATCAAAGTATTTATTTATAAACGATTAATGTTTCATTTTGTAAGTAAAGACATAAAAACGCGCCTAATTGAAATGCATAGAAAGTATCGCCTTTAATTGACAGTTGCGAGCGCACTTCGGTGGACGGCGCTCGGTCTGCGATTTAAGTGGCACGTAGAGGCCGAAGTGTTTATTGCTGTTTAGATGATAAATAAATATATATGCCCTTATATACAAACATCTATATATATAAATGTATATGTTATCACAATTGTATATAAGTATATTCGTGCATATTTACATACTCAATAGTAAAATGTGTGCATAGAACTTCGAATTTGTTGCGCATATTAATTGCGTATTATTCTAAAAATATAAGAAATAAATGAGTTTTTATTGCAGGCAATTTGCAGTCATAATCGTCGGCGCCAATAAGTTGTAATTCATTCATTCCAGCTATTAAACACAATTGCAAGCTTAACGCAGTGAGGCTTGGGCGGCGGTGTGACGGGGCGTATGCGGTGCCTGATTGCCGCTTAGAATTGCAAGTACAATGCCGCCACTACTGCAACAACATACAACAACAGCGGTGTGCAAAAAGGCAACAAGTGCAGCATGAATAATGGAAATCCGTCAGTAATGCTTTATCGCTTTGTCATGCCTGCGCTGTAAGCTGATTTATATGACACGCATACATGCACAGGCACATATGCAAACTCGCTGCCAGACGAGTGTGTGTGTGTGTATATGTGTGAATACACGTCTGGACCTGTCAATATTTGTCTCTCCACATTTTTAATGTCTCGCTCGCTTTCGACGTCTCTCAAGTGACACTTGCAATGGCACATTGTCTCGGGTGGCGGCGGGCAGCGGGCGTGGTCACGCGGTGGCTGCGGTGCCACTGGCATTATAATTAGCTGTTTAGTGATTTAATTAATAATCGCTCGCGCGCAGACAATTCGCGACTCAATTAATTGTCCGTTCTCCTGCTGCTTTTGCGATTCTCTTCGCTCGCTGACAGTTTATTGGTATTTTCATAATGGCGCGGCGATTAAATGAATGCGGTAATTTGCTTCAAGCATTTTTATTGACAATTAGTAACGGGTTCGGGCTGCAATAAATTATTTAGTTTTCATTCCGTCAGCTGAACAAGACTCTCTTAATATGGGAAGTTTATGGGAAATTAGGTGGGTGGAATGCAATAAATTGCTGCATTAATTAGCTGATATTTTTACAGTTAGCTGGGGGCTATACTCAGCTTGAATGGCTCTTTGTTCGAAACTCATTTTTGCACCGATAACACAAACATACTCGTACTGACACTTAAATCGCAATAATAAATCGATAAAGATAGCAGATCCTGTTTACTTTGGAACGCACCTTGTATTACTAAGTTTTCCGCTCTATGGCAAGTGGTCTGGCTCAGAAGCAGCTCCACTAAAAGGATGGCAACAAAAAATGGGTTGAATCTGGTTGGCATCACAAGATGTACAGTTTTACCAAAATGGTATTCGCCAGAAGATGCCAGAAAGATGGGAAAATGTTTGACTAGCGATGGACAATACTTCGAATAATTCATTTGTAACCATTTCCTTGCAATAAAATTCAATTTTCATTAAAAAAAAACTTAGTTGCGCGTCTAGTAATAGAAATATTTTCTTTATATGTATAGGTTTTTGATTTAATTAAGTAAAGGCTGATCGAAGTAGAGGTACTACTTTCAATAGCCATGTGTAAGAACTGAAGCCAGTCGACCTTCCCAAACGACATCGCTTCGCTCTATGGGCTCTTGAAAAGTTTCCAGAAGACCCCAAATTTTCGAACCAAATTTTGTTCAGACATGAGACCCATTTCTGGCTCAGTAGGTATGTGAACAAGCAAAATTGCCACATATGGGACGAAAAGCAACCTGAAGAGATTTAAGAGCTGTAATTTCATCCAGAAAAATTTTAGGACAAAAGTCTAAGCAGACAATATTGCTTCGAATCGGTTCTTGGAGCAAAACGTCACTGTTATTTGCCATTTACATGTCGAAATGTTCGAACGAGTCATTGAAGATTGGACTCAGCGGATGGAACATTCGAGTCGTAGCCGCGGACAGCAAAATGCCAAATAATGTTCTTTCGAATGATAATAAACATTTCGTATTCAGTTTGAAGTTTCTGAATTTTTTCTTAAAAAAAAAGTAGGAAATCTCGAAATGCATCACCCTTTATACATATTTTTCCAAATATTAGTTCAATTTCTGATAATAAAACAAAAAAAAAAATGTTGAATTCTTTTATAACTCAGCAAGCACCCGACAGCCCCAATGGCTTGCAAAGCACCCAAAGCTCATATTTCTAGAAATTTAAATTCCTCACATTTCCTGCCTTAATTAAAATCTCAAAAAGCCAAACAAAAGCGCTGATATATTATTCAGCGCACACACGGCATATAAAATATTTAACAACACGAATTAGTACTAAAAAGTGCCATGAAAAGTAAATCAAAACAACGCTAACACCGATTTTATCTATGCAAAGTGGGAGGTGAGGCGTGGCGAGGCGAGTGGAGTCGAGTGGCGTGCAAGCAAAGTGTAGCAATTTAAACAAATTAAACATTTATGTGCTGCCAACCAAACGCTGAAACCAAGACGGCAACGCAGTCACGCAGGCCGGCCAACTGCAACAACAACAACAAGAGCAACAACAGTAGCAGTTAGTCAAGCCAAAGTAAGCGCAGTTTAAAGAGTCAGTTATTTAGACAACCAATAAGTCAGACGGGCTGTCAGCTAGATTGTAAGTCAGCGGCGCAACAAGGCGTAGGCGCTGCTGGGTATTACATACAAGTACACAGCAACAAACAAACACGTGCATACACATGCAGATACACACATACAAGTTTACGTTTGGGGTATGCAAATAAGCGAAGGGGTGCCGCAGATTCGCCATTGTATTATCGCGCACTGGCATAAATAAATTCAAATCCTTAAGTACTTATCGCAAAATCGCACAACAACAAAATTACTTGGACACATACAAACATAAGGCGGGCGCTTTACTATTCTTTGAATTCCAAGCGAGCCAAGCGATAATTTGACGTTTTTGTTGCTTTTGTGCTGATGGTGGGAGATATGGTTGTTGGTTTTTGGTTACGCTGAAGATGGTTGAAAGCGACGATGCCGCTAAACAACTTTAATTAAATTCATTAGCTTTTAAACACTTTACAGCACTGGCATCAAAAGCAATAAATCTCTCTGGTTTGCGTTGGGCGACACATAAAACCAGCAAGAAAATTGTTGAAGAAGATGTACATAGAAGAGTGGTGAGGTTGGATAGTACAGTGGTTTGTTGTAGTACTGGAGAAAGAGTTTCATCAAAGGAGTGAAAATAATTTGCGAAGAATGGAAGATCATTTAAGATAAAATTTATGGCCTATTGAAAGTTATTATATAAAATGATAAGATAGTTAAATTAAGTCAAGATGAAAATATTAAAAAAGTGAAGGATATTATGCTTGGAAATCGTCAGGCAGGTGTTAGAAAGTTGGCAAGAAAGCTAGAAATCTCTCGCGAGTCCGTTCAAATAATTTTGGTGGATATTTGTGTATGAAGTACGTTCTTGCTTGATAAAGTTGAATTTTTTTTTCAAAAAGTGTACCGTAAAAACGTTTCTGTGAACATGCTTGATTCACATTCATGGAAAGCATTATAACTACCGATGAGACATGGGTTTATGAGTTTGGCATGCAAACAGGTCAATAATCATTGGAATAGAGAAAAAAAAAAGAGTCGAAACCAAAAAAATCACGCTAAAGCCGCTCAAAAATCAAGGTGATGCTCATTGTTTTTTCGATATTCGTTATTTAGTGCATTATGAATTTGTTTCAGAGGAACAAACAAACAATAAGTAGTTCTATTTGGCCATATTGAGGCGTTTGCCTGAGAACATCCGGAATTGTGAAAGAATGGAATGGAATATAATAGTGCCAAAAACGAAAAGAGTACCATCGATCAATCATAATTTGTATATTTTGCCTTTTTTGCAATTTTAGGGTACCTTTTTCACGATATATATGGCATCTATATGCTACCGTGGTCCGATATCGGCGGTTCCGACAAATGAGCAACTTCTAGAGAAAAAAAGGATGTGTGCAAAATTTCGGACATTTATATCAAAAACTGAGAGACTAGTTTGCGCATAGACAAACAGACAGATTCAGAGACGGAAAGATGGACAAGCGAACAGGGCTAAATCGACTCAGATGGGCCCATTTCTAGCTTAATGGCTTCGTTAACAAACAAAATTGTCAGCATTGGAGTGAGTCAAATCCGCAAGTGGTTCAGAAAATCAGAAAACCCGAATGCATCCCCAAAAATTGCACTTTTGGTGCGGATTCTGATAAGGCGGCCTCATCGGGCCTTATTTCTTTTAAAATAAAGCAGAAAATGCCGTTATTAACCGACATTTTTCACGGAATTTAGTGAAATCGACGCGAACGATCTCTATTTTTAACACACCATCTTGCGTCGCTTTATATTTAACGTCTAAATATGGACACATTGCGTGCAAAGTTTGGCGACTCGAAAATTTCGAGATATTTCCCAGTCAAATGGCCGCCAAGATCATGCGATTTAACGCCTCTAGAATATTTTCTCTGAGGGTATGTTAAATCGAAGGTCTACGCCAATCAATCGGGGGGCTAAAACAACAATTTCTAGCCGAAATGCCTCACCGGAATAGCGAAATTTGGCGCAAACGGAGCCATGGTGGCCAGTTGATCTATATTACTTTAAAGTATCAGATAAAATGAAATTATTAGCTAAAAAAAAAAAAAAAAAAAAAAAAACAAAAAAAAAAAAAAACAGAACCCCTATTGACGAAATTTGAGTGTTTTATTTTAATTTTGACAACACGTCACTCTTGTTGGTGGAACCCATACCTTACCTTACCCTTGCCGGTATAGCATTGAAACTATATAGTTATTGTTGGTTTTCGGATCAACTTTATCCATATCATACATAGCGACTTTTTAATACTCAAAAACTCAAAATGAGAATCCGCAAAACTGAGAGAGATACAATTTTTCGGAACGACTTTGAAAGGTGAATTGCTTCTACAGAGAATGCTAGATGTACAGCAAATATCGCTCGATTTTCTCAAACGATTTCGAAAGTGCATTGCTGACTCTGTCTTTTAAATTGGCGGTGCCTTATTAGTAGAATAAAATATAAAACTTTAAAACTAAAAAACAAATTCAAATAAAATCACTCAAAATTTTGGACAACATAAAACACAAGCTTGAAATAAAGACATATCGCATGAGTTGAAGCCAATATATGTGGTAAGTGGATTTGACATGTCCGAAATGTTGGTTCAACACATAAAAATCAATTTCTTTTGTGACTGGTGAGGAAAAATGTTACGATAACACAAAAAACAAAAAAAAAAAAAGAATAAAAAGAAAAGTATATGTTCCATCTAGTCAACCAACTCAATCAATGGAATATCCGACTAGGGAGGTTTTCTTCATTCGCCTTAAAGCTCAGACCTTGTACCTTTTGACTGCCATTTCATCTGGTTTATCCACATCACACACACAGTACTGTCGGAAAGATAAAAAAAACGCACAAATATAGTTATATAGATTGCCAGTTTTTGTGAGAAACATTTCATCCTTTGTCAGACTTCTTCACAGAAACCTTTTTTTCTTCAATTCTTCGAACAGCTGTGCAACTGAATTCCTTAGCACTTTAACTTTATGTACATATTTCAAAAATAAATTTGAGTCGAATCCACCATATTACTCACCACTGTATGCAGCTGCCGTTGTTTGCGTTAAATTCCAACTCTTTGAAGAAGAACAGTTAAAATCCCCGTAAGGATGAGTGATTGGCGAGTGAGGCAGGTGATGGTTTGCACTGCGAAAGTTTGCTGCAGCAAGGAGGGGCAAGTATGCAATCAGTTAGTGAACAGTTATTACGCTGCAATGAAAATCTCGTGGATCCCCTTTATATCATTACATCAACACTCTCGAGCGGAGAAAACTACTAAATCATGCGAATAAATGCAAAACGGTAGGCGGAGGCGTGTCAGCGATGCTGATAGCGCCAGTGGAGCTGTAAAACTGCAAACTTAATGTTTGTTGTTGTTGTTGTGGTTACTGCTGTTGCAGTGGAAGCTGTTAACTTAGGTATTAAAAGGAAATCTCGCAAACTTTCGCCGCTGTGAAATTGGACGAAAAATGCAAATGACCAAGAAAGTGATAGACAACAACAACAACAAAAACGCATTATATATACATACATACAAACTTACATCTATACACGCCAACTAATTTAGCACCAGCAGGGAAAGTGCAAGTGCTCTGCGACTTGATGAAGAATGGCCACTCAACTTGCAACGTGCCACATTACAAACATGCAAATATTCATTCTTGTCTATTGTTTAAACATTTCATTGTCTAGCTGGCGCTATATTTGTTAGTTTGTGTATGCACATGTGTGTCTTTGTGTGGTGGATATGGCGCACGTTGCAACAACTGCTGTCGGACGTTCGCGCTACGTGCAACAGCCAATTGCACGTACTAAACACCGTTGTGGGTGCTGCATATGAATGTCTGTCCATCTGGGTGTGTGTGTGTGTGTATTTGTAGTGACTATAATTTATTTGCTGTAAAAGCGTTGAGCGTCAAGTAATAAAGTACAAAAGTGTCTGCAACAACAACAGCAGCAACAAAATGTATAATACATTTACCAAATGTGACGTAGCAAACGAGCGGAAAAACAGACGTAAGCGCCAGGAAGCAGTGCAAATAAGAAGAAACGCAAATGTGCATAAATTGTTTAACAAAAACAACAAAAAATACACTTCGTTAAACACAACAAAGGCGCATGAGTAACGCCGGAGTAGACAAAAAAAATTGTTTTCTGCGAGCAGCAATGGGTGACGTGCCGAGTTACAACTCATTTGCATATTTCGCCAAACTCACTTTGTTAATTTGTAATTTGATTTTTGACGTTTTTTCGCATTTTTTTGTTTGAGAAATTATAAAAATTTTGATTGGAGAATGTTAAAATTGTACGTATTAGGTTGCAAGCTGCTGTTGTAACAAGTTTATTTTTTTGTGGGACAGACTGAGTTACGTAAAAAATTCACCAGTTTGTAGGTTATGATTTCAAAGATATATAAAATTATTTAATGAAAGATCGCATGAACTTAGGAGTGACACTTAATCAACTCGCTCCGGTTTTATGTCACTGAGTGGACGATGCTTTATGAATTTGTTTCGAAAACGTGCAACAGTAAATTAGTGATGTGAATTAGGAATAAGAAAAATTCCTTTTCTGAAAGAGGCTTCCATATACCATGAATAATTGTTGAGTTTCCACAGTGGTCTGGATATAAATATAGTTTCCGAGAGACTAAACTATTTTCGAAAAAAAATTTCAATAAAAATTCTTTCAAAGTTAAATAGAAAGTATTCTGAAAAGCTTCACTTCTACACGTTGCTATATGTATATAAATTAATAAAAGAGTTTAGTATACAAGATGCGTTCCAAAGTAAACAGATTTTTTTGAAGTGTGTTAGAATCTGATATCTTTACCGGTTGTCCAGTGAGAATTTCATGACATTTCATCGGAAGTGAAGTTATTGCGTTTTAAATGTCAGTATGTTTGTGTTGTCGGTGCGAAAATGAGCTTCGAACAAAGAGCCAACATTAAGATTTGTTTTAAAATTGGTAAAACTTTTACCGAAACGTTTCAGTTGATAAAACAAGTTTATGGCGATGATTACCTATCCCGTAACAGAGTGCACGAGTGGTTTCAACGTTTTCAAACTGGTCGTGAGGACATAAATGACGATCAACATGTGGGCCAATCAAAATCCGTGATCACCGGAAATCGAAACTGTGCGTGAATTCATCACAAATCAGCCGAAATCATTATTGAAATTTATGGAAATAAAATTGAACATCTCCAAATCATCGATTCATCGCATTTTGACCGAACATTCGGGCTTACGAAAGGTGTGTGCACGGTTTGTTCCGCACAAGTTAACTGACGACCAAAAATTGCTCAGAATACAACATTCGAAGGACGCTTGTGACCGATTAGTTGACCAAAAATCACATTTTAACCATTAACCACTTCCCGTATTCATCTGATATGGCACCGTGCGACTTCTTCTTTTTCGGAAAAAATCCATTTTCCCATGAAAGAAAAGCGTTATGCACCGGCCAACGAGCTAAAATACTCGTTCGACATGCTTTTGGACCGTGCAAAAAGCTGTATTGGAGCAGAAGGAGACTATTTTGAATAAAATAAATTGATTTTGCCGAAAAACCATTTGTTCTGTTTGTTTTTTTTTTATTGTTCGACACACTGATTTAACGTGTTAGTCTGCACACTTGAAATGAGAGTAATTACTCATATATACAACTAATAATTATAGTAAGGAATAATCACAAACGATGTTCAACAAATTACTGTGATCAAAAGTAAAAAGTAAAGTGGATTTGTTTATAAAATGTTGTTTCTTCACTTATTTTTTCAAATCAAATTTATATCCTTGAAAGAAATCCCCGTCCGATAAAACGCACTTTAGCCAACGCGTTTACCAATCTTCGAAACAGTCGGAATATTCCTCAAGATCTTCTTCTATTTTTGTCTCCTCAATCATGCTTCGGTATTCGGACAAAGATCGCGAAGAACCAATGCAGTCCAACCAATCGAGATAGCTGGCACTCTAAACATATCAACTGAACGTGAACATCATACCATTCACGAATATTTCAGTGTGAGAAAGCTCTGCGTAAAGTGGATGCCACGGCAGCTCACTTTTGACCAAAACCAACGACGATTCGGAGCAATGTTTGGAGGCGTTTAGCGCAATAAATCGAGTCTTTGAGTCCATATGTGACAATGGATGAAACATGGTTCCATCATCTCACTCCGAAGTCCAATCGACAGTCATCCGAGTGGACTACATATGATGAAACCGCGTGGAAAAAGGCAACAGACGGCTGACAAGGTTATGGTGTTTGTACTTTGGGATGCGAATGGAATATTTTTTATTGACTACCTTGAAAAAGGAAGGACCATAAACAGCGATTTTTACACAGTTTTATTAACCGTTCGAAAGACGAAATCGCCGCATTTGAAGAAAAAGAAAATGCTGTTTCATCAAGACAATGCACGGTGCCATAAGTCAAAGAAAACATGGGCAAAAATCCATGAATTAGACTATTAGATCTCAAAAGACTGCTCGTTAGAAGCAAAGTTATTGACATAAAAGAAAATTCAGAACTATTTTATATTCTTATTTTAAGATATAAAATAACAAAATTAAGGAAAAAATGCTGAAGACCGGTGTTATCAATGTCAATTAAATTTTCTAAATGTAAGTTTTTTATTATTTATTAAAAACTTAAACTAAACTCGTTTCCTTCCCAATTGAAAAGTCTGCCAAAGCTGCGGACGTCGGTGGTAACTTGAGAATATAAGCAAAATATTATATAACTAGTAGCCCGTCCCGGCATCGTACGGAGTAGATAATTATTTATTTTTGGAAATTTGGATATAAAACATTTTTTTTCACAAATATTTTTATTTGTATTAAAAAAATCCCACAGTTATATTTGTATGTAAGTCTATTTATGTTTTGAAAAATTAAAAAATAAAAATAACAGTAATAAATAATGAATTCAGTAGTTTTAAATATATTTTTGCTACTGCATGTGCTAAATTCTGCTAAATAGCAGCGACAACGTCGAATTTCTTACTTTGATTTTATCGGTTCTGTTAGCCGCTAAATCGAACATCATACAGGATTCAGTTTGCACCTTCTCTATACTTTACATTCTCTGGCCCGGCGCGCTTTTCAGAATGCATCGCAAAGAACGGCCACAGCGTTATGGCGTTTTTTTTACTTTTTGAATTTTTCAATTCGTAATATCTTTTGAATGGAAAGTCCAATTTAAAAACTATTTTATAGGTAGTTAAATGGTCTTGACCAGAAAATAATTTATTTGGATAAGGATTAATATAAATACAACGGAGTTTTTTGTAGACATTATGATGTTCTTCAATATTGTTGTACATTATTTTGTTCTATCGCTAATAGTTTCGGCAGCGCACTCAACGAAAGACATTTTAAGACTCATTTTTTTACTGCTTCGGTTACATTGTTCAAATTTCACCAAGGATCCCTAATTTTTTTCAAAATAAAATGTAGCCTATGTCATATTGGAAGAATATAGCATTCTATTGGTGAAAAATTTTTTTATATCGGCCCAGTACTTTTTGAGCCTATTCATTACAAACATACAAAGATAGGTACAAATCTTTCTTTTTTATAATATAAGTATAGATTATGAACTAGCTTTCTCTTAGCTGTTCAGTGCAGGTGCACTTTCTAGTAAATTAAGCAGCAAACTAAAGACCACGGACCGCCTCTGTGTCTCACAGTATCGGTATATATTAAATATAGCTGACACCATTTTCACTAATATTAAAATATTATAAATAAGTCGCTTTAACTAGAAAGGACTTCCGTGTGCCTTAAATTTCTGGTATTGTGTATTACAGATGTGAGGTAAAAAAGATAAGCTACAAATTAAATTATATTCAAGTTTTGGCAAAATTATCTAAACACCATTCCCGTTAAAGATTTAGAAATCATCTTTGCGATCTGACAGAAAAAGAGCCAACACTAGAGGTGTTTAATGAAATTAAAGTCAGAAGTTATTAAAAACGTGATTATGGAAACCCGATGTTTGTGCAAAGACATTACAAGTGTAAATACACCGTGCACACACCATCTTATCCTTTGGCAGTGTAATTTAAATAAATTAAGCATATTTGAGATATTTTTCAACTTTACTCACGAAATCAGTGACCTCCATGTGTCCGCTGCCACTTACCTAATGCTGAAAGCGTAGTAACCCGCATTGGCTGAAACTTCATTAGGGTGAACTTAAAATCAAATTTCTGCATTAATTTTAATTGCTTTAACCCAGAAGAAACGCTCGCAAAGGGGGATGTCAGCTAGTGCCTGTTGCCACGACAAAACCCCGCAGATGTTGGATGTTGTAGATGCGCATGTACCAGCTCAAAGCAGGACTTTCTGTTGCCTGCTGCTGTTTATTGACACACCTATACATGTATACTAGTGAAAGGGTAACACAGAAAATTGAAGCAACGTAGCACATGGCAACGCCGTTGACAGAGGCCATCCGTTCAGAACGAGTCAACGCGCCAGTCACCATCAGGAGCCACAACAATCGACGAGCTATTTCAAATATACAAGAAGCGGCAAAACGCAAGCTAAAGTTACGAACAGTTATAAGAAGAGTTAGCTTCAAGCAGTGATAGTAGATGTGCGTCATGGGTGGCAACAACATGCGAAAATGTAATTTGAAATTCGAATAATTCGCTCAAGTGGCATATGCTGCAGAAACCTCGCTGTATTTGCATGTTGCATGATGAGTAGCAAGTAATGTTTACAATTTCTTGCGAGTTTCGCACGCACGTAACTGTATTTGCGTGCATTTGCGACTGACAAAGTTTTCAACTTTTCAAAGCTCAAGTGGTGTGTGTATCATGCAACATTAGTACGCATATTTCTACTATTGCAAATGCAACACTTTTGGTGTTGGCTGCAGTGGCAGCGCGTTGTTTGCAACACAATTTTGAATGTGAATTTTGAAACTTTTAGCACTTGCCTTGCTAATAATATGCATATGTGTGTAAAAATGTACGCATACGAGGGTACCTACTTGAGTTGTGTGTATATATGTAAACATAGTGTCTTCTAGCTTTTGAAAACTTTTTAACATTGTTAAAAGCGCGTGAACATGTTCCCACCAAAAAAAAAATGAATGATAAAGAATACTAAAAAGAAATGCTAGCATGGGGTATCCTCGCTTAAAAAATAGCATAACAAAAATATTAAATTGGTTTTGCCAGTTATGTTTTGTTATGAAATATTGTGGCAACCATATGCTGTCATATACTGATTGTTATTTGACGAAAATATAGTACTTTTTATATAAGTTGCTGATTTAATTTGGTAATTTTACATTTTTGTGCGAATATGGCATCTCTGTACAAAACTGTATATAGTTATGTTACCTATATATTTTAAAGAAAATATATACAAGCGTGTTTTGCCAAATTGATCTCAATTTTTGAAATAGGTGGCAACCCTATGAAATTTATATAGCATCTAAGGCTTACAAATCGTTTGTTGGTTATAGTTCATAGCCTTTTTATTTACTTTTCAAAGCTTTTGCGGATATGTGGCAACACATTTCCAACTTATGTCAGTTTTAAAGTTTCTTCAAATTTTCTTTAGTTGATCGCTCGGCGTATTATGCATTATTTACGCTGATTTATAATTTTTAGAACAATTTTATATACCTTTTTGAAATGAATAAGTTTTTTTTTTACTGTGGCAACGCTGTATGCAGTTGAGTACCAAATAGATAAGTTGCAATTGGTTTGCGAAGATAAATTATCTTCTTTTTTAAATTACTATATAATTTTGGTGAATTAAAAATTTAATTAGGTGGCAACCCTATGAAAATAATGAACGTTTTGGGCGTACTTATCTTGTATATTTGGTGCTGATGTTGGCTTTTTTAGTATCTTCATTCATTTAAGATAAATTAAAAATTGTAATTAGGTGGCAACCCTTTGAAAAAATATAAGATGTTGGGCGTACTTCTGTTGCATATTTTAGTGTTGCTGTTGCCTTTTTGACTGTATTCATTCATTTAAAAAATTTTAGATAATATTTGCAGCTATGTGGCAACACACTTTCGAATAAACACAGGTTTAAAGAATTTCAAACAATTATACATTTTATTATTTTTTTTATTTAATCAATTTCAAACCGCGTGCCCAAATTATTGCTTTGAAATTCGCAAAGTTTAGCGTAAGATACATATTTGTGAGGTTAAGTAAGCTTTTTTAACAGATTTTTTTTTTCTCAAATTTCGATTTGATCTTTGAGATCATGATATATAAGCTGCATTGGCTTAAGCTCCAATTGGAGTTAAAGGAAATACTATATACCATACATAGGACAGTAAACTGGAAAACTATATTTCAGATTTGTATAAAGTTAGCTCCTTAGGGTATAAACACTACCATATACTATGTATACTAACTTATCCACATAAATATGTAGTAGCGATTTAAGCTAATGAATATTTAAGCTGACCACAACGCCTGAACTGTATAACACCATTTTTAGCTGCAACAAACAGAGTCGTTTTCGCTTTCGCGAATTCACTTAGCGCGTTTAGTCGGATTATGCCTTGCCTATCAAATAAAAATGCTGTGACGTTAAGTTTTTACTTTATGCCGGAGTTGTAACACTAAGAAGACCATATGAAAGACAACACGCCCAGCGGTAGCTAGCCGACTAACAGCTCGATAATAAAACGGCAGGAAATCAGCAACATTATCTGTGTATGCAAAGCGGCCTAAAGCAAAATTACTTTATTCAGCCAACAACCTGCCAGAAAAGGCTTTAGCTGCAGCCAAGCTGTAGAGCGTGTTGGGTCATTAAAGGCGATTGCAGCTGTTAATACACAAGAGCATTACTGGCATGCCATTAGAGCGCGATGAAAGAGCTAAAAATGTGGCGCGTTACTCAATGCCATATCGGCCAACGCGGCTCCGTATTGCAGAAGATATGGCGCGGCGACAACAATCGCCGATAGCGGTAAGATGTGGAAACCCTTTTACGAAACCATTTAGATTTCCCTGCGCGTTCGGCTCGTTTGACCACGATGCGCGCGCCGCTAAGCAGGTGAGCGTCTAGACTAAGCGCTTTAAATCTGCGCGTTAGACAGTCAGCCGGACGGTGAATAATAACAGTGCAGTGCGAAATAAAGTCAGGCGCGCGGCATCGCAACCTCGCAAACTGCGGCACTTTTCATGCGCGCTTCATTTACACTTTGCGCAACAGCGGCAACAACTGGCGCGCTCACTTAGCGGCAAGGCAATAAAATAGTTTTCCTTATTCTCGTACTCGTATCTTAGCGCAGTCGACACGGCGACGTTCTCATGCCGTCTGATGGGCAAGTGTTTGGCATCGCTTTTGGTACGATCGCAGTTAAGATAATGCGCAGCGTTCAGCTTACGCTGCACATTGTCGCGGAAGGCAGGTAAGTCCAATTGAATTACCAACGCCATAAATGGCGGTTGAAACATTTCGACTGCGCAATCTCAACAAATTCCCGACGAGCATAGATGCCACCGCGTATTGCGCGCGCTCCACAATTTAAGCGCTTGGCTGAGGTTGCAGCTTTCACCTTAGCGCGGCACTAAAGCGCTGCAGCCGCTCCCAGTGTAATGCGTGTGTATGCTCAATTATTTTATCGCGGCACGATCGCTAATGCCCAGCGCGCAAACAAACATACACAAACATTTACATTTAGTTGGAGTGTTACGTGTGTAAGTCAACGGCTTTTTGTGCACAGTACTTACAAGGCTGTCATGTCGTTGTCGCTGTGGAACAAATGTTGCTGCCATTTATATAGCTGATGCTGATGTTGCATATACCGTTGCAGCTTAGCCAATTGCCCTTACTTGGATTTGTGTGGTGCCACTACTTGCGACTCATCGTCACTTGCCAGTTGCCACTTGCTCTTTTGTTTGGCATTAGCACATATTTCCTCTTTTATGGCAATTGCACAGTTGATAGTGTTATTTGTTGTTGCTGTTGTTTCTGTAACAGCATAAGTAAGGTATTTAACAAGCGGTGTTACCGCTCCTCAATTCAACACTGACAACTGAACGCGCTCTCTGTACTTTGGGACCTGTCCACAAGTTATCGAACGGAGAACGGAACTGCGGAATCTTTTCTGAAAACTCTTTTTAGTCATTTTAGGTAATGGACTGGTTCAGACATGTAAACATTTATACCTACGATTTTTTGTCTCATAATTTATTGGGGTGAGAGACCTACTCCATATTCAAGAAGAATCCATGTACTTAGACATGTGGGAGCACTACACGCTACCCATGCTAATTCAACTCCACTCTGACTGGTTCAATAGGATCCTTTCTCGAAATCACCCTACAGTGGTGTAAGCCAAATTCGCTCTCACATTTTAGAAGAATGGTCACAAAGATTGGACGCATTAAGAAGAAAGGGATGTACTGTATAGAAGCCATGACTTCACTTGTCCTACAGGAGGTGGAGGTCGAGAAAGAACCCAGTCAGCAGTCTGATGGTTCAAACTCCAAGTGAACCTCCACAAAAGTACGATCTCTGCTGAGCTTCTTCTCAATTTAGAGAAGGACGGCTACGACGTGGCTTTAGTCCAGGAACCATGAATTTCATCGGATAACGTGGTCGGAAACTGTGCAGCAAAATCGACGGGACGACTACTGGCTGTAGGAGAATTTACATATTAGAATCTTCGAGCATATCTGGATAGGTACTGGCGGTTGAGTAAAGAAAGACTAAATGACCCTACTTTTCAACTAGGAAAGAAGGTTCAAATTAAACATTATAATTCCTCAGTTAACATCTACGTAGATAGCCAAGCAATAATCAAGGCAGTATTCGCATATCGGCCAGAAGTGTCTTGGGAAGCAGGACAGCAGCGGAAATCGATGGCAATGAGATAGTGGATGAGATTGCCAAGAATGGCGTACGGCTAACATCCGAAAACGTAATCAACATTGAGAAACTCATTCATTGTCTATACGACGATCTGTACAGAAGCATGGTAAAGAAAACCAAAACCCAATAGAACGAGCTGCCTGGGTGCAAAACCGCAAAAGTCATGTGGAAAACGGTAGATCGGAGGTACATAAAATTCCTATTGACACTTGATAGAAGAGACTGTAGAAACATAATTGGAATACTAACTGGTCATTGTCTGGTGGCGACAAACGCCCGCAGAATGGGGCTGACAGATAGAGAAGACTGTAGGAAATGTTTAGAGCAGGGCACCAGGGAAACAATGGAGCAACTCTTGTGAAATAGTCCCGCTTTGGCAAGACTACGCTGAAAGCATCTGGGGACCCCTCGGTGGAATATACTGTAGGAAGTATCGTTAGTGAGGTTGAAGAGTCTGTTAAAATTCGGGTCAAGCCCAGGCATCATAAAGTATGATTTCTCCTCTTGGACCTAGAAACTGACAACTGATAGAAGAGACAAGCAGCAACGGAAACTGAACTCGATCTTGTATCGCAAAGAACCAAAACTGCCATGCGTGGCTTTTATTTGCCTACCAGATTAACCTAATCTTAAGGAGAAATTATTTCGCTATTTAGACCATAAAAAGATTGATTAATCACTAATCCTGTGTCATGTCTAGAGGCAATACGCTCAGCAACTAAAGGATTCAAATTGTATATCTATCGATTTTAAATAAAACAACACAATAGTTTTGGGCATTAAACGAAAAACGAATTCAAACGCGAAAGCACTGATCCGAACAAAGATGCTAATGCTTAATAGAGTTGGAAAGTTCAGAGACGTAAAATTCACAACAGCCAGTCTGCAAACAATGTTGCATGCAACAAAATACGACGCGGAGTCAAATGGCTTGTACTTTGTATTTACCCGGTTTATCGCCGACTTTAGTGCCAATATTAAAAGGTTGTAAATGAGAAACAAAAAAGCAAGGCAACAAAGGAATTTACTACAACAGCAGGCAAAGACAGGCAGCAACGGTAAAGCCAAGCGCAGAAAGTGTTTGTTTTTGCATGTAAAACTGCGGCGCATACTATGCAAAAGAACACGCATGTCGCATATTTGGGCAAACTGCAACACACATACTCACATATAGAGATGTGTGCATGTGTAGAATATAGAATGTGTGACATGTTTTTGCCAAAGGGACGGCAGCTAGTGTTGCCAATTGACCACAATTGGATGAGATAATCAAGCAATTAAGTCGCCTGCAGTCCGCTGCCACAAAGTTAGCGCTATTTTTGTGCTTCTTGTTGCTGCTATTGGCTGCTTAAGGACGCGCTGCAGCAGTGCGTTGGTGCGGCTTGCCATATATTGTCATGCTGCCTGCGAGCGGTTTCGAGCCTAAGTTATTTGCGGGTACTTGTAAGTGCACAATTACTGGACTTGTTGGTATTTTAATTGTCGGGCATGTGGATAACATGTTTTAGTGGACAAAAATAAAAAAAACCAAAAAAAAAAAAACAAAAAATGGTGCTAGCTTTGGTAAAATATGCAGAAGTTCGAGAAAGGCACAACCTTTTGGGGTTAAATATAGCTTGTTAAGCTTCTTGATGATATTACAGGCAATTTTGCTGTTGGACACTCGACTTCATTACAAAAACAAAATAAATGCAAATTGCCTCCAAATTCATACAACTACAAGCATTCATTGAACACCTCATTTAAAACCAAATATTTTGTGTAATACAAATGTCTAAATGTTAATTTGGTCACCTCATTCACAGCTTCTTTTCTCTCTTATTCCAGTGTTATTGTCTGTTGTTTTCAACAGCAATGTGAGCAAATAATTTAGGCGCGTTTAATAAAGCAATTTAATTTGAATTTTCATGCGGTCTTTGATGGCGTAGCTAAATGCCTAGCTAATTACAATATTCAACTTCAAAGGCCCTTCAGCAGCTCAGCAGTTAATTAGAAATTCACAAATAAATTTAAACTAATATTTGCAAAGTAAGGATAAACTTAGTTCATGCGGGACGCTATAATTTTTATTTTTGAACTAAGTTTACATGCGGGACGAATTCGTAACGGTTTATAAATAAAAATTGTAAGGTACCGCTGGTTTAACGGAATTTCAGCAGTTTTCTCTAAAAGCAAATATTTTCTTTTTTGAGCTACAGGTTGGTTTCATATGGAGATATATGAAATGCTAAAAATAGGCGCGCTGAGGCGGTCGTGTAGCAGTGCTGCCTTTGAGATCTATTCAATTATTAGAATTACTTTGCATTAGTTTGTATTAGAACTTAATATTTTTCTGTTACAAATGCATATTTTAATAGTTATTTTTAATTACTTAGACAGACAGAGTAGGATCGAAGATGTGTAGAAGTTCAGGCAAGTGAGAAAAGTTCTCTTAGCACCATTCACTTGGAAGTGGACCAGAAACGATTCCTTTGGACATGACTTATGAGTTCCGGTCTTAGACGAAGTAACCTTTGGGTAGCCAAGGAATATGCGTTAGAAGGCGAATCATCAAGATAAGGATATATCAATACCTAGGGTTGTGCGCTAGGTTTGTGACCCGCTAAGTAAAAAACGCCCCCAATGAAAAAGAAACCACAGCCACGGATGTTACAACCACGTAAGCGGTGTCTACGCCAATAAAGAAGACAAAAATAAATATAAGTATTTGCCAAATAAGTTTCGATTTATTTTTCACAAGTTTTAACCAGGTAATCTACAGAATGTTTTATGTCCTCAAAATACAAAAAAAAAAATACCAATGAATGTAAGATTTCTTCGCGTTCATGTTCAAACCTTTTTCACTTTATATGACAAAAATCAGAAATAATGAAACAAAATAGGTGTTTTTTAATAAGGATATATCGAAGTAAATAGAAAGAAAGTATTTCGAAAATATAGCATTTGTTAACACTTTTTTTATAATTTTCTAGTTGACAATATTTTTCAATAATCGGCAGAATGCTGTCATTATGTGACGATCCCAACAACGTTGGTGAAACCGCCAAACGTGAAGAACCAATTCAAATGATATCCAATTAATCACGGGTGAGTTTCTCCACTCTGTAAATAAGTCGAAATGTTTCAAGAAATTTAAATAGAAAAAAGTATAATGCCACAGGCCAAGTTGTTGCGCTTGGTTAAACCAGCTTCTTTAACTTAGGGCCCACTGCGATTAAGAATTAGGAAAACATCGCAAATTATAAACAAAATACGTGCCCTAAACACAATCGTATGCTTATGTATATGTATATTTAATGAGCCGTCCCAAATCTAAATAAAAATGCGAAAAGTCAATCTAAAACCCAACAAAGTCGTTAATTAGTAAAATCATTATTCGTAGACGTACGATGAACACGTTTGCGTGAGAGGAAATAACTTAATCCACAGCAGCTGGCATGCCAATAGACACAGCACAAATGAATGAATGAACACTAGAAACGTTTGCAATTCTATATTCACTTGTAAAAGCGTTCACTAACGGTTAATGATTCATGAATTAATCAATACCCATTTTTAAGAAGCCAACAACAAAATCACTCCTTCTTTGTTTGATAAATAAATACAGCGCTTTCATTATTTTTCTGTAAAACATCCATACGATCAATACCCAGTGACCTCTTTTTAGTGATGATCGAAACATTGAGGAAGAGGAAGAGCGAAACGGAGATTTGCGCCCCCTTGAGAATATTATACACTCAAGCTCATATATGACTCCATTGACCCAGTGGTATATAAAAGTTACCAGACAAACTTTTGGCGTCGAAAACAAAGTATTGTTGAATACACACTAATAAATATGAAGATCAAACTGGACGCGGGCATAAAAAAGTAAAAAACGTTGCACAAAACAAAAAAAGGAAAAATAACAATTCATAACCAGTAATTGCACGTTTCATGACATTCTGGTAATCGGAAAGTATTGTTTCACAGACGTTAATGCGTTGCTTTTTTTAGAAAAAATGTAGTGATTTAGACTGATATACAAGGTCTGTCGCAAAAGAAACATAACTGTTAAAAAAAAAAAAAACACAAAAAAGTAATTTGTTTCAAATGTTATATTCTTTTATTCAAAGTAGTTTCCTTGTGCTTCGATACAGCGTTTAGCCCGGTCAATTAGCATTTCAAATGAGTGTTTAAGGTCATTTTTCGGAATGCTCTTGGGAATATCGGTTGCCGTCTTTTGGATAGCTGAAATGTCCTGAAACCAGTGTCCTTTCATGGGCAAATGAAGTTTTCCAAATAGGAAAAAATCACAGGGTGCCAGATCAGGTGAGTAGGGTGAGTAATAAATGGTTAATATGAAGTTTTTTGTCAAAAAATCAGTAACAAGCGTCCACTGATGACACGGCGCATTATCGTGCAACAGGCGCCTGGATCCTGCCTCACGGTATTGTGGTCGAGCACGACGAATGCGTGACAAAAGACGCTTCATAACACTAAGGTAAAAGAGAGCATTAATCGTTTGGCCAGGTGGGACGAACTCTCGGTATACAATATCCTCGGAATCGTAAAAACAAATCAGCATTGTCTTTATTTTTGACTTCTGAAGACGACTATTTTTCGGTGACTTCTGATCGTTTCAGAGGTCCACACGACCTTCTTGGAATCGCTTAAACCAATCATGCACATTACTGCGGGATAGGCAGTGATCACCATAAACTTTTTTCATCATATTCAATAAAGGTTTTCCTAAGTTTAAAACAAAATTTAATATTTGCTCTTTGTTCAAAATGCATTTTACGACCGATGACAAAAGCTGCTGTCACTTTTTGATCGATAACATCGATTGCAGTTATCCAATTGTCTTAAAATTTTTACGAAATGTCAACAAGAGATGAAACTTTTTATTTCATATACCCACCAATAGGTGGTGCCACCAGAAACAGTTATAATTAAAAAACTTCTGTTTCTTTTGCGACAGACCTCTTATTATAATAAGAGTCACTGTCACTAGTAACTGTAGAATCTCGAATTAAATACAAGGTGAGAATATTCATTATAGAAGCAGCCGCATTGTTGAAAGCATTTTTGAGTGTTGCCAATTGATATTCGTTATATAGCACATGAGAACTCTTTAAAAAATATCTGCTAATAACTATTAAGACTTATTTATGATGGAATAACAAGAACCTATTTAATTTATGTGACCTTGTACTTTGGAATTGGTTGAAGGAATATATTTTTAACTTAGAGAATTCGACCTCAATGAAATGGTATTGCCAGCCGTTATTAACTTTGTCGAATACGCAATGGTCTACATTCAAACATTTAGGTATTATTCGACTCTTTTCTCGAAGGGTTTGGAGGTTGGATAATCGATGATCCATAAAGAGGATTATATTTCCCTATCTTCCATTATTTGTGTCTATCCATCAAGTTTTCATCTATGAAGAATTTTGGCAAACTTAGACAAAGCCAATAATTGAATGAAAACACAATGAAATGTCTGCGCCGAATAAATAAGCTAACAAAACTTAACCTATATAAGGCAACTGCAAGCAGTAGTCGCTTAGCGGTTTTCTGAAATCATCATTTGCAAATGACATAATCAACAAAAGCAAGTCAGACACACACTCAGGAATCCGAATAGTTGTGAGCAGCGTGTGAGCTGTGGAATAACTTGAACAAAGCGCGGCCAACAATTGAGGGCGTTGATCTGGTATCACATTGTGTGATCGATCGTTTGAGTGGCTATTGGTTGTGATCAAAATATGAATATGACGAATGAAGACAAATGGCGAAAAGAATAATTAATTTTGGGATATAATTTGTTATTCAACCATTAAGCTTAATCCAATAGCCGTAAAGGTCATTGCGATGATTAAAGATATCCAAAGTGTGGGAGATTAGTAGGGCTTGCTGGTTTTTGCTTGTTAGGGAAAAACCTATAGTTAAGTAGGATGGAATGGGATGTTTTTGGTAGTAGGTTTGTGGTAGTCATCTTTAATAGATTATATGTGTCCAACTCCTTGTCATTTATTTGGTTAAACCAAAGTTAAAATTATGAATGTCTTAAAAAAAAACTTAAGAGTTTAAATAGTGCTATCATAATGTTTAATTAATAGTCTATTTTAGTCTTATAGATTGTTCTAGTTCTAGACAACTTGTAATATATTGACAATCACTGGTTTCTAATAGGTCGAAAAGGACTCCAGGACCCCCAACGAAGTCTGACGAACGCACTTTCTCGCCTCTAGCCAGAAGACGATTAAGAGTGCTACTGGATGTACCGCGGGTAGTAACCAAGGTGCCCAAAATGCAGATATGGAACTCTACACGTTTTGCTTTTGAGGATCAGCTTTGGAGAATGCAGAAATCCCGACATCAGGTGAGGAAAAGCCGGTACCAGTCTTTATACTAGATACGATTGCCAAAGTTCAGGCAGCCAATATCTCAGTTAACGAAGAGGAAACAAACCCCCTATACAAATAATGGAGGAATACAAAACCAACAGGCACAGCGGTTACCAGAAAACGAATTGCTCACAGAACGAAGGGACAGAAAGTCTGCTCAAAAAGCCTAAGCAAGGGCAAACAGAGCAAAACAGTTGAGCAATAGCAAGACACTTCAGTGGTGTGATCAGATACGGCCTGCAGATGGCTGTTTTAGGCTCCTCCTCACCGAGCACCGTACAAGAGCGATGTATGCAGATTGACGTCAGATTGTCGAGTATAATTTTAAGCTCTATACCCGACAATCTGACGGGTGCCCTTCTGGAGTTTGACTATGCGGAAATTCTTAGGAGCTAAAGGTTAATCAAGTACGCGGACCAAACCTTCTTGGATTTTTTCACGGAAACCTCGTGCTCGCATTTGGCTCTCTCTAGAGAGGTCAGTTGAAAAGGTTTTGGGATGCATTAGGACACAAAATAAGTCTAAGCCATGTGTCAGCTGAGTAGCAATCCAACAAAGCGATGAGTCGATTGGAGTTGTATCGAAGGTCGATAATAAAATCAGCTGATGAAGATTACAAAGAAGAGGTTGACGACATCAGCCAGTTGCTAAGGAATGTGACAATAAAACAGTAGCAAGATATTCAAGAGGCTGAGGCGTGTAGAAAAATATGCAGCATTCTAAAGTGCTGCCGCCAATCCGACACCGTCTACCGCTGCGACCTTTCTTGTAAAACTGATTCCGCAGATTGGGCCTCTATTCGGCTATTTATCGCAAAACATTTATTTATAAACTCAAATATAGCCTAAAAATTATATTAATTTTTCTTTAAACACAAAATAAATAAAAAAATATTATACGCTCTTCTAGTCACATTCACAAATTTTTTCTATAGGTGTGACCCACTGTGAAACTATTGAGGTTTACTTATCGAAATTCCAACGATTAAACCTTTCTAATATTTTTTTGCATTCGAAAAAAAAAATATTTTTCTCAATAATGCAGTTCGTGCCACATGTTTCTGCCAACCCTGATAATCACCTTGTCATAAGCTTGTAAATGAGCGAAAATTTACGAGTTTCAACACGTCAACTGACATGCGCAATGCATTTGTGTTTTATGACTGCGCGACGCCAGGCTATAAATGGAGTGGCCATAGCAATCATAAAAACATATACTATAATATACAAATGTACACATTTTTCTATGTTCGCGGTTGTAGATATGCGAGCACGTCGCAGTGTGGCACAGTGTTGCTCGTGATCATTAGCCAATTTAATGCACATTCCAAATCGCATATGAAACCAGTCATTTATTGCAACTGGCAAACGGTAAATTATACGTTCATTTGCCGCTTATCTGGGAAACTCAATTTGGTCGTTCGTTTTGTGAACCCCAAAAAGTGAACAGTAAATTGCCGCGCTGCTCCACTTTCACAAACACGAACATACACATTTACACTCACACACAAATAATATATGATATTGCTGCAACAAACTCATATGTTTGCTTGCCACATACGCCAACAACTGCAACTGATCTTGCCACAGATTTTTTGTTGTTTGTGTGCGCGATCAGCCAATTTGTGGCGCTCGCAAAACCGTTTAATGTGGCAAATATATGAGTGTTCGATTTCCTGCTTTCTCTGCGAATTTTCCATTGACCGTTAAGTGGCACGAATTTCGCGCACACACCTACACAGTCTTAGACACACACACACAAGCGCATTCAGGTACTTTCATGCAGGCCATAACTCCAATATGTACAGCCAATTTGTGGCATATCAATAAACGAATATCGCATTTATGTTTACACAAATATTTGCGGTATTAATTCATCGCGATCCGCTACTTCCACGTTTTCAGTTTTTGCTCTTTCACTGTGCTTCGCGAAATCGCAATCACGATCATCTAGTCCACGGCGCTGCTGTGATTTTCTTACTACTTTGTTGTTTGAGTTTCTCATTGCATTTCAGTTTTGCTTTGCTTTCGTAGACAATTTATATTTGTTGGCAGCTATAAAGTCATCAAGATCGCCAGCAATGGTTGTGCGCATGCGCAAGCGCAGCATGATCGGTCATGGCAATTGCAACTGCAACTGCGCTTTCGCTCCACGACTTTTTTGTTTTTGCTTCGACTTTAAGTTAACTTATTGGGTTTATCTTTGTTGCTGTAGTATTTGCGCTTACACATCGTTCAGTAATGCGGAAGTTTGAACTGCAGATCAATGATCTTGACTGCTTGACCGTCTGCTGGCAGTTCGTACCTTGTATCTAGTTTGTTCACTTGCGCGCCAAATGTTTACTTTTTTATTATTTTTTGTTTGTGTTTATTGTGACTCAGTGTTGTTTTTATTGTTGTAAGGTGTTCTTGGTGCCTTTTGTGTTGAGTGAAGGTTTGAAAGACGTTTCTGGTAGAACCGTTCACTTCTATGTAGAGTTAATATATGGTAATCAAGTTAAGAAGCCTTATTTCTGTTTAAATTTCACATTATAATCAGTTAATTGATGTGCTCATTGCTTTCGATAGATCAGTAAAGGCACATTGGTCTAGATTTCATTTATAAGACTTTTTAACTGGTCTAAGAAAAGAACTTTAATACTTATCGAATTAGTACTTGATCTCCTTATTTGCGTTAAAAAATTTATTAGGAAGGATCTCGAAATTCAACTAACCTTAAACATTTCGATAGAAATATTTGAAAAATTAGCCACGCAGTGAGATCGCTGTATTTTAACTACAGCATGAATAGCTGTGATCAATTCTTTCGTTTGGAAGCGTGTTGATTTTCGGATGCTCTCCTCTTGCGTTTTAGCGCGGGACCTATAGACCTTCAATGAGCTCTTCAAGCGCTGTCCAACAACCGGAGCTAGAGTGACAGCGAAATTCTTCTGGTCCAGCACAAACCGTAATTGTAGGTATTCTGACTGGACGCAGTCCAATAAGTTCAGTGTGTGGCTAAATATTATGTCGTCCGCTCTTTGCTATAACTGTATAGAGGAAAGCGAGTTGGAATCAACTCGTCACTTTCTTCGCTATTTTTCCGGATTGATATCTAAACATCTCCGTAGTTACACCTTTGCCGAACTTATCAAAGTGACTAAGATTGATATTAATCTCTTAAATGAATTTGTGGCAAGCTCAAGCTCTTCGTCGATTTATGAGAATCTAGGGATCCGCTTATGGGTGATACTAAAGACATATATCTGCCTAAGTGAGAGCCATCAATTAGCAACAACTTTACGATCTAACCTAAACCAGCTTCCAAATATCGAATAGGAAAAAACCACTTCCACTTTTTGACTTAATTTCTAATATTGGATTTAAAAATTTAAACTCACAACCCTGTTGTGAAGTAAACACTTCACGAAGTAATACTGTGTGTCTTTAATGAAGTAAATATTGCTTAAAAAATATGTCTTCGTAAAGTATTTAAACAAAAACATTTTTTTTTTAATTAATTCCTCAGTTGCCCAATTTTGATGTTTTTGTATACTATAACAAGAGTTGGTAGCAATACATAATACCAAAAATTTGCGACTGTTTACTCAGTTACCTATGATCAGTAGCAAGTTGCCATGCATAATGCAAGTTTTGGTACCGGGTTAACTAATAAGAATAATGTAATTTTTAAGCGTTTTTGTTTGTATTCAGCAATGTTTACAACAGCTTTTGCAAATTATTCAACTCTATTATAGTGTTCAAGTGCCAATAAGAGAGAGAACTGCTTGATATAATGAAAATATTGCGGCCGTTCAGGCAAGTGTTGCTAAAGAGCGCGATTGATCGATTCCAAGACGTTGTCAAGTATCGGGAATTGAATTCCATTGAACCACAGTAAACGTTGTTGATTTGCTGATTTTGTCTTGAAAAGGATAACGAATTTTCTAAGAAAATCATTTTCTCCGATGAGACTCACTTTTATATGAGTGGTTCTGCGAATAAACAAAACTGTCGATTCTGGAAAAATTAGGGAAATTAATTGTATATTTTTTGGACGCATTGGGTCAACTTTCGAAGAATACTCTCGCGGAGGGCACAGAATCAGAAGAAAGCGAGAATTAAGATGGATTAATTGCTTACAGGACTGCTGGAAAAAATGACCGAACCGATGAAGAATTGTCTCTAAGTGGATCTGCCATCGGGAGGTTTGTTCTTGGAGACATGAAGAAAATGATGCTGTCATGACTCCGCGCTTCTCGCACAAACTCAACAACAGCATTTCAAAGTCAGTGTATTACGATTAATCGAAAACGTTGCCAGTGCCATACGAAAAGTCGACAAATTCTTCAAGAACTCATTTCCAAAACGTGTGATTGTATTAGCAATGATACTTGATGAAAAAATTGTCCAGTTGTGTGAAACAAGATGGGTAGAGAGGCACGATGCTGTCTTTCAATTTGTTGCGAAGTTACCGTTGATCATCGAAGCTCTGTCAAAAATCAGTGAGTGGAAGAACATAGAAACAGCAGGCAAAGCAACAATTCTCATATCGGCTGTATGCAAGTTCGAATTTATTGTCAGGCTCTCCTGTCTCAGCGACATTCTATCGCTCACCTATTCGCTCAGCGTAGTTCTTTAAAAGGAAGCAATTAATTTGGCGAAGGCATCAAAAATGATTGGGACGTTGCTTGCCACGTTGGAGAAAAGAGGGAAAAAGTTGATAAAATATTCCGATTAATTTATTCAAAAGCCAAGAAAATGACGGAAAAACTCGATGTTGACGAAGTGAAACCGAGAACATGTGGTCGACAAACGAAACGCGAAAATTACGACGTGAAAATTTGCGAAGATTACTACAGGGTCTTTGTCTACATACCTCCGCTGGATACCATCAAAGAAAATTTGAAAGCTCGTTTTTCACAAGAAGTTTTGGATGCTTACCAATTGAGTGTGTTGATCCCAGAAAAAGCAAGTCATTTAATAGAAAATGAAATCGATGATCTAATCGGATGCTTGATAGAAAGATTCGGGAATGTTCTGGATGATGAAAAAAGAGTACAAAAATTGAAATTCAAAGGTGAATTAAGCTACTGGCAATGTCACTGGCAGCAGCAACAGAAAATTGAAGGCAGTGAAATTCTTCTGCACTGGAAACATTAAAAAAATGTCATGTCGACATATTCCCAACAATCCACACCGAGTATTCTGTACACTTCCCGTAACAAACGCGAGCTCTGAATGTTCTTTCTCTTATCTTCGCCGCATCACAACATGGCTTAGGACGACCATGCTTCAAGAAAGACTAATTGGATTAGCGTTGCCTCATACGCATCAGGACATCGAAATCACCGCCGAAGAAGTCATCGAAAGATTCGCAAAACTTGGCAGTCATCGTTTTGCGTTATGAAACACGCAATGTAAAAGGATTTTTCTGTTTGAATTTTTAATAAAATGAGCCACTATGTATTGCATGCATAGGGTTGACTTATCGATTATAACCACTTTGTTTACCTAAAAATTGGAATTGATAATTTTTGTTTCATTATGTGTACTGTATTTCTCTCGCAATAATAAGTTTGAAACCCAAATCGAAGGATAAATGTCTTCTCAGGCTGTTCTCATTTCTATAGAAAATATCGTATGCTGCCACCCTAAACTTGTTTATGTTGCACGGTGTTCTTAAAGCGTTTGAAATTAATTTGTTAGCTGTATTTCAATGTCAAAATCCAACTCACTTTATCAGCAAGCATTAAATCATAACAAAAAATGTCCTGCAATCCTTTTGCTCAGTGACTACATAACCGAATTTTAAATACTATATAGTATACTTTCGCGCAGATTCCATTTGTATGCGTTTATTATTTACGAGTGTTTGCGCATTTCGACGCTTGCTGCCTACTTGGGCTACCAACAAATCGCAACAACAACAATAACTAAGCAAGTCAAAGTAAGTTCACTCTGCACTTCACCACTTGTGGCCGGGATCCTTGTTACAGGCACAAAGCTAACAAGTTATTATATAAAACACTTCAAGTGCGTTGTACAACACGAATTGAATTGCCACAGCGAGTGGAGGGAGTTGGGCGAGAGCGTGCACCTGCCGAGTGCTATACTTCAAAGAGATAAAAAAGGTGATGTATTTTTGCTTGGTTGCCGAAAATAACCACCGAATTTGTTTACAGTTATACATATTATATGTAAACTGAACTAAAGTTTGGAAAAGTCAAAAATTTGCAAAAAATGTGTTGCATTTGTTTTTGTGGCACAATAAATTACTAACAATTACATGAACAGCGGGCAGATAAACGAAATCGCATTAAATCAAGTGTGCCGTTAAAGGTGGCACCACTCACTACCGCAGCTGCTATTTGCGTTGGTGATGCCGTTAGCTTTACCTTTAGCGGCGGCAGGGACGTGCAACAAAGGCGCTAGGACAAAAATGCGGGAGAAAAGCGTAAATTCACGCTTAAAAATTATTTTTAACAAACTCGACATGAACGCACACACACGCATATATATACATACATAGTAGTTTACACACATATACATATATTTTGGCCATAAATTGGCGATTTTCATGCGTCAAATGAGTGGCTGCAACGTCAAACACCACACACCTCAGCCGAGACCAAAGTTAAAGCCAAAGCCGCTGTGAAGTGGCGTCTGCTGCTGCTGAAAGCGCCCGCGGCTTGTTTTTGTCCAATGCAGTGCGCGCCGCTTAACGCCTTGCCATTTAACTCCGGCACGTTGCATGCCGCAGCTGAGCTCGCTACGAGTTGGGCTCAGCGCTGTGTGGTCGCTCACCGTCCAAAGGTGTTGCCTTAAATAAATGGCAGACATTTATTAGCTCGTTTGTGCAGGCAGGCAGCGCCGTTTAACTGTTGCCACAACGCAGGTGTGTGTGTGTGTGTGTACCATTTGCTAGCAACAACCTACAACAACAATGTCGCTTTTGTTACCTTTCACCTTTGCTTTGCTTGTCGGCTATTTACTCAACACTTTCAGCACTCGAAGACACACACAGTGTGCCACACAGTCGACGTTTTAAGGGGTTACCTACCGCTCCTTACATCCGCGCAGTTGTTGGCTTGTTGGTTGTTGCTTGCGCCGGTGTGAGTTATATGAAGGCTCGTATTTTAGAAATTTGTTTTGCTGGTTTAACGTTTAAGTGGCTCGCTAACGATGCTGCCACTTAGTTAAATAGTGTTACTCCTTCCCTCTTCTTTTATTTTATACCCACACAAACATACACACGCACACAGATTTGGTCATGACCACACCCATGCCGATGATTTATGCAGTTATGAGTACCTTTTATGTGCATTCGGGCGTAAATTTCAAGCATTTGTTGTGGTGGCAACCTTATTTGTCGACGAAAAACTAAGCAATTACCCAATATTTGCGGAAAATTACCAAAACTGCTTTATCAAATGCTTGTATTTCCTTTTAATTGGACTATTATCCTAAGTGGAGTTAAACCGATTATCCTAAGGCAAGATAAATGAAGTGTACTTTATAGTTATGTTATGTAAAATCATTTACTTAGACAGTTTCAAACAGTTATTTGCCACCCCAGAAAATATCGTTCGTTGGAGGAAAAATTCATTGGCTTGTTGCTGACTTTCAAGTGATGAAAAGTTTCGGCATACAACACCCTATCTAAAATGCAGTCAGAGTGGATAAAATGTATAAAATTGATATTATTTTAATATTCGTAAGTCGAATTAACGGCTGGAACCATTATATGGAGAATATTATGCCACTTTTGCAAGTCAGAAAAAACACGTTTTTTGTGAATATTTTCGAATAAGCATTACAAACTTTGTAATAATTTAAAAAATGTACATTTACAGAATTTAGTGTATTTTATTCATCGACAATTAATTTGCATTTCTTTGGTGCGGGCTCACAAAGAGGAGCTCCAAAAAATGTGCTTGGCGGTGTTGGAGTTTTTTCTGCTTAAATTATTTCATAAACTAAAAAAAAAATTATGACTACACACATGAGTGCAGGTAATGATCGACGGTCTAGTCATAATCTAATTTCCGATAAAAAGGCGGCTTCTAAAAAAAAAATTTATATTTCAGAGTGGCTAAAAAGTTATTATCAAATACTTTATTTTTTCGATCATTACCTGACAAAGATAACTAAGAAGGTGTTGTAAAAAATTCGGTAGTTCGGTTATGTCGTTCTATTCGTTCCTTATTTACTGTTATGTGATCTTCACATAGGCACATCGTAGATGAATTTTATTCCACACGAACCTTGAAATTTGTTCACAAAAATTGTTAGGGAACAGCTATCAATAAAATTCTAACATTTTACTATTTACTTGATTTATACATTTATACAATTTTTATGTGAATTAAAACCTTCTAAAATCTGCAGTTGAGTTGTTTGGCCTCCAAAAAGACCCAAAATCCTAATAAAGGAAAGGATTTTAAAAAAAGAAAACAGCGAGAAAGTGCATATGATATACATATATATATATAACAACTCAACTGCAGTTTTTAGAAGGTCGAAATATATATATATATATTATTATTAGCCGGAATAAAATCAATCAACTGTTTAGTTATACAATCATAAAAGCAGAAAACCTAAAGCGTCGAAATATATATATACAGTTGATTGATTTTATTCCGGCTAATTCTTTAATTTAGTTACAGACTTAGTCGTATTAGGGGCAATTCTACTGATTGTTCAGATAGTGTTTTATATGTTTATGCCTCTTGATTCTATCAACGGTTGGCGATGTTTCGATTGAATAGGCCTTGGCAGTGAAAAAACTTTTTCACTTTTCTATAAGCTCAGAATAGTAACTTTTCCCATTTTAACTATAATTTTTTTTATTTATTTATTTTTTTTTTTTAAGTATTTTCTCAATAGAAAGGACTCTACTTAAGATTCGAAATTTGGTTTTACAAAATAATCTGTGCCAAATTTCGTAAATATATCTTGTCAAATGTGAAAGTTGTCCATACAAGAACTTGATTCCGATCGTTCAGTTTGTATGGCAGCTATAGGTTATAGTGGTCCGATATCGGCCGTTCCGACAAATGAGCAGCTTCCTGAAGAGAAAATGACGTTTACAAAATTTCAAAGCGATATCTTGAAAACTGAGGGTCTAGTTCGTATATATACAGGCGGACGGACAGACAGACAGACAGACGGACATGGCTAAATCGATTTAGCTCAACATACCAATCATTTTTATATATACTTTATAGGGTATCCGACACTTCCTTCCGGGTGTTACAATCTTCGTGACAAACTTAACTGAACAGGGTATCAGGATATAAATACGTGGGAATGAATTATTCACGCGAAGTTTAAGATAAGGCCAGATACCAAAGTCAATAGCTTATTTCACGGTTTACAAAAACCAAAAGTGTTTTCTAACCACCCTAAAAGCGATCATATAGTATTATAATTTTTAAAAATTATGTTAAAAAAACGAGATTCCTCCTTTATTTAAGGCTGTTATCTTGCTGGTGATGAATGAAACTGTCTATCAAGCAAGCCGATTCCAAGTCGAGGTTCATCCAACTCGTCAACTACTCTTTATATGACTTCTGAAGAGCTGTTATAGGCATATATAACTATGATTGGATAGGCCTACACGCGATTTGCTTGCTCATGTCATTTGAAACCGTAATTTTGGAATCAGTCACGAAGTCAGTAGCGGGTGTGTAGACCAATTTATTTTTTTTATATAGAATACAACGTTATTTCTGTTAAGATTATTCAAGGGATTACAATTGAGGCTTAATTATGGAAAGGATTGATACAATTTTCCAATTGCTTCTGTTTAGAAATGATTTTTTCTACTCTTAACCTAACTGAGATAAAAACTATCCTACATTTAAAGTTAGATCGAACTGAACACATAATGCTAAATTTAACTAAAATCGGTTCAGTTGTTTAGTAGTTAACCCTGGGCAAAAGGTGATACATAATTTATAACTATTTAAATGTTAATTTTAAAGTAAATTCAAACGTTATAGTATAAATTAGGGTTATTAAAAGATTAACAAAATGCTACTATGCCGACACTGACATCCCTAATGTATTCAGAAAGATTTTTCTGTCTGTTGCGCTGCTCAAATTTTATCTAATCTTATCTTATTTTACAGCATTGTCTCGACACGGTTATTAAATTATTAAAATTTCCAAATGCACAAAATGTAAATTATGACTAGAAATAATTTATGCGCCAGACAAGCCGTTCGCCTTTAAGTCCATTAACTGGTTATTGACATGGCATTTAAAGGCAATTGAAAAGGCGATCACAACTTGCCAATTACACCGCTTTGAGCGTGTCTTTGCCAAGCAATTTGCATCTAATAATGTCGAACCGCTCGAATGCAGGTTTACTGTTACACACATACAAATATATATACAATGGTGCAAAGTTTAATGTGTGTGTGTGTGTCTTACGCTGTCTGTTGAATGCAACATAATTTGCACAATTTTATGCGAGTCATGAAAATATCACACATTCATTGGGACAGTTCGATTTGAGCGCATAAACACCAATTGATATGAGCACGCCCACTTTTAGCGCGCAAACGCACACACATATACACATACAAACCGCTGAAAGCAAAGCGCTTTCAACAGGCGCTGAGTCGTAACTAAATCTCAATTTCAATATAAAAAAAAGTGAAAAATTAAAAAAGAAAAATTGTCATAATAATTCCAGCGCGTTCGCGAGTGTCTGCCGTGTGCGCCTGCGTGCGTGGGCGTGTGTGTGTGTGTTTTGCCATTTGCACTCAACGCACTCGCCTAAGCGACGACTGTAAGCGCGTTGCGTTGCAAGTGATAAATATAAAATTTTATTGCCGCAGACAAAATGCCACTTAAATGTGCATAAACTCGGCGTTGTTGCTGTTGTGGTGCGACAAACAAAATCTTATTAAATGCTAAATAAGTTATCAACGCAACCTGCACTTATGAAAAATGCATGCATAAGCTCAATTATGCACCTACATATGTAGACAGAAATAGCTGGTAGATTGTGTGCTTGGGTTTGAAAATATTCTCGCAACTCTTTGAAGCTGCTACACGTTGCCATATCAGGTGGCAATAAGCTGCAAGGCAATTTGTGGCGCTTAGCGTTCAAGTGAATTCAGTTGTGCCACAAGCAGAGTAAAAAAAATGTAATTTGGCATTTAATCGGCTACGCAGACGTTCCATTGCTCGACCATGAAGAAGTTCGAGTAGCGATTACTCGTCTGAAAAATAAAAAAGCGACGGCGGTCGATGGATTGCCGGCCAAGCTATTCGAAAAACTGATAAGGAGCATACACCTTCTTTGTAGAATATGGAATTTAAGTGTGCTCTGGCGAAGCTACAAAAAGGTAGATCCTACAATCTGCTTCAACTACTGTGGGATAGGCCTACTAAGCGCGCTGTGCGAAAGATTAAAGCCCACCTGATGGCAAACTGTTTGGACTTTATTAGTGTGGTTTTAGGCCTGGAAAATCAACAACTGACCAAACATAGCTCCTGTCATCAAACAAACAGTTGTCGCACTCGTGACTCGGCGTAGGAGCCACTGTTGACAGTCACAACTTCAAGTCATAGATAATTAGATAATTTCGTCTATCTGGGAAACAGCAACAACGTCAGAAACGTCAGCAACAACTTTTACCAACAGGTGCTACTTTAGACTGAGTAGACAACTGAGAAGTAAAGTCCTCTCTCGATGAACAAAGAGACCAAATTCTGCAAGTCAGTCATCATCCTCGTCCTGTTATATATATGGCGCAGAGGCATGGACTGGTCCTTCTGCAAAGTCGTCGAACGAGGACTATAATTAGTAATTTTTCAAGGTAAAGAAAGAGATATCTGTTTAAGTGGAAGATTGTTGGTAAAGTTCTTTAACCTAAGAGAGATTTATTTTCATACATCGTCCACTTATTTAAACATATCTTAAGCCATTTTCAAGGCAAAGTAAGAGAGATCGGAATAGTTGAGAATTGATATAATTTTTCGACGATTATGGATTCTTTCTAAATTTTTTGAGCCGTCTTTTAATTGCTCAAGGCTTATCAAAAGATATATGGTCTCAGTTCGGAGATTATTGATGCAGATACTATCAATTAAATACTTTTTAAATCTCTTCGTTCTCATCCACACTTCATAAAATTCTAATAATAAAATTTTTTGTCTAGAAACCGACAAAAGTTCATTTTTTATGGTTATAATATTATATAAAACGTTTTAATTAGTAAGCAAATTTACCGAAAATGCGGTTAACTGTTGCATCAACGCTCTGGAAGCAGTCAAAAGACGTTTATTGGGAAGCTCAGTGTGCACCATTTGAGTTCTCATTCACAAAAATATATAAAGGAATCAAAAAGGTCGTTCCAAACGGATAGTGCCCGGAATATGGTCTCTGTAAACCGAACAACACCGATAATCTTAAAATCTTGTTTGAAGCAGTTGGATACTGAAAGAAACCCTTAGATGATGAAACAATATGGGGAGCAGCCAAACTACTTTGGAGCAGAGTAGTTGGTCAATGTAATAAAAACCTTCTCTGTAAGCTGGTATTTACAGCAGGGATTTTACTTGGCTAAGGCAAGCACTGTCGATAACGATAAGTTAGAGCAGCGTCCAGTTCTGAGCTGACAGAGACGAAACGTCTACCATGCTTACCGAAACAAAATGGATTGGTTTGCTGTTAAATATGCTTTTCTAAACAGAATGGGTTGTTTTGCTGTTAAATTCAGTGAGTTGTAGAATGGAACTTAGCTGGACGATAAGCGCAATGTGTAAGTAATAGTGGGTACAGTTAGTTGTTGCCTACAATTAGGCGCCATGAACAAACATAATTGCATATATTTAGGAGATACTTTCAAATTTGCAGATAAATCTCTATCACACTCACATAAATGATGAGTAAAAGAATGTCTAATAAAGTTTTATGGTTAAATTAATATCATCACCAGTTTATTAGGTTGTCAAATATCTCCCTTCCGCTTTTTTGCTCTTTATTCAATGCTTTATAAAAAGTGTTGCAGTGATCGGATTTAGTTCAAATATATTATATATTTTGTTCGATAATCTGTTTCCATCTAGACGGCAACTTCATAATGCTCCCCTCTAGCAGATTCGCCTTTAACGACGGAAAACTTTAAAACAGCGCGAATTTCGGCGTTAGTGAACTCCATGTTAACACGTCTATAACTGTTGAACGCAATATCCAAACTAAGCATACACAGCATCGTTTTGTAGGTTATGCTAAGACCTTTCAAAGATGTATAGTTAGTATTGTCAGATGCGAGCTCTGAAGAGCTTTATACATAGTCCCGAAACTCAAAAGACAAAAACGCGGAAGGGAGATATTTTCCAATCTAATATTAATGGACCCCACCTTTTTTTTTAAACCAGTTTCGTTATCTCACATTAAAAATGACAATATAATAACTAAAATATGTCGTAAAAATAATATAAAATAATTAAATATAAATATAAGGTGAGATATTGCGTTCCCGCACGCCATCTTGCATACTCAAAAAAAAAAAAAATAGTTTTACATTTCGAATTTGCTTCAAAAGTCGTCTATGATACTTAACATTATACCCAAATAAGTTGAAAACCAGCCAAGCATAGTAAAGCAAATATAAAAATTAAATAAAAAAAAGATAAAAAAAAGAAAACAGAAATATAAAAAAATAAAAAAATGAAAACAGAAAAATAAAAAAAATAAAAACAGCAATCCACTCAGCCGGTGCTCGACATCAAAAACATCGATTGATAAGCGTTTAATTACTTAATTAATGTGAAAATACTTCAAAAGCATTAAAAAATGCGCATAAAGCACCGTGAAAGAATCGATGAAAAGCAAATAGATGGCAGTCGAAAAAATTGCACACTTCTTACACACATTTATCGCATTTTTTTCGCACATTACAAAGTACAAAGCGCACGTGTTTGCTTGCAATTAAACGCTTCGATTGTTGCTAAAGCAACCCAGCGGGGAGGCAACAGTCCGAATTTGCAAGTTAGTTGGCTTAATTTGGCAAGCCAGGTATATATAAATAATATACATATCTACAAAAGTAGTATAAAGTATAAAAGTAGTATAAATGTGGATCGATTTCAAAGGAAAAAATACAATAATTTTTAACAGAGCTTTGAGCCCTTTAAAAAGCATCGAGGGAGTCAGGGTGCTATATTTCATATACAATATTTAGTAGTCCTTTACTTGTCGAACTAGATACCATATAAATAACATTTAACATTTACAACATTTTTTTTCTACACTATTAAGTTTGCTACGACGTTTACAAAACTTGAAAAGAAAGTCTGAGACGTTGATAGCTGATTCGATTTGGACATGACTATCGTCTGTTTCTCCGTCTGTCTGTATATACGCGGACTAGTTCTTCAGTTTTTGAGATTTCGATTTGAAATTTTGAACACGTCTTTTTCTTCTCAAGAAGCAGCTTCTTTGTTGGTACCGATATCGAACCAGTGTAGCATATACTAGCTGCCATACAAACTTATTGATCAAAATCATGTCTTTTTTAGGACAATCGAGTAATTCCTCAAGGCAGCGGGACAATCTCCGTAATTTTTTTTTTTTAGATCGGAATACTATATTTCATAGCTAGAACGTTCTTTAGCATTTATTTTTTGAAGATTATTTACTTTAGACTTTACAAATCCCCACATGAAAAAGTATAACGGTGTGATATGACATGATCTTGATGGTCAATCGGACGGCCCAAAACGTGAAATCATCTGCTCATCGAAGTATTCTCTCTATAAATTCACTGGTTGATGCGAAGTATTCGAAATGGGGCCGTCTTGTTGAAACCAAATGTCGCCGAGATCACGAGCGTTAATTTCGAGCATCAAATAGTTCGCTATGAAGGCGCGATAACGGTTACGTTCTCACTGAAATCATATTTGAAAAACAAAAAGGATCGATGATTCCACCGGCCCATAAACTACACAAAAAATTTGTTTTTCTGGTTGAAATGGCAGTTCTGGAATCTCTTTAGGTTGGCCTTCATTGTTGAACAAAATTTGGCTCGAAGGATCTTCTTATAACTTTCCAAGGACAGAGCGAAGCGGTATTGCTTGGAAGGTCGATCGGATTTAAGGCTATTTAAAAAGTATCTTTACTTGGATCATTCATTATATGCGAGTACATGCGAGTGAGTCCATGGAATAGTCGATACAGGAATTAAAAGACTTCGGTCGGATTGTAGAGTCACGGCAAATGGATCATATTTGAGGCAGTTGTGAAGAAACAGCTTTACTTTAGAAGTAAGCATTCGTTCAAGCAATCACTTATTTATTAAACTAACCTCAAATTAAGCTCTTCGTCGACCTGTGAGGATCTGATCAAGCACTTTATAGAGTTTGTGGGTAATACAACTTAACCTCAAATTATTGTATTCAACTATTGCTGTCATCTCAATGTGGAATAAGTAATCAGATTATTTTACAATTACTCGTACTTACTTAATTTCTCTTAGAAAAAATCTCTTAAGACTACCATGTCTTATTCTGCTACGGCACACAATCCTCACGTACTCGTATCTTAACCACATTCATCATTGCCTTTTCGTATTATTTAAGAAAAAGTTTATTAACACCGACGAAGGCAATTGTTTTTGTTATGAAAGCAATCAACTGGCTTGCAGATATATATTTTCTCGTATACAAATGCAATTTTCACAAAATCTCATTCAATTACGAGTTTAATTGCCTACTTGCGGTCAATTGAATCAATTACTCAGGCGGCGAAGTATTGAGGGCATTGCCTGCTTGGAGCGTGTAAAAAGTGGCATTCAAAAGAAATAAGAAAATGGTAGCATTTAACACTGGTAGCCACGTTTGAAGCGGGACTGAGTGCAAAACGGGGTCAGCTGCGGGGTGAGGGTAGCCTACTCTAATTGGCCACACACCAACGTAGCAGCCACTGTTTCGAGTTCAACATTCTTCAGCTTGCGGTTAACAAAAGCTTACAATGCTTCTGGGCTTTTCTGCTAAATTTGGAACTTGCTCACCCTCGCTTCGTCGGCGCTCTCGCACTCCCTCTCACACTCTCCGTGCAGCAAGATGTTACGGAATAATAGGAAAATTTACAAGTTTCTTAATGGCAAAGTTAAAAGTTCGAACAATAATACTTGCAAATGTTTTGCATGGCAAGAAACACAAAACAAAAAAAAAAAACAATGCCACCCAACAACAACACCACTGCTGTTTGGAGTCATTCGACGCCTATCGTTGAGGTTGTGTGAGTTTGAAGTGAGCAAAAAGTTTTGTTTCGTAATTGGAAAATAATTGCAAATGAAATGTTTGTTGATGATGCAGAAAAAGCAAATGAACTTTGTTGTTGACTTAGTGCCGAGTGTGGGGTGACTAAAATTTATGAGAACAGTTACATAATAGCAGTTAGTTGTGCGAAGTTTTTGCTGTTATCTCAGATTACAAACGGAAATGTGATTTGAATATTGAAAAGCGGCCTGGCAGTGAATGAAAAATAAGATTAAGTGGAGCAGAAATTTATACATACATACATACATACAGATATAAATAACGTCATTGACAGCCAATTAATTTAAAAGAAAATATGTTTAACAACAAAGTTAGAAAAGCGTGAGAAGAGTGCATAAGGGAAGCAGCCGCACAAAGAAGTATAACCTCAGGCGGGCAGGCTTTTAAGTACAAAGTAATTAAAATTCACAAAAATATTTTTCAAAATCTAGAGTTGTGGGGAAATGTGCAGAAATGAAGGTGGTGGACTTTGAAAATTTGACGCAGTCATATTTTTCATATATATATTTTAATGTAGTTTTAGAAATAGCTGCTTTGAACAAATTCAGAAGGTAACTCTTGGTTTAGACATGCTAGGAGATGTAGGTAATGTGAGGCCACACCAAATATCGTTTAGCCAATCACGGTGACTTCAAGTGTTAAAAGCTCAAGAACTGCTTCGGATCGCTCAATTTGTATGGCAGCTATATGTTATAGTGGTCCGATATAGGCGGTTCCAAAAAAATGAGCAACTTTCTGGTGAGAAATGAGGATGTGTGCGAAATTTCAAAGCGAAATCTCAAAAGCTGAAGGAGTAATGCGAGTATATATCTTTACGACGTTTCCTTCTGGGTGTAAATATAAAAAATGTGGTCTTAGCACACTTCTGGATATTTCTGGAGCGTTCAACAATCTCTGTACGGAATCTATTCTGAATACTATTCAGACAACGTTAGATTAAAAGCTTTTTGATCTCTAGAAGGATTAGAGCAGAATGGAACGATGCTAGGGTGACCCAGGAAGTCTGTAGATGTACTCAGAAAGGTGAAAAGCTGACTCCGCTTCTATGGACATTAGTGGTGAATAAACTGCTAAGGAACATGGAGGACAAAGCCACTACGGACGACATTGTTAGTACACATTAGCACTGTTATGACTACCACTCTCAATACAAACCAGGATTAGGCATCGCAAGAGGGTCTGGGGTTGAACCCAAAGAAAACGGATCTGCTTGTGTTCACAAGAAAACACAAAATTCTTCTATGGAGGTTCCCTTCGATAAATGGCACATAACACTCTTTTAAGAGCTGCATTAAGTACCTTGGGACAGTCGTGGACAGCAAAATGCTGTGAAATTTAGAGCAACGGCTGCGCACCGGCCACCTATGGACCTCTTCGTTGAAGACTGCGCAGCAAAATAAGCGGATGACTACTACTCTCAAACTCAGGGCATCTCTTCTGCTGATAGGGGGGTCCACTTTATGTTCGAGGGGAATAGAATATACCCGTGGTAAGGCATGCCTGTCGTAAGAGGCGACTAAAATCCAAATGCACTGTGTCTGAGATTTATCAGGTCTTGGTTCGAATTTCAGCATGGTATAAAGTCAGAAGAGTGCTATAATATTCAGCTTGAATTCACATTCTAAGCTTCATATTATAATTAATATAAGGTATTGTCGTTCAAGTGGCATAGTCACACCAAAGACTTAAACCTGGTACCACGGGGTGCAGTTAGCCCTTGGAGGTAACTCCAATCTGCTCATTGGGTTTGGCTCTTTGTGGAGATTCGTGATGGCTGTGGTTTAAACCTAAGTGCAGGCAAGGCATTTTGTCCAATGTGGAATCGCATTAGGGCCGGGTGCCGGACGCAGAGTAGGGCAGAGGTTTTAGGTCGGCCTCGAACCCGACCAAGACGGCTAGGGTGTTTCCTTCCACCCGAACCAATTGGAACCAAGGTATAAGTGTTGAAAGCACTCGTGCATTTGTTTTCCAAAGTGTGGGTGCTGAATGCACTTATGTTTGGGGCGCTGATCAACGCATTGTATTGATCTACGTGCTTCTAGCAATAGAAGGCAGAAACTCACGTCAAACCACAACGGACTCTAACTTTAGGGCATAGCTCGGTGGGTAATGGCGGATTAGCAAACACCGACTATAGGATTCCACTTTTAAAATGGGTAAGCAGTTTCAAATTAAAAAAAAAATAGTTGGCATAAAGGCATGTTAGCTAGAAGATAGAACAGACTGTAGGAATAAAGGAAAAGTAATTTGGACAAGTATATTGGACAACCAGACCAAACAGTCCGAGTTAGCTGTGATTTCCCAAGTTTCCTTAAAGACTTTTTTGCTTCAAAACTACTCACCTTAAACTGTGTTGGTCCAGTTTTACTTGTGACTCATAAATTTATTATTTCTCTTTTGCAACTTGTTTTACTTGCGACTCATAAAATTTAATTTTTTTTTTTGCAACTATCGAAAATACAGTTAGTATACAGTTATGGTTACATTATTATCAGCCTTTAAAACGATCTATTAATAAGCTAATTAATTGTTTGACTTTTAATCATTATTTAAAAATGGTCATAACAGCTTTTGCTCACATTTCAAAAAGAACTTCATTAATCTCCCCATGATTTTACATTATTTATCTTACTTTATGCGGCAATAAAGATGTAAGCAAACCACCAAAGCAGAAAATAAAATTTGAGAAGGCAAGTATCGAAAAACGCACAAAATTAATCATCCATCAACCGTCTCATCGAATGTCTATTCACACGCTTATTTCGCTTGGGGCTTTCTTCGTTTATCGTTTTGGTAGCTAAGGCAGCGCACAAAAGTACACAAATGTCCGAGAATGATAAAAAATTGTTATTATTTACGGCTACTGACCTGTAAATAAATGCTTTTATATTAAATTGAATATGCCTCTTTAGTGCCGCCACGAGTACGAAGAGGAATTTGCGAGGCTGGCGCAGATTTCAAATTGACCTCGATTCAGTGATTTTAATTTTAATGATGCAAAACCAATTGTAAGACTTAATGATCTGCAGAAATGATGCAGGATTATCATTTTCCATCAAAAATTATTTGTTTTTGGCTACGAAATTGAGTACAAATTATTTTCGTTATGGTTTCTTCGGCGCCCTGTAGGCAGTCAGAAATGACTTATACATTATGTCTTTGTCGAGATTAAACTTCAATAGAGCAAAATGGAAAAAGTCAAATATTAATAATCAACTTTTCTATGGTCTTGACGCTGTTATATCGTTGTCGTTAGAGCTAGCAACCAAATCGAATTTTCTCAGGCTGCTAGCATTCAAATATTTCATATACAAAATGACTAGACATATGTTGCCTATTTCGTTATTTTAAGGATTATTTTATATTGGACTATACAAACTAAAGACTATAGCTATATAACTATGATGGCTTGAAATGATTGATACGAACTTGCTAATTAGAATAACTTCAAAAAATAGGACTCCGAAGTATGTACTAAGTGATGGTATATAAAAGTGGTGAAAAAGTCTAACATCGATATAAGATTACCAAGAACCTATAGAAGAAGGAGTTTATCTAAAGTCTCAGAAATTTTTAAATTAATTGTGCTAGCTAGAATACCAGTGGGAGACTAAGATTGATAATTAATAAGATTTAGATACAGTAAATAACCAGGTGACATGATATCTGATAATCCCATACATCAAAAGTGAAATCTGGACATGTGTACATATAGAGAGAGTCATAGCTGCTTAGTGAGCCTTTTTGCGACAAACGACAAGTTCTCTTGTAATGTATTTCTTGGTGTCATATAGCAAACATGTATTCAAATAAATCTTACATTCAGGATATCATATATTTCTTTTACCCAAATCGATAATTTTGTAAGTTCGATTACACCAATTAGTCTTTTTGAGTTTTATATAGGAAATATTAAGACTTTTTTGTGAGGTGCTATGAAGAAGTAACGCTGTTTGAACACATCTATTAGAGAACTGGGTTCTTAAGAAGAATATATACGTTTGTTTTTGTTAGAAATAAAGTCTTAAATGAGGGAATACTTTATTTTAGAGTAGATCTTTTTGACAGCTCATACTTGATTTATACTCAGTACATCATAATAAACAATGTTTGCAAATCGTGCAAATTTTTACCAAACTAATGGTTCGGTTCGCACAACACATTGGCCGATATAATCAACCAGCAGAGTCGGTAATTCGAGGAACCATGGATCGGTTGCGCTTCAATGCGTATTCTGAAAACTGTGGAGCAAAATACCGAAGTAGATCCGAATGAGCCCGTTCACCGGAAATAATTGGAGTTTTGTCTTTAAAATAACAACAGATGTGTTAATTAGGCAAAAATAATGGTTCGGCCCGCACAGCTTTCAATATTCGGTCGACATAATCGCCCGGCAGGTTCGAGCAACTCTGGATCGGAAACGCTGTCCAGTGCACACCGAAGACGATATTGCTGCTTTGGAGCAGAGCATCGACGAAGACCCGCATTAGACCATCCACCAACGCGCGCAAGAACTGGAGCTGTACTCATCTAGTTTATGAAAGGTTTTGCGGATCTTAGTTTGTGGGCTGACAAAATTCAACCCGTGGAAAAACTGAAGTGGAACGACCTTGTTGGTCGCGTTGAATGTTCTGTGAGTGGACACAAAACGGGATAGCCACAAGGAAGCCCGATTTTCACAAGAAATTTTTTTCCACAATGAAGAAACTCACATTTTTTTGAATGGAGTGCTGATAATCCACAAGTTATTGTTGAGACGTTACTATATCCTCAAAAATTACTGTTTGGTGTATTCTGTGGCCAGATAGAATCTGGTCCATATTTTCCAAAATTGAATCCTGCCATAATGTTACAGTCATTAGAATGATTAATGACTTTGTCGTACCTGAATGAGAAAATGTTGACGTCAACGGCCTGTGGTTCCAATAGTATGTCGGTATATGCCATACCGTCTATGAAGTAATGAATTTATTGAAGGAAGCTGTGGCGTTAGTTCAAAAATCGTGCGATTCAACAACGCTGGACTATTTTTTTTTTTTTGGGATTATGTGAAGCCGTTTGTTTATACAGAAAAGCACGAGACGATTGCTAAAAGACGAAAGAACATTCGGCACATAGCCACAAAAAGCTATCTACATTCTATATCTATATTCTACAAAAAGTTTTCGATAGGTTTGGCCTATCTGCCAGAATTTATCCGAGCCAGCAGCGGGGGTTGCTTGACTGAAATCATTCGCAGAACATAATGACAACCACTTAGCTTTATAATGAACTCTTCATCATAACATTAAATTATATACATTTTATTGCTTTACGAAAGCTACAACTCTTTTTTTCTTCAGTGTTAAAAAAAAAAAAAAAAAAAAAAAAAAAAAAAAAAAAAAAAAAAAGAATACACTAAAACAATTTTTTTGGATCTTTAATTTAAATTTTAAGATAAATACAGCATCACCTAGGTCACCCTGTATATCATTCTATTAACGAACAGGTTTATTTATTTGGTTACTCCACCTTGCCATATCTTCTGCTAATTAATTATTATAATTAACTTAATATTGTTTTTTTTTTTTATAAAGTACAACTCCAATGCAAGCACATTTGCAGTTATGTGGTATAAAGGTCGAAATTTCACAGTGCCACAGCTGTCTCATTATGTAAACAAAATTAACTCAGGCAAATAAAAGATTAAAAATTTATGCAGCGAAACGCACAAAAACCGCAAAATAGCAACAGAACGGGCGCGACCAGGTTGCATGTGGCATGTGAAAGGTTGTGGTGCGACGCATGTTGTCAGCGAACGGTAATCCATTTATTACATAATAACATTACACAATCAATCGATTTCGTCGGTGCAAAAGTAACGGATAAATGAAATTAACAGCAACAATGGAGTTGCAAAATTTGTACGTTTCACCGACTTACACAAACAATTTGGCCGCCAGACACAAAAACCCCAACACCGCACCACCTACCGGCACAGGGTTTCGCACAGCCATAGCCACGGTGACTGCTGCGTTCATGCTGTGACATAAAAGACCACTTGAAAAATTATATAAATAAAGCGCACATTCAGTGAGTATTAAAACAAAACACGAACGGGAGGCGTGGCACGAGCGTGCAGCAAATAGCTGTGTGGCAAGGTGGAGCTGCACTAAGGAGCAGGTAAGGCGGGTGTTGGTTGCGGTGCTGGTGGTGGCACTGAATGTCGGCAATGCCAACAATAGCAACAAAAACAACAACAGCAATAACGGTAATGGCTGCTGCTGCTGCTGCATTCATTTCAATTATTATCGCGCTCTAACGACATCAAAGCGCAGCCGAGCGCATTTTACACGTTTGACATGCTGTTTAACATAATAATTTCATTAAAATGCATTATGGCAATGTGGCAAAATGCGTTCGCTGCCAGGCGGTGAGACGGTCTCTGCCACTGCGGCTGCTGCTAGTGGCAACAGTCAGGCATTCACTCAGTCATTTCGCCAGCCAGGCTTAAAAGTCACCTGCTGTATAATGTGTTTTGCATGTATGTGTGTGTGTGTACTGCTTGGTTGGTTGGCTGGCTGGTTGTCTATCATATTGCTGCCACATGATTGCATGGTTGCATGCACCACTTCTTTGACTGCGGGCACCTTTCGAGTGTTTTTCGCTGGTGTGAAGCCAACACTTCAAATGTGTTGCATTTCATTAACAAAATGCGGGTCTTAAGTACAACAACAAAAACAGCAACAACACCAAGTAGCGTTGGACTCATGCAGCGGTTGCGCTGGTGACTACATAATATTCATAAAGACCCAAGTACCCATTGGCACAAAAACCGGAGTATACCTGTTTGCACACCGAATTATATTGCACTTGACTTTATAATCTGCTATGAATTACATGGATCAGCGCAGTTACATACAGACTGTAGACTGCAGTCACTGGTGGCTAGCAACAATAGCCGGCAAGTAAGTGAGCACTTTGTAGACTTTGGACACTTAACTGCTATTAAATTCACGCAACACAGGAGAGGAGAGGCTAGTGCCTTTTGACTTTGCCACAAAGAATATAATAAGAGCAAGGCTACTAGAAACTACAAAGAAAACGAAAGTGGAAGCATAATTAAATAATACTGTCGTGATTTATGATTATGAAGTAAGAAAAGTCTCATTCTCGCTTTCTTTATCACTACTCTTTAGAGACTTGCCTCCCGATTGAACAATCTATGTTCTGGTGATGGTGTTGTGCTAAATTCGAAGAATGGTTCCCATGACAGTCGGGTCTAAGTAATCGGAACGGACCTGGATTTTTAAAAAGTCAAGGACTTTTCAACTCGGCAACATTCTTCGAATATTCTGGTGCGGCTGTTATTCGGTTACCTGGTCGCCCTTCATGGCACTCACATGCTCGGTAAAACCCTAAAATGATTCAGATTCCATTTTATATTAATTACCGTCAGGTGGGTGCGACTGATGCAACTATTGGCCCCACTCCTGATCTATCTTTATATTGCCAGTCCAATGCCAGGCTCCATAGGTGTTAACTTACAATACATTTAATGTGAGATGCATTCGCATAGTTGTAGCTGGATGTACTCGTATAGAATATATAGAAGTAGGAATTTTTTTTTTAAATATCATACGCGGAGTATAGATATAGATATGTATATAGATAGAGGAATAACTCCATACGGATACACCTGGTTGCAACTACTTGAAGGAAGTATTCACGATCATAGTTCTCGGAGAGGAAGGAACCACAATATGTACTTTCGAGGCCTGCACTTTCCAATGAGTGCTGCTACTAACAATCTAGTTGAATTATCCCAAAACGAAACTGCATTTTGTACAGTGTAAAGAAGTCATAAAGAGAGGAGTGATAATATATGCTTCAGAAGCCCGTTTTCCTCTGATGAGTTCTTCTGGAAACTACTCTAAATGCACACATTTGCTTTTTGTTTAACATCTTTTAAAATAACTGCATTATTTTTCGAATAGATAGCTTCAGTAGTTTGAATCCCGAACTGTGTAAGTGCTATCGGGCTACGCTTTAAAGCGTCAGAAACATAAGCTTTCGTACTAAGAGGATTTTTCAGACATTTTTGTGTTTACTTGACTCAGTATTGCTTGAGCACGCGCCAAAGATCGACAGCAGCAAAGAAAAAATACGTCCTCGTTTACATTTTTTCCTGCGACACGCAAAACAGCGGCTGAAAATGTGAGTAGTAGTTATGATCCTCATTATTTTGATATCAAAGTTGCTTCACGCTCTCGTAGACCCAAAAATATTTATGAAAGAATCGTCAAGAAGCGACCAGCTTTTGCCAATAGAAGAGGCTTAGTGTTCCATCAGAGCAACACCAGACCACCAACATCGATAGTAACTCTCCAGAAGATCCATATGTATCCACTTTATAGTCTGCAGTTGACATCATATGATTATTACCAGCTCCCGCCTATGGCCATTGATTTTGCTAATGATAAATACTTCTCAAATAAACCTTGTAGGAGTCGGCTGCCTCAGTTTCTTGATATTACGGATGACTCAGTGCGAGTGTCATTATGAAATTAACTGAAGAAAACGTGCATATTTGTCCCAAATCGTGGTAATGCAAAAATAATGCCTTTTTACTAAAGCTATCATATAGATTGATTTGGTTGAATACTTGAGATTTATTGAAGGAGATGAATATTATAAATTAGCATAAAATTATGAGGTGCCAACAACCCGAAACAAAAACATAGAATTATGAGTCCGGTACTGGAAAATAGGTGGGAAACTTGGCTAAATATGCCTATAGGTAATAATAAAATAAAACGATGCCTACATTCAGGCGTGATAAACTAAATTATTTTTTAATAATACTGTATTTTCACAAAATTAAATGCATTATATAGGCTATAGTAAGTGCATAGCTTAAAGAAAATCTTTGTCCGCCTTTTAGTACAGTCGAAAGTCTTACCCATCGTTTTGCTACCTGCAAAGTTGCTTAGCGCTTCACCGTTTCTTACGGACACTTTGACTGACTACAAAACATTGGGTTAGAATTTAATTTTTCTCCAACACACCAAATAGTCTGTACTTATTCCTTGAACTTTTCGCGCCACTAACAACAACTAATTACCTTAATTGTCTTCTATTTTAGTTTAATTGCATTTGCGATCCGCCAGCTCGTCGAGCCACTATAACTTTGCGGTATTTAAAGGTCCTTGTTTGCCATTAATGTCCTTCTGTCAGCAAATTCAAAGCATTCTTTTGTACTCGTTGTGGCCGCGAGTAGCCAACAGCTATGCATTTTCGCTTTAAAGTGGAATGTCATTAATTATTTGCGACAACTTAATTGCGGTTTTTCCATGGGGTTAAATATTGTAATTAAAAAGGTGATTAAGGTGGAAAATGGCAAAGAGTTCGGTGGTTGCCAAAAAATTTAATGTTGATATTGAAATATTTTTACTTAGGTACTTTTAATATTAACTTTAACTTTCATAGGGTTGCAAAAGCTCAAAAATTGTGTTACGGCAGATATATAATATGTGGAGCATGTATTAAGCTTCATTATACAAGTATATTGTGGAGTTCTAGATAATTTTGAATTTTATTTTACTATATTTCATTACCATAATTATAGAAGATCTGTTACTAAAGTTAAACTACGAGCGAAGGGCGGTATAAACCAAAATAGTTTTTTTCTACGAATTAAAAACAACATACAAACTACTTTGATCGCCTGCGAAAACTCTGTACTTGAGGACTTAATATCTTGCGAAATATTTGCAGACTTGATCTTTTTTCTTTTCTCTTTCTTCTTTAGAGATAACCAGATGATTTCATATGAGATCGCTGTAGAAGAGGAATTGATCGCTTGTGAAATCATAAGAAAACTCTGCTGAAGAGAACCTATAAAATATCCGCAGGAGAGAAGGCGTGTATTGAGAAGAAAATAACCAATAAACCAAATGAAATTATTTCAGGCGAAGTTCATTAGTGGTTTTCTATGGCGAAGTCATTATCAAGATATTGTTTGAGAAAATATAATGTTTTCAATTAAATTCAGAGCAGATCCCGAGCTGAAGAGTGATATCTGATCCAAAAGTCAGCAACAAGTTTTCAAAACTTTTTACTATGAAATGTTTAAAGCAAATTTAGGACAGACTCAGCCTTTGAGAGGGTCGATTATCGACTTTTCCGAGTTACCAAAGCAAGCAAGTAGCTTGATATCTGATGCTTGTTTTTCTGACAGAAAAGATAAGGCGACATTTGAATTTAAACTGCGCGCGTCGCAGGATTTGTAGAATTATTATTTTTTTTTAGGTTGGTAGTACTATCAGTCACATTTATGTCAAATTTCATGACAAAATATTCATTAGTGTTTGTAATACGTGTCGTTTTGTGAGCTGCTAAAAATGAGTTTTTCATTTTTTGCGATGTCGAAATTTGTTGAGCAGAGAATTTGCATTAAATTTTGTTTACGGAATCAATTTTCTGCTGCGGATACGTTGAGGATGGTGCACAAAGCCTTTGGTGATTAGGCTATGCCTAAAAAAATTTTTTACAAGTGGTATAGTGAGTTCCAAGCCGGCCGTGAACGTGTCACAGACGAAGAGCGTCCAGGGCGACCATCAACCTCAACCGACGAAGCTCACGTTCATCAAATCAAAGATTTGGTGTTGAAAAACCGTCGATTAACAATTAGAGACCTTGCTGATGAAATTGGCATATCGAAAGGCTCAGCCAATACCATTTTGAAGGATGTTTTGGGCCTCAAGCGCATCAAATCTCGACTAGTACTGAAAACATTAAAATTTTTTTGGAAAAAAGGCGTCGCGTTGAAGTGTGTGAAACGATGCTTTCCGACTACCAGGGTGTCATGAAATGCATTATAACTGGCGATGAGACTTGGATCTATGCTTACAACCCCGAAACAACCGATCAATCGAGCGAATATCGTGCCAAAAGAGAGCCGAGACCAAGAAAATCGCGCCAAAGTCGCTCAAAAATCAAGGTCATGTTGACTTTTTTCTTCGATTATCGTGGTGTTGTGTATTATGAATTCCTTCCAACCGGTCAAACAGTCAACAAGGAATATTATTTGAACGTTATGCGTCGTTTGCGTAACGCTATCCACCTAAAAAGGCCGGAATTGGGGAAGGACAATTCATGGTTTTTACACCACGATAATGCACCATCCCATACTGCTCTAGTAATTCGTGATCATTTCGCCAAAAACTCAACCCATATCGTTACGCAATCCCCGTATTTACCTGATCTGGCGCCGTGCGACTTCTGGCTGTTCACCAAGCTCAAAAGACCGCTCCGGGGACACCGTTTTTAAACGATAGAGGAGATTATTAAAGCCGCAGCGAAGACGGAACTGAAGGCCATCCCGGAAATTGACTACAACCAGTGTTTGGAAGATTGGAAAATACGTTGGCATAAGTGCATTGCATCGGGAGGGGCTTACTTTGAGTGGGATGAAATTGATTTGGAAGAATAAATAAAGAATTTTCAAAATAAATACAATGTCACCTTATTTTTTGGGCACAGAGTATATGAAATATCTTGGAAGCAATAAACGTTTAAAACATATAAGGGCAATTCAGAATCTGGTGCAAATTAGCGAGCATATTTTTGCTCCGAAGTGTTCAATCCCAGAACCAAATGTACTTCAAAAGGGAGATTTATCTCTACAAACGATATTAAACAAGAGTTAAAGGATACAAAGTGATGTTTAACTTGAGCCAACTTATGGACCAACCTTAATTACTGTGACATATACAGACTCTTTGTTTTTAATACACCAATATAAGTTACGAGTGACCAAAAATACGACGACAGTGATGCTTTTTACGAGCAATTCTGAACAGGAATGCAACAGCAACAATTAGGGCATGTTACGACAGTTTTTACAAGCATTGAAACCGTCATGAAACTCAAAGAATATTGCCTATATAAAGCACGCGCACACCCAAAAACTTACCTTTTGGTGTATCATAATAGGAACAAACCGGTTTTGCGTTAATAAAGATGAATGGCATGTAGTAAAACGTTGTCACGAAGAGACTGCAACTTACCTGTAAAGAGAACAAAAAGGAAAAAACGAAAATCGATTAGCGGTGAACCAGCCAAAATACAAGCAAACAGATATACATATATGGATTTTTTGATAAGTTGAGATGTACAGCATACTGCTAGGCGTACAACACACGCCACGATATAATATTTAATAGGCAATAAAAATGTAATATTTCATGTACTAACACAATGTGTCATAAATGAGTCATAAACAATATGGGCAAAACTAAATGTGGCCACAGAATGGCAGAGCCACAGCAAATTGAACAACTAACAGCCGCTACACTTAGATAATGAGCTGTATGGCGAGTGCGCCTAAAAGTATGCTTGCGATGCGTAAATTAGAGCAATGAACTGAGGGCATATTTATGGTTATTTGATATCGTCTGCGTGGATGCGCTGTCGCTTATAATGAACCAGACAAACGAGACGATAAAGAAAGCCAACGATATGCTCCACACCATGCATGAAAAAGGAATAAAGGACAAAAACGTAAATATACAAAAAAGTCATTGTTTCAGCTATAAAAAATATATCTGCGAAAAAGTAAAACCAAAAGTACTTTGTGTACGATGCAAAGGTTCCCAGAGAACGAAATACAAAGAAGCTACTAACTTAAAATGTTGGCTTCAAGCAATGGTTGTCTGGCAGGGGCGTGAGCCAGATTTAACAAATTTTCAAATTGTTTTTAAATGACTTTGCCAAGAACTTGCGCATAAAATTACGTTACTTCGGTGGGACAAGACTACAAAGAAAACTAAAAAAACAATAACAAAAAAAACGATAAAAAAAGAAAACAAAAACAAAAGTGAAATATAAAATGGAGATAAAAAACAGGAGCACCCGCACATAAGACTGATTTGGTGAAGTCTCAGCTAACAAGTGTGAGCTTGTTGTTGCGACACCTAAGCGGAGGGCGACTGTGCTGCGTCGCTTGGTTGCATGCTACCGAAAAAGTATCTGCAAACTGTGCACGCTTGGGAGCGCAAACTGCGCGTGCAACTTTTCCAAAAATTGTGACACAAGTTGAATTACAAAGGATCTAAAACAAATTTCGAGCACAATATTAGTTAGTTGTTAGTTGTTAGGTGCGAAAGTATGTGTGAATACGTGAGCAGTGAAAAGCAAGTGAAGTGAGAACGCTTGACTGTGTAGTTTGTTGCACGGGAAATCAGTTGAAATTGAAATTTGTGTTAAGCAGACTTGATGCACCCGAGAAGAAAGTGCTGGTCGAAGTATGAACAAAAGATATAAAGGAAACATCACTTGAAAATCAAAGCGCTGGAGTTAAATTCAGACTTAGTTCTGATAGAAAAATTTTAAATTTCGGTTCAATATCTCAAAAACTGAGGGACTGCCATGGTAAAATACATTTTTTGGCGAAATTTGTTTTTTTTATTCAACAAAGATCTCTCCAAAGCCCTCCAAAATTTACTTTCCAGCGAGCATTCTTTTTAGATCTGAGAACAGCAAATAGTCGCTGGGACTCAAATCTGGAATTGCATGTATTTTTGCCAACAACAAACTGACTTGTGACGCGGTGCATTGTCTTGGCGAAATAACATTTTCTTTTTCGTCAAGTGTGGCTGCTTTTCTTGGTGATAGTCGCTGTTGGTGGCCACAGTACAGAGGCTATAACCTTGCCAGCCGATTGTTGCGTTTTCCACGCTTTGGAACGTTTCGTCGTGTGCCGTTCATTCGGATAATACATTTTTTCCATGCATTGTCTCCAACACTGCTGCGAACCATCAGGTCTTCGTTGTTTTTACTCAAAAGTGAGCCCAATTTGAACGGAGTTTTCTAATCCCCAAATATTCGCGAATGATTTTATGTACACGTTTAGTTGATTTCTTTAGAGTGCCTGGTATAACGAACAGCTTCATTTTACGGTCTTCTAAAAGTATTTTGTCGATCGTTTTGATGTTTTCGTTGGTAACAAACTCTTTTAGGTGTCCACTGCGTTCACCATCTTCGCTGCTCATTTCCCCATGTCTAAATTTAGCATACCAATGGTTGGTCTTCAAACAATTTTTTTTTCGTTTCCACTGTATTTTTTCTTTTAAAAAAGCAATGCCTTGTCAAGACGTAAAAACCCGTTTTATCCGTTTTTTTCACAATAACCAAAATTGCTTTGCTAAACATTAAATAATTTAAAACTAATGACGTGCCTTCGAAGGTTGGGTCTAACTAAAAATTAAATGGACTTGATTCTAGTGACGCCTACCCTGTCAGGCTCGGGACTTTTCAGTTGATCTGTTATTTACAGAAAGACAGTCGGATAGAGGAACATGACCAAATTGACTCAGCTCTTCACACTGGTCATTTATATAAATAGGTTTATATATGTATATTCAGTTTATTTCAGAGTGTTGCAAACTTAGTGGCAAACACAACACAATGGCAGACTACACATAAAAATATATTCATAATATGTTTATAATAAATTTTGGGTTTGGACCAGTCTAGAGCTCTCCTTTTTACAATTTACTCTCAGAGTATGAAGAATAATAAACCGACCTTCTATATTTCAAGCTGTTTTAAGTATGTATTTGACACAAAGATTTGAAATTAGTCTCCGAGTACCATCGCCGTCCAATTCGAAAAATACTGTTTGACAAAAGAAACATTGTTGAAGCTGACTGACCTGAACGCTTCGACACTACTCCGGATTAGAAAGGTCATTTGGTTTGCACTGCTCTACCAAAAATTAGACGTTTTTGAAAATTCTAGACTGGCCTTAAGTATTCACGGTTACGAAATAATAGCCACTTTAAGTTGATAATATATAGCCAAAATAAATTCAAACATAAGTATGTATATACTAATATTTTTGTTGAATGATGTTTGATGAGTTTTGATAAATTCTAAAATTAAACTTTATGGCATCATTTTTTTTTTTTTTTTTTGTTTAGCAACTATTTTTAGCACATTTGTATATCAAGCAAACAACAAATCATATTTCTTTGTGGCATTAAAAACCACACACACATGCATACATAAATAAATTTGTATGTAGAAATTTGTTAATTTCAAATAAAAAAATATTAATGTCATGCTTTGCACCCAATAAGCTATGCTTATAAATGGATAACAGGAGAAAAAACAATTTATCACAACAAAGCAATGAGCGCATAAATCAAATTTTTAGTTTAATCAGCAAATTGAATCAAAAGAAAAAAAAAAAAATTGGCAATAAAACATATTTATGAGAAACTAAAAACCGGAATAAGCGAATTGAAATAGATGTTGATAGTTAAATTTGGTGATTGGTACTCAACTAATATAAATAATATTATTTATCATACAACAAAAGTGCACTGAGAAAAATAAATTATATTCGTTTTTGAAATTGCTAAAAAATGCAAGTAGTCTAATGTATTTTAATTTTAGAAATTATGAAGTTAAAATCTTAAAAGTATAAGCCTATGCAAGTATGGAGAATTTTACGCAGAAACAAGAACAAGTTTCAAGAAAGCTGCATTAAAAGCGTATATACATACATTTGTATACATGTTAATCTTCTGATATCTGAAAATATTTTGAATTTAAATCATTTCCATATTTCCCTTTTTATTGTGATCTATATTTTAATTTTAGTGGGACTTAGTTTACACTGCAAATTTGTATTTCACCGTGGCAAAGGAGCAATTCTAAGCTCTAACCAACGTCGGTGGCGCCTATTTTGATTTCTACTAAGGCTCTGTCTCTGTCAGTAAATATAATGTTCTCATTTCTCTCAAACATTATTCCTTGTAAACAGGTAACTTAATAAATTTTATAAGCCTTTCAATTGTATCAGGCAGTCGTATGTTTTATGGAATTTTACATTCGTATAGCTGTCTGTGGATCAACATACATATACAATATTAAATTTCTAAAAGCGAACGCAATGTTTAAGGGTACTCTACTCTAGAATTTTAAAAAATTCGATTATTTAATGCTTAGACCCTTAAGAACATATCCTCCAAAGGATTTTTAAAAATTAAAATTATTTTAAGAGCTACAGTTACTTCAGTGACGCAGTACCTAGCCCGGTTCGGCCGTACTTACTCTTTTAAACGCATTTTTCTCGCGACTACTTTTTCCACACGGTACCGGCATTATCTCAAATTCTATACAACCGATTAAATTGAAATTTTGTGTGAACCTTCTTTATATAATCCTTTATCGTTCCTATCTCGTGTCAAAATTTTTGTTTTTAATATTTTAAAAATATTACGGAATTTCAAAAAAAAAAAAAGCGTAAAAAATGATATTTATTTTCAGGCAGTCGCCATTTTTAAAAAAAAAAAATTTTCATGTTCCCTGATTTAGGGACTATAACAGCATCCTTACTGATTAAGAATTTCTTCTGATTTTTTTTTTCAGACCACCAGGAGAGTCAGGATCAATGTTACCAGGATGCGCCATTTTTTTTACACCTGTCTCTTCCCGCCTCTAATTATTTTAATTCTTAATATTTTTTTGTAAATTTTTTTTTTTTTTTGTATTCTTAAGATATCAATAAAAACACCATAAAAAATGGATATTAAAAATATTTTTTGGTTTTTTTTTTAAATAAAATTCAAAAAACTGCCCAAAATTTGATTTCTAGATTAATGATTAAAGCTTTTTAGAAGTAAAGACCCCAGAAAATAAAGTTATTGAGAGTCAAACAAAGCTTTGAAAGCTTAAAAAAATTTAAAACCCAAAAGTTCCGAAAGTTTGCATAATAATTTTTAAAACTAATAAAAAGCTTTATCAGTTTGAAAAATAATTTTCATAAAAATAAATGTCATTTTCAAAAATTTTGGAAAATAGTTTTCTAAACTGAAAATCTACAATAATTTCAAAAACTATTTTCAAAACTAAAAAGCTTTAAAGCTTGAAAAATAATTATAAATAAAAAAAGCTGAAAAAGCTTGGAAAATAATCATAAAATAAAAAAGCTCAAAAAACTTGGAAAGCAATTTTCAAAGATAAAAAGCTTCAAAAGCATAGAAAATAATTTTCAACACTAAAACGTTTCATAAGTTTGAAACATAAATGTCCCTTAAAATATCATTTTCAAAACAAAACGCTTCAAATTTTGGAAAATATTTGTAAAATAAAAAGGCTTCAAAAGCTTCGAAAATAATTTTCAAAAATAAAAGGCTTGCAAAATATTTTCACGGCTAACAAGCTTACAGAATAGCTTTCAAAATAAAAAGGCTGCAAGAGCTTCCCAAATAATTTTCGAAATTAAAAGCTCCATAAGTTGTGAACATAATTTTCATAAAAAAACGTCCAAAAGTTTGCAAATAATTGTCAAAACAGAAAAGCTGCAAAATCTTTGAAAATAATTTCAAGAACTATAAAACACCCAAAATTGTAATAACTGTTTTCAAATTTAACAAGTTCTTTTAATTTAGAAGACAAAAAAGCTTCATGAGCTTGAAAAATAATTAATAAAAAACTGTAAAACCTTCGAAAATAATTTTCGAAACTATAAAACTCTGAAAATTTTAAAAATTGTTTTCAAAATTAAAAAGCTCTAAAAGCTTTAAAAGTAATTTTCAAAACACAAAAGCTTCATAAGCTTGGAAACAAATTTTCAATTTAAAAAAACTATTTTCAAAACACAAAAATTTTAAGTTCTTACTTGAAAAATACTTTTCAAAACCAAAAAGCTACAAAACTTAAACAAAATTTTCAAACAGAAAAATGCTTTAAAAGCTTGGAAAATATTTTTTAACAGAAAAATGCTTTAAAAGCTTGGAAAATAGTTTTCAACATAAAAAAGCTTCAAAGCCTTGGAGAATGACTTCAGTGTCGCACGACAAAAACATAGTCTACAAGCTTTAGCCTGTGCAAGAGCTGGAGTAATATTAATTGTTTTCGTTTCTCTTCCGATCGCTTTTAATTTAAGAATTTTGCAAGGGGCACGAAATAAATTTGCATACATCAATTTTTACAAAACGCCTTAGGGCTCGAATTTGCATGGATAATGAATACGGTGCTCCGCTCTTCTTTTTTTCTAAGTGTCTCAAAAGGAATAAAAATTCACAAGCCGAGCGATAATTTCGCACAGACACCGAACACATCTCAATGACGTGCAGTTCAAACACAGCAGCAGCAGCCAAACAACAACAATAAAGCACGCGAGCGATAATAATTTATGGCGCTTGGCGAGGCGAAACTGGGTCAAATGCATTAAAATTGTAATAGTCGCAAATAAATCATGACGCTATGCATAAACAAATACAGGCGCATGCACATGCGTTCGGACAGACGGACAGACAGCTGTAGAGCCAAACAGACGCAACAGAACAGCGTGAAGCGAACGACAGACAAGTCATGAGAACGCACATAAAGTGCACGCAGATAAATATAAACTAATACAAAACGCTGGAGAAAAATTAACAACAACAACAAAAATAACAAACAAAAAAAAAAAACACAATGCAGCGAACACATGCTGAGCACGCGCACACACATAAACAAACAACACAACAAAATAATAAAAATAAAATCAAACTAGCGAGGCTGTGCGGCAGGTTGCCATAAATTCCGGAGGAGGGGGAGATGTATGAGGGAAAGCAATAACAAAAAATGCTTTAAATGTATAGCTTACACAGGGACATGTAAATAGTTATGCACACAAGTGTGTTTATTGATTTTTCGTCAGCAATTTGTATGTGCAACATGGAAAGGCCTTGTCAAGGCAGGGCGCGCGAGCGAGGCTTCAGTAAGGACGCACAGGCAAACACAGATTATTTTGCTCCACTTTTATTTGTTTATTTTCGTATATTGTGGCTTAGTTTAAATAAAGGCCGCACTCGATATGTGACACACGCTAACGAGCCGGCGCACCCACACACATACACAGCGTCCCATAAGGGTATATGTTGCACAATAGTAATCAAGTGTTGATGAACACCCACGCAAGTGTAAATAAGACCGTTGTTGACATCCAGCCATGAATACGAATATATGGAATGTATGTATGTATGTATGTATGGGTCCTTGGTGAATTTTATCGCTACTTGTGGTTGTTGTAGTGGTTGACAGTAAAGAAATAGAAAACGGTTTTAGGCCGCGGGGCTGTAGAGTTCTCATGGTTCGCGTGGCCCAAAGACTTGAGTATGGTTAGATGACACTCATTTTGCGACTGTGAGGTTAGATATTGTTTATTGCTAATTTTGGGTTGCTAAAACCGCAAATGACAGTAAAAATTTTATAACGCGTGGAATTTTGTATGTTGTAGTCAAGTGGTGTAGGGGTCAAACCACCACCATTTACTTAAATCACAAATATAGCTGTACGTGACGTAAAATTTTTTAACTCAAATTCATAATCAGGACACCTCAAATACCCCACTGACCGCTTAGTACATCAGTCGAATATTTTTCCTACACATTAGAAGAGTAGTCTTCATATATTTTTGTGGGTATGCGACTGCTGAGATGAAAAATTCGATTTGGAATTCAAGTCGCGCGTAAAGTGAAATGCTTTGAAATTTGCTGATTGAAACCAAAACTGCGTACAATCGTGGGCATTGTGTGCAAATCATCACCTATTAGCAGCAGGAAGGAAGCGCAGGTCTTCACAAATTTTTACCACGCAGCTAACACCACACCTTACGTATGATGAATTTCTAAATTTTTAACAGAAACTTCAGTGGTTTAATTTTACCTACAGAAGGGCACTGCTATTATAACTCATTTGAGAGTAGTCGATATCTGCAAGGAAACTCAGACAATGCGGAGTGGAAATACACTCCCCTTTACAGCCTAGCGGCCGTTGAAACCACTTAGATGACACATTTTCTTTCAGGCCAACCTTGCTCAGTGTAGAAGTCAATTCTGCTATTTGTGAGTAAAAACATGGCAAACCCAAATATATCTTTCAAAGTTACTGTCGTGGAATATAAAGCTTAAATAGAGCAATATAAGTAGCTCTATTATGAATACATTTTATATCTTGTATCGAAAAATTCTCTAATATACAACCCGCTCTTATCTACCCTTAGAATTTGAACAGAATATCTTGGTTGAATTTTGAATTCAATGTGTCCAAATAGAGTTCAACCCGACCTACTTAAATAAAAAAGTTTACTCTCAAAAGGAACATGGTATTGGTGGTATTTTTTGACTTTATAGCTGACTTCAATGTTTCAGTGTTGTTTTTTGGTTTTTCAATTGAAAGGTAGTTAAAGCCTTTCTATAATTGTATGCAGCAAGCACCCACACAATTACCTTGCCCCAGTTGTTAAAATTACCGGTCTCAAAGCTTGAACAGCTCATAAAATTCACTATTGTGGAGAAACACTATATACATATCTGTATTGCTCTTAACAGCGGAGTTAATAAAACTCATCACCTTTCCAAGAATTACAAGATTACAGATTATAATCGAATATAGAAACAGACAAAAAAGTGCCAAGAAATTGTAAATAAAACGCAAAATATTTAATTAATCATCAACATTTATTTTGTAGCCTTCAAAGTAATCCCCACTAGATGTAATGAAATTATGCCAACGATTTTTCCAGTCCCAGAAACACTTTTCACAAGGACTTTTTGGGATGGCCGTCAGCTCCTTCAGCGAACGTTGTTTTATCTCTTCGATCGACTGAAAACGGGTTTCACCGAGCAGATATTTCAGTTAGTCGAACAAGAAAAAATCACACACAGCCAAATGTGGTGAAAACGGTGGTAAACCGTTGGCATTTATTGAGTTTTTGGCTTTAAATGCGGTCCCAAACGTAGCTTTATGTGATAGTGCTGTATCATCGTGTAAAATCCATAAATTGTTCTTCCACAACTCTGGCCGTTTTCGACGGATGTTCTCACGTTAACACCTCAATACGGCCAGACAGACCTCTTATGTTACCGTATGTCCTCCGGAAGAAATTCATGTTGCACCAGACCACGAATATCGGAAAAATACATTGCGCATCTCGTTGATTTTTTTTTAGCGGGTTTGGAGTGCTTTTTTTAAGTTTCGGCTTGTTATTTTCCCTCTCCATCCTGATTATTGTTGACTTGTTTGCATGTCAAACTCATGAACCTATGTCTCATAGGCAGTTATAACGCTCTCCATGAATGCAGGATTGGAATTTGCACTATTAATCATGTCCAAAGAGACCTGTTTATGGTACTCTTTTTGAAAAAAAAAAAAAAAAAAATTTAGATGTCGAGTTCTCTTGTCATCTCTCTTACGGTTGCCTGACGAGGTCTAGGGTCGTCCAGAATGAGGTATGCTTCTACTATCACTCGACCATCTCTGAAGGTTTTGTAGCACTCGTAAGCTTATGTTTTTAATAAAAGTGGAGCATCGTGTGTCTTTTCCAATATTCGCAAGGATTTCGCACACGAAATTTGTATAGAATTTAGACAAATTTTTTGTTCAATGTTTTTTTCATTATAAAAATCGCAACGTACTACTGAGGTGTACCGACTTACATAGTTGCTGTAAGCAAACTGGTTGACAGGTCACGCTCATATTTGGTATGATAATTAAGGACAGCCCTACTAACTTAGTTAAGTATATTTTTTTAAAATTACGACGCAAAATTTCACAAAATTCAAATCCATAATATCAATATGTACTTCCAACAACCATTGCCGTGTCAGCAGTTGCTAGTTGCGAAGACACCAGAAATTCTATATTTCTTCTGCGCATAGCATGGATTTAGGCGGAGAAGCACGTGCCTCAAAAACAACGCAAATAACTATAACACTAGCCATTATGGTGATAAACTAGACACAACAAACAAAGAGCTATATAAATAAATAAACAAGTGAGGCACTGCAGCTGACAGACAGAGGAGCACCGCAATGAGAAAAAAGGACACTGACAACATTATACACACACATACTCGCAATAACAACTATTTATTTTTCTTTTTCTGCGTTGTTAGGCTGACTTTATGACTTGACAAAGGCAAACTGTCAACATTATTTGACACTTCTCAATCGAAACGCCCAGAAAACGAACGACAAAAACGATGAGAGGCAGCAATGACAGCAGAAAATGTGAAAAATAACGCACCCACACACACACACACAGATATACTTGCAGGCAAAAGAGGATACTTTATTTAGTTTGCAACAAGGTTTACATAAAGGCTTTGCAGCACAAACAGAAAGTGGGGCAAACTACAAGCCAACATACAACAACATATATACCTTACATTGGTTGCGAGTGGTGCATGCAGTAGAAGCAGGATGATGGCAATAAGAAGGGTGCAGCAGTAATGAACATCAAATGATGTGCTCGGTTTTGTATGTATGTATGTGTATATGAGTGTATGTGTTGTTATGCATGCATGTGACACTGTCAACACGCAAACGAATATGCATGCACAGTTGGGTGAGAAGGGGGGGCGGCAGCACAATGTCAAAAGATTACATTTTTTTCTTGTTCTGCAAATGGATGGTGGAAAGACAGCAACAATGGCAAGAACTCAGCATATCAAACGGGAAGTGAGGCAGTCAGAACGCATAATTTACTAATGGAAATTCAAGTCAAACAAAGAAAGTGGCAACAACGAAAGAAGCAAAAAAATTTTAAATTATTAAAAATAGACAGCAAAATGACAAAAGACTCGAAAAGGTGAGCTCTTACAACAACTCAGACGAATAATTGAGGCCAAATATTTACGTACTCGCTAACAAGCTGCACTGTGTACGCGGCCTTTGACGGTTGAAGTTGTAGCGAGTGGGTGACATGTGAATGCACGAAATGTAAGAACTCTGTAGAATTTTCCGTGGAGAGAAGATTGACAGCCTATTGGTTTAGGAGAATGTAAATGAGCTTCGAAACATACTGAGATATCGAAAAAGAAAGTGTTTTTCTCAGTTTTGAGCTTTATAACTGATCATGGTAACGGCAACGCAACCGAAATTATTTCTTATTAAATTTGCACTTTCTGTGTAGTAGTAGGATCACTTTTTATATTTCCTTTCGCATGCTCAGAAGAAGAACCAGTCTCTCTGTTCTCTCAGCTGTAAGTTCAAAAATATATTTAATGGACTTTTGCAAAGCTTTGTGTATTTATCTACGGTTATGTACCGAATACTATCTGTGACCCTTTATTTTTCAGTCTAAGATTTTCAAAATTTTTTTAAACGAATTACCGTGGACCTTGGGTATTAGATGCCTTTATGAAAAAGTTATTTTTGAAAATTGGTCCAGTGGTCGCTAAAATACAATATAATTTTTATACACTTAAATACATATTTAACAAGCTAGCGACTTTCAAGCGGAAGTAATAGACAGATAGTTAGAAGGTCTGTGGAGTTCTACTGAATTAATACGGGAAGATGCAGAAAAATACCATTTGCATAGATAGCAATGTGGCCTTACTAACTTTGTCGGCGCCAAAGCTAAATTCAACGTTTAAGCTTTAAGCTCGCTGGCAGATCAACATGTTCGTAATTTGGGTTTCCGATCATAAGAACATTTGGTCAACGAAAAAGAAAATCAGTTGGCCAAGTCAGAAGCCTCTTTAGACGATTCCGATGCAGAAATTTTAATATGTCTGCTACGACCGATGGAGTGGGAGCGCAATGAACAATTTGAATAGATGGATCCGCCATCAAATGCTAGATAGCGAAACAGATATAACCAAAATATAGCAAGACAAAAACTAAGGACTTGCTGCCGCAGCTGGAAACTTGAAGGAAGCAAAGAGACTGTTCTGCACTTCCTCTGTGTGTGCCTAACTTTAACACAATCAGATATCGAACTCCTGAAAACCGTCAGGTACCAAACCTGGAATGTCTGTCTGCCAAAGACATAACGAAGATATGTATGTTCATTGAGGGCCAGTTGATTTGAACTTAATGATGAAACGTGATATAAAGGTCTTACTAAATTGGATCCGAAGAGTTTGCACCCCTACACACCAACATATTTATTTTAAAGAGTGAAATTCGGTTAAGTTTTTTAGTTTTCTGACATTTTGTACTCTAAGTAGGCTTAAACTCTTAAAATGGAATCCGATTTTCTATGTCTATGATTTTTGACTTCAAAATGTCACTATTTATTAACATGACGGACACCAACAAATCAAACGCATTCAACGTGCTCTCCAGTTCTAGTCCAAACGACTTTTTCCTGTTCTCAGGCCTCAAGAGAATGGTCGATGAAAAGAAATCGCTGAGAATGAGCCTTATTTTGAAGTATAATGAAACTACGAAAATGGCAATGAAAAGTTGGAAGAACAGTATAAATGGTATATATTAAAATGTATTTTGGCTTAGAAGAATGTACGTTGATAGGACTGTCCTTATTTACTATGCCAAATATTAGCGCGATCTGTCGTTAAGACAAGGGTTTATGAGTTTGACATGCAAACAAGTCAACATTCATCAGAATGTAAGAAAAAAGAACGAGCCGAAACCAAAAAACCCACGCCAAAGCAGCACAAAAATGAAGGTGTTGCTCATTATTTTTTTCGATATTCGTTGTTTGGTGGATCATGAATTGTTCTGGAGGAACAGACATCAATAACGAGTTCTACATGGCCGTTTCGAGGCATTTGCGTGAGAACATTCGTCGAAAATGGGCAGAATTTTGGAAGAACAATTCATGGATTTTACAAGATGGAAATGCACCATCGCATTGAGCAAACGAATTTAAAGCCAAAAATGCAATGAATACCATCGATCAACCACCGTATTCACCAGATTTGGCTCCGTGTGATTTTTTCTTTTTACGCTCCATAGAACCTATTTTCAGCCAATCGAAGGGATAAAACAAAATTCGCTGAAGAAGCTGAAGATCATTCCAAAAAGTGCTTATGAAAAGTGTTTCGAGGACTGGAAAAATCATTGACATAAGAGTATTACATCTACATCTTATCTATCTATATCTTTATATAAAACTGAACACTTTTTAACTCACTGATGTGATAACCTGACTTAATTGAACGGCAAACTGCATTTCATATAATATCTCTCTTCAACAGCTTAAGCTTCGTTAATGCTTAAGCTGATGGATTGGCCCAGAAATGATTTCGATTTAACGATTAAAAATATTCAGTACAAAACGAAAAACATATGACTGTACAAATTCATTTATGGATGTGCACATACATATGTGCATATGTCCGCGATCTAATAGAGTGCAACTGATGTGTTCGTCATAAATCCAGAAAAATCATCAAAGTCAATAAAAATTGCAATGACTTGCAATGAAGGGTGATAATGGCGCAAGATGCAAAAATAGAATATCGAATGGGCACACTATAAATATTTACATATACATGTATAGTATATAGTGATGTGCGAAAATATATGACCGCATTTCTATTCATCTCAACAGATGTGTTTGTTCATGGCTTCCAGGAAAGTAGGTTTCCTACCAAAGTTATTGCAATTTTATTGCCTTCAAACGGATGCTTGGTTTATATACTTTTTTTTTTATTTGCTAAAACGAACTGACACATTTTATGTGGACAGATGAACATGGTAAAGTAAGTTGCAATTTAAAAAAAAATTGGAAATTTTATGCTTGTATAAAATCAATAATGACCGCTTGCAAACTTAACAAATGTTGTCTAGGGCTTGTCGTATCTTAAAACTCTTTATACCCTGAACAGGGTATAATTATTAAGTTTGCCACGAAGTTTGTAACACCCAGAAGGAAGCGTCGGAGACCCTATAAAATATACATATAACTGATCAGCATGTTGAGCTGAGTCGATTTAGACATGCCCGCCTGTCTGTCTGTCTACTAGTCCCTTAGTTTTTAAGATATCGGTTTGAAATTTTGCAAACGTCATTTTCTCTTCAAGAAGCTGCTCATTTGTCGGAACTGCCGAAATCGGACCACTATAACCTATAGCTGCCATACAAACTGAACGATCGGAATCAAGCTCTTGTATGGAAAACTTTCACATTTGACAAGATATATTCACGAAATTTGGTATAGATTATTTTCTAAGGCAACAATGTAATCTTCGAAAAAATTGTTCAGATCGGATTACTACAGCATATAACTTCCATACAAACTGAACACATAGTTACTAAAAGAGCCTGCATCTGTGACCTTGCACCTTTGAAGGGTATATTAGCTTCGGTGCAGCCGAAGTTAACGTTTTTTTTTTGTTTTTTTTTCTGACTTCTGAAAAACGTTTCACTGTGCACAGATGACAATTCGAGTTTTTCAAATATCTAAACTATTCTGTGTTTGTGATTCTTGAAATTAACATTTTTTTCAATACTCTCCCTTAGGATTTTGAATTTTGATCTGATTTTAATAATACTTTTTTTGGATTTTTAAAAAAATTTAAATATATTTAACAACGATTTTCCGGATTACAAAATAAAATACACTACTTAAATGTTAATTCAATTAACTCTTCAATGCATTAATTTGCAACACTGGCTGTCGCCCATTACTGTGCAGTTATGCGGAAAAACGTAAAGATTTCAAAGGCCAGCATGAGCTCATGAGCTTACTGAAATTCCTCCCAATCGTGCTGGCCGGCCCATAGCAGAACACATTCGAAGCAATCTAATCCAGCCGACCGGCAGCGGACAAAATTATCAAAGCATTCTCTAATGCAGTAGCAATAATAAAATAACAATAAAAACCAATAAAGGAGAAATAATAATTAAAACGATAAGGGAAGGGAGAAAAATCAATTTCATAAAATAAATGACTTTACTTATTGGCTGGCAAAAGACGAGTAGTCATAAGCGGCTGTGCGAATAACGGCAATGCGTTGATTGGAATAGAGGCACACACATATACACCACTATACACATAAAAGCAAAACAAAGCTGGTGTCCGCAACGGCTGCATGACATATTAAAGCACACATAAATATGACTGCAGTGCATTTGTGGCAAGTATCGCGCAGCGCTTTGCTAGTTGCCGCGTTGACCGCACTGACAGCATAATAAATACGCGCGCGCCAAGTCAATTATTCTTAATTGGATTATGCGAGTGAACGGCAATGCGTAATGCCTGTCTGTGTGGTATAGTGGCTCCAAGCGCAACACATGGTGTTCCCGATTCGTTTATAGTCTGGTTCGCGTACGGTATGTGTTAGTGTGCTGTGTCGGGCAAAGTGTTCTAAAATTCATTATTCAGATTAATTGCTTGCAATGCGTCGAGCGATTTGTGGTTGATCGATAAAGGGTGTGTGTGCGTGCGCCTGCGTGCATATCCACTAGGTTAATCGGGTGATTTATGCGATTGCGTAGTGGAGTGTATTTAATTGAAGTAAAATTATGGCGATTATTTCAAAGAGGGCATTTCATGATTCGTCTGATTGCGTTAACTATATACAGAGAACGAAAAACATAGTAAAATCATGAAAAAATGTTAACCACAACTGCACTGAAGCTATAATACCCTTCACAGGTGCATTTTATATAGCATATAAGGGTATAAAATATGTTTGCCTTGATTTTCATCGTTCTTCATGTCTTCTGTCATCAATCAAATAGTCAGCGCATTCGCGATTTGGTTCCCACAGCACTGTTAAAAGTCATACCTTCAAAGTCGTAGATAAATTCGTCTCAATTGGGACCAGCATTTACACCAACAACAGCATTGAAATCCAACGCAGAATAACTCTTGCCTACAGATGCTCAGACTGAGTGGGCAATTGAAAAGTAAAGTCCCCTCTCTTCGAACCAAGACCAAATTCTACAAGTCAGAGCCATGGACGACAACAATCAGATGAGTAGGCGTTACGAGTTTTCAAGAGAAAGGTTTTGTGGATTTACGATTTGACCTCAACCCGGTTAAAAAGAGCAAGTGGAGAAGAACCTGGCTTGGAATCACCAATTGGCGCCAAACAACGTAAAGGCTGGAGGACTGACGCGCTGTTGTAAACTCTGCTATAACCACATACGGAGTGTCTACGCCAATAAAGAAGAAGAAGAATATGTAATGTACCTAATTCTGTAAATTTGAAAATATTAATCAAATAGTAGTAATAGTACGACGTATGACAATTAAGTAATTAGACTGATTCCATAAAAACCGGGTATTCGAAAATTATTCTACAACTCTGCCATCCCCTTCAAAGTAGTCCTCTTGGGCAGCTATACAGCGATTCCAGCGCGTTTTCCATGATTCGTAACATTTCTGGAACGCTTCAACTGGGATGTACGCGAGTACCCTCGTCACGGCCGTCTGGATGTCCGTAATCGACTCAAAATGGGTTCTTTTGACCATCGATTTTGTTTTAGGAAACAAAAAGAAGTCACAGGGTTACATGTCGAGCGAATAAGGCGGCTGTTGCAACACGGCGATCCCTTTAGAAGCCAAATACTGGGACACGCTGAGGGCGATGTGGCACGGCGCGTTGTCGTGATGAAGGATCCAGTTACGAGCGATGTCGGGGCGCACCCTGCTGACTCGTTTTCGCAATCTTTCGAGTACTTGGCAATAATAGACTTGATTCACAGTTTTCTCCGGTGGAACGAAATCTTTGTGGACGATTCCACAGCTATCAAAAAAGGCAATAATCATCGTTTTCACCTTCGACTTGCTCATGCGAGCTTTTTTCGGGCGGGGGCCGCGCGGAGACAATCATTGTGAGCTTTGGCGTTTGGAGAAGCAGAAGAAGGTTAAGAGCACTATCACCATACACTCTTACAATTTTAGCGTACTTTTCCGAAGCTGTTTCGCCCAATCTGCCGCAAAATTTTATCGCGACGCGTTGCTCTTGATTTCGTTTTTCCATTTTCGTGAAGAGTACTACAAGCACACGTCTACTCAACTTGACGCAGCAGGCGAACTAAACAAGCTAGGGCGATGGTACAAATATCAATGGAAAGGGGAGGGATGCCGGAAAAATAGAAAGGAAATTTCAAGGTCACAGGTTTACCACAAGCGTGGCAATAAAATCAGTCTCATTACTTCATTGTCAAACCTCGTAATATAGTAAAATATTCCGTTGGATTAGGAACTATTTATAGGCCGGCCAAACCTAAAAAAAAAGTTAAAATATTGATCGGACGTTCAACAGCAATGATATGTAATGCAATAACTCGACAAATAATGGCTGTTGCAAATCGATCCATCAAATTGAAAGCAGCATTGGTCAGTACGAATATGTCAATATAATGCAAAGTTTTAAGCTACCATTTGTAGAAGATAACTCATCGCTAAAATTGGTGTTCCACCAAAACAATGACCCAAAACACTCACGTAGGACGGCGGAGGATTGATTTCGTGTTAATGGAGTGAGTTTATTGACCAGCGTGCTCGAGCTCTTGACCTCAATACCATTGAAAAATGGGAAAGAAATAAAAAAAATATGTTTGGCATGCTTAGCTCAAAACTGGTCCGTAGTTAAAGGTGCGTGGGATCTCTCCGAACAGGTGCGAAATACCTGTGGAGTCTATGAAGAGACGTTGTATAGTTGTGACTAAAAATTAAGATCATACTACCAAGTACAAAGTATAGGTAAAGGCAGAACTTCAAAAATATCTATCAACGTAAATTTAAGTAATGATTGCTCCACTATATATCCATATAATGTGAAGTTTTATGTAAAAAAATTATTATTTTTGTTTTTATATAAAACTTAGTGAGGAAAGGGAGTTTTATATTTGCAGTGCAACTACTAATTTATTGTTTGCAGCTGTGTGTGTTTAAGCCTCGTCAAAACTTTGTAATGATAAACAAATAAAATATGCGATAACTTTTTGTCGCTGGGAAACAAAAGCCACAAACTAATAAGCGATAAAACCTAATGTATACACAATAACAATTTATTTATTTATAATTCTGACTAACGAAATTACAACGCGTGTGATGTATATAAATATACATACATATGTATATGTAAAAAATACAAAAACGAATTGCTACTTCAGATTTTATATTCATTTAAATATAATTTCGAATATTATTGTGATTGATGAATTTCAAAGATTATTGAAAGACGTTTTCGGCAGCCAGTCCAAGTCATAGCCAAAGTAAGCGCAGCCAACTGGAAATTAGCCACAAAATCTAACCTAACTTTGTATAGCAAAACACTAAATAATTACGCTTAAAAGCAAATTAAATTAAATGTGTTCGAATATAGCATAACAAAATACAATTACATTAATTAAAATACACAAAACTCTGAGGTTCTCTCTCGTATGTTACACATACACATATATACATATGCACATGTACCATCTATGTATGTGATTCCGCAACTCACTTGATGAACTGTCAGACGCATTGACAAGTTGCATCAACATTTATTTATTTGTGTTTTTGTGCTTTGTTTTTTTTTTTTTTGTATTTTTTGTATGCGTTAAGTGCTTAGTTGACAAGTCAGACAAGGCAAAACGATGTCAGGGCTAGACATTCAACTCGTTGCGCCTCCCAACGCCGAACAAATAAACAACTTTTAGGTATTGCATTAGCAGTGCTTACAAATTTGGCCAAATATGTTAAAACACGCGTTGTTACAAATATACTATATGTACATACATGGAGAAGAGCTACACACAAGTGCATTATGCAAGCAGTAATGTACATACTTATGTATGTAATCAATAAGCACTTACTGTTTTACAAATAATTTCGTTGAGTGATTTTAAGACAAAGCGACTTTGTTCCTAATTTGCTTTGACGTACAAGCGAGCGCTAGTTAATTGCTTTTCATTGATGAAGTTCAATACTAAGTAAATTAGTAATTAGCGAGCAAAATGAAAATTACAAAAGAAATTTAGTAAATAAAAAAAAAAAATTTTTAAATTTTAAAAGCTAAATAACGTTAACAGTAACATTATTGTTAGCATAAAAATTGATAATAACATTAATATTAGCAATAAATTTAACATTAAAATTAACTTCAACATTGGCATTAATATTAACATTGTCTTTAACATTAGCATTAAAGTTAATTAATATTAACATTAACATTAACTATAACATTATCACTAACATTGACATTAACATTAACATAGCATTAATATTAACATTGAAATTTATATTAACATTAGCATTTATATTAATATTAACATTAACATTAACAGTAACATCAACTTTTACATTTACATTTACGTTAACATTAAGGAGGGAGCCTGCTTTAGAGGCTTCAAAAAATCTATATTTTCAAGGATTTTTTTGGAAAGGAAAGAAATGTCTGATTGAAATAAAACTTTTAGGATTTATTCTTATATATTTGAAGAGTCTTCTTAAATATTTTTATGTTTTAATTTTTAATTTTCAATAGTGTAATTCCTAGGTGAACCAAAAAAATTCAACAAAAAGTGAAAAAGTCAACAATTTTTCGCAGATTAAAAAAAAAATATATTTAAAAAACAAAAAAAAAAAAACAAATTACTTTAAATCGTTTAAAAACCGGATTAATGTTAACTTTCTTAAGGTATTTTAGGTTCACCTAGAAGAGAATTTAATTTCAAATACAACGCATTTTGATTCGTTTCGATAGGACGTTTACTTTTTTTCCTATCTTGCCCGCCAATTCAGTAATATCATAAAATTGAAAAACCAAGAAATCGATCGTAAAAGTTTTCGCTTTCTGCTCAATCGCTCAGATTTCTGCTAGATGCTTGGTTACTATTTTCCTTCTAGCTTCGAAAATATTTCGAATTTCCATCTATAATTTTGGGGATATATTCTTAGAAATTTTTTTAAGGAGATTTAAGCAAAAAAAAAAAAAAAGATTTTTTGAATACTCTAAAGCAGGCTCCCTCGCCTTAACATTAATATTAACATTACCACATTACCATTCACATTAAAATTAACATTAACATTAACTTTAACATTAACATTAATCGAGCTGTTTTCTCCCATCTTTCACACAAACTGCAATGTTATTGCACCTTCGGGTATCGTTGGTAAAAAAGTGTTTTCTTTTCTATTGGCATCTTGTTGCAATTTCAACAGCTGCATTACAAAGCCAGGTGGTATTTTCTTATAGCTTTGAAGGTTTTGCCATAAAAGCATTTGCACATATTCAAACATACTATGTACATACATATAAGTATAGATAGATTTCGCTTTGACAATGTGGCGAGCTGCATCAAACAAAGTCACAACTTAAAGTATTAAAAGTGCCCCCTCCCTTTCTTCCCCTAATGTCATACAAACAACCTTAAAACAAACTAAGCAAAGCTGCGCTGCCTCATACCGACCAGGTCGGTGGCACAACTTAAACACACACGCTTAGTGACGGAATATTGAATCTGCTTTGTTGCAAGTTGAGCTGCTCTCTTCCTCCCAACTGCCAATGCTACCGCCTGGTATTGTCACATCATTATAATTGCTTTATACCGCCATTGCCATGGTTCACTGCCTGCTCGACTACTCGACGGCTTGCTTGACGTCGCTGACTGGGCGGCTAAATGGCGAACGGCGGTGAACCTCATTGATTGAGTTTGCTTGTTGAAAGTTCATTATAAGAACACACACACACACACGCGAAATCATAACAGTACATACACACATGTATGTATGTATGCAGCGCTGCACTAGTTGAAGACAATAGCTTCAATACGTCAGGCTGTGGGGTGCGGCCGCATTATGTGGCACGAAGACGCAACAACGTCACAATTTAAATTTATCGCAATAATAGAAAATAAATGACAGCGCCGTGGAAGGGCACAGACGACTGGGAGATGAGCAGTCAGCCGAGTGCTTGGCGGATCGCTTGACTAGTCAATGAAGCAGCGCTGACAAAGTGAGGACTACAAACGTCGCTGGTTATATAAATAGATAATTTAACAACTTTTTTGGCAGACACGCGGAGTGAAATGGAAAAGAAGAAATATTTTTCACTAAATAAAATGTACGTCTACTGCGCTGAGGCACTCAACGGCCGCAAATGTCGAAGTACTTGCTATTGTCTTTAGCTTGGGAAATGTGGCACGATTAAAATGAGATTTGTCGATTTGGCGCACAGTAATGGTATTTAGCTTGCTTTTAGGGCGAGTCTGTTGTAATGCCAAGCGTTGTGCCTCAAACGCCTTTGTGTGGCAAATTATTACTACTTTTCCTTCTTGTGACCTTTCCTCAGCTATCCGCCGAATTCCTTTGTATTGTTAACTTGCAACAACAACACAGCAATTTATTGTCTGCGCTTCATCCTTGGCGATTTGAACTCTTTTTCGCAACAATTAATTGAATTTAGACATCAACGACTGCGCCACGATCTGCCCAAGTCGTTTCAATGCAAAACTACAACAACAAAAATGGAATAACAAAAACAACAAAAGCAATAAATATGCAATAACAATGAAAATCCGATTTTTATACATACTGCCAGTGCTGTTGTAAGAGTATGCGGCATGTGGCATGCATGGGAGCGCGTGTGTGAGGCTATGCGCTGAGCTGGAGGCAATGTTGTAGCGGCAATTTATCTTGAAATGACAAGAATGTGCTAGTGCTTTGTAACAAATTCAATAGCCTATGATTGCACGCTTCAATGAGCAGCAGCGTTTTTATGTTGCAAGTTGCTTGTGTGCGTGAGCATGTTCGGTTGATGTGCATATGTATAGCATGTATTGCAATGGTTGCTGAAACAAAGATTGCTGTTATGTTGATAGATTGCCGCTGCTCAAGCGTGAAATAATAAAAATGATGGACAGTTAAAGCTTTGCCAATGCATTGCCACATTGCGTAGCACGAGTTATGAGAATGTTGCAAGCAGAATTTTGAAAATTTAAAACTTTTTGTTGGAAAAAAACTTCATATTTATGCATAAAACAATGAAAGCTTCTGAAAATGTTAGCCTAAACAGCTAGTGGCACGCTGGTACTCTTTATGTAGACTGTCTGCAGCATAAGAATACCGCTTGAACGGTTGCGGTAAAAATCAATTCAAAATATTTCAGCGAGATACATACATACATATTTCATAACTTTTTATGTGTATACAGTAGTCATAAAAGCGATAAAAGCGCACACACACAGCGGCACATGTGTCTGTATGTATGTATAACAAGCCCGAATGGCAATTTAGAGACACAAGGATCGATCTATGCACTGTAAACAGAATTTCTAATCAATTTGTTCTTGGAAGGAAAAGCAGCAAATATATACTTACATAAACTCATATATATGAATGTAAGCAGCACTTGCAACAACATAAAAGGCTGTGCAGTGAATAGTAGCAAAAATATTAAACCGACCGTTATTGATTTATCTTGGGCTTCTGCAAATAAAAACATTCAGAGGAGGATGGACAGGGTCTTAAATGTCGTCTTTATATTTATTTTTTGTAGGGATAACCTCAAACTAGATTTCAACTTCAAAGTAAAGCTGACTTTAAACAAAAAGACAAACAAAATGTGGTGCTAACACATTAACAGTATTTTTTCTTCTATCCTATCCGACAACATTTAAGAGGTCGATCTTACGCCATTGAAGATCCAACTCGCGAGGAAGGTTGCCCGTACGGCTAGCTCATCGGCCTTTCAGTTGCCAGCGATATCGCTATAATCACGCATCCAAATGAGTCTGATGATGAAGTAGCTTGGGCGTAGAGTTCCCGAGCTCACCGATCTGCTGTCGGAGGGAATACTCATCTCACTAACCACTGGTGGTATGACTATTGCCAACTTAATTGAAATCACTTCTGCTGAAAGACACTATAGTGGTCCGGTAGCCTAAAGCTAAGACTGGCGGAGAACTCTTTGAAGAAAACTCCCCCTCCAACCTTCCTACCTAACTCCGACTATCCGTGGAAAAGCTCACAGCGCGTCTTCTCCAGCATTTCCTGCCCATCCACATATATCTCCACATATATCTCTTCGGTTTGTAAGCATAAAAAGGACCGTCAAAAGTAGCGCTGGTACGCAGTGATCTAAGCTTTCAGATATGCAGCTGAAGGAGAAGATAACTCGGGTGTTTCTTATTCAAACCCCTTTATATAGCCAGTTTTGCTGAGCCTTAGAGCGCTATCTGCAGCAATACTTAGCAGAAAGTGTTATTTATGGTCAGAAGATGGCGAAGATGCATGTCTGGACACGATTTCTCAGGAGTTGCAGCCTTATCGAGTGCCCTGCAACCAGGCGTTTACACCATAGAACTACGGTTTCGTAGTGCCAAAACATCACAGTTAGTTAGAGTCTCCACCTTATAGTTCCTTAACAGAAATATAAGGAATTTTGTTAGAAAAAACTTATTATTCTTCTGCTTTGGTACTACAACCGTAGCTCAGTCTGGGCCGAGGACACAAAACTTTGTGTATCCCAAGTGCAGACAGATCCCTATAATCTTGGTCATGGGCTTCTATTGTCCACTCATGGGTTTCGAATGGAATGAACTTTTCGCTGGTGCAATCTGTGTAAGTTTGATCATTGGATTTTTATGCGTTTACATGTCGCCGTACCTCGTACAGCTCGTGGTTCCATCTTCTTCGATACTGATTGCTCAAGCGTACGTCTGCAAAGATCTTGCGAATGCTTCAAGTGCTTTTTCATCTCGGTTCGTTATCGTTCATGTTTCTTTGCCGTTTACTAAAACGAGTGGTACTTATAGAGCATAATTCTTGTTATTCTAGAGGCATGTGCTTCCCAATTGTGTAACGATCCCAAAGTAGTACCTGCTCGCAAGAGTTATTCTGCGTTTAATATCCAGGCGTAGATTATTAGTAGAATATGGTGATGGCTCTGACTTTAAGACAGGCAATGTCAATATAATCTGCGTACCCATGTGCGATTGTACTTTAAGAATAGACAGTGCCAATTCGGTTCATATTACCGATCTTTATCACTTTTTCTAGCATGATTGAAGGCGCACGAGAAAGAATCACCCTGTCTGAAACCTCGTCTGGTATCAAATGGCTCGAAGTGATCCTTCCCAATATTGACGCAGCTGATAGTTATGCTCAACATTATTCTGCATGACCATATAAGTTTTCGTTTTTAAATTTTATATAAAATCGAAAACTAATTTTAAATTTTAAATAAATTTTCGAGAACAGATTCTGTGTATATGAAAATATAAATGAAAATCTGGACTAAAATTTGTTTTTTTTTTAACTCCGTTTCTATAATCATTATCCCGTTTATAATCCTTAAATGCTCGTAGTAGTACTTTTAAGTCTGCTTTTTCTTCAGAATTATTGCAACACATATATACATACATATATAGGCAATATGTACATATTATACGCAGTCGCTTACTAATGTGGCCCAAGAGAAATTTCACCTTAGCAACATCTGCCGGCTGAATCAACTTAATCTGCAGCTTGCAGCAACACCCTCAGCCCACCACAGTGGCTTGAAAACCCTAAGAACCTCACCAACAAAAGTATATATACACATTAGCACACAAAAATATGTATTCGTAAAATGTGAATACACTCGTCTACAAATGCTTAGCCCCATATGAATACTTTTCATTGCTCCTTTCATAGGTAGATATATAACGTTGTTGTTGCTGTTGTCATTGTACTTTCACAAGTAATGCCTTTTTAACCAACTTTCAGACAAACAGAAGTGCACACATACAAATACAAATCGACATGCATTTATTTCCAAGTGTGCGCAAATACTCGACCGAATGCAAGCATGAGGCAGCTTGAGGCGAATAATGACACTAAAAACAACAATAAAATCAGCAACAAGCTCGAATGTGCATTAAGTGCAAAGGTTCAAACATGCTTGCAAAACTGTAATGACAGCTGCAACAACAATAATAAATTTCTATTGCCAACAATAGCTCGCATGCTGCCAGTGGAGCTTCGAACGAAAGACTCTCCAGGAAATATTTCTATCGATTTTTCTTACATCATCGGCAGACAATGACATCGCAAACTTAATCAACGTAAATTAAAGAGCATTTAGCTGTGCCATCAGCCAGCATTAACGTCTTTTAAAGTGGGTTTTACGTTTGCATTTTTGCTTTCCTTACTTTTAATCACATGACATGAGTTCGGAGGAAATTTTTATAAGGGCCGTGGCAGCCTCACTTTAAGGACTTATCTCTTACTATTCTACAAACGGATTATTACAGGTTTAGAGGAGAAAAATGCTTTGAGACATACAAGAAATAAATTCTCTAGCTTTCATGAAAAATCGATTGAAATTTATGTAATGAAAGCATGTTTCCACGAACACTCCGAGAAACATAATTATTTTTTTGGCTGTAGCTGTAATTTGCCCTGATTCTATGCTCGATTCAATTGTCGCATTTCTTATTTATTGTTATTATTATTTATTAGTTTTATTTATCAGTTAAGGGCCGAAAAACGTGAATGAGTTCAAGAGGTGTTATATGACTTCTACGAATGTCTTTGAATGAAAAGTTTAGAACTTCCCTAATATATATATATTTTTCAGTTTGCGACTCATCATCTGAACAGTAAACGAAGAGAAATACGGCTACTTTGCTTGAAAACTTTATCATATAAATATTATGTGACAACAAAAATCGTTTACCTGATTCGTTCGGTACCGTAAAATATTTGGTATTTGTAGAACTAAAAAATCAGAGTTGCATAAACAAGAAAGAGAGATTGTAAGTATACGGAGAAACACGTTTGGTGTACAGAGGGACACACATAGTAACTATTGGATCAGGGTATTTCATTTGACGTTTCCATGCAAGTTAAGCATATAAAAATTATTAAACCATAAAAGTACCATAAATGCTATTAGCTGTTTAAACAGCTGATTGCAGCAGTTTGTTCGATTCGCTACTCTCAAACGATTGACGGATGCTATTAGCTATAAGCTATTACATCAACAATGATCTGAGCACCCAGTTCACAGTCACTACCATTCATTTAACTGTAAGTATATTGGACGATCTGTGGTTCTTTATATTTCATTTTATCAGGAGTACCCCGCTTTTATTTCTAGTGTCACTGACCGGTATACTACTATACTTCAATTCATCGGAGATTGAGTGAAAACAGTAGCTTATTTTATAGTTTTAATGGTATCAGAGCCGTTTCCTTGCACAGTCTGTGAGATTACGGAACGTGTCGACGGAGGATAACCGAATAACGGACTAGGGGTTAACCATAGTAAGACGAAACTGATGTGATTCCTAAATAAAACCGAAATACCTTAATTTCAACTTCCCTCACCCGGTGATACAACAGTTTCTCTGGGGTCGAGATAGATACCAAACTGTACTGAAAAGTTAATATTTCGGAAAATATTTGTAAAGCTTATACAGGGTATACTCCGATGGTGTTGGTATTTCTCTATTTTTCCCTTTTTCAAACTCAGCTGGAATCTTTCCAGCGTAAGTAAAGGGTGGGCCATATACATAAAATTTTAAATTTAAAAAGTCCAAAAAAAAACGGTTTGATATTTTTCAAATTTTTTCATATCTTTCATTTATTTAAAAGGTTTTTTTATGAAATTTATTTGTGGAAAACAATTTCGGACAAATGACCACCACGGCCGAGTTTACAGTAGCTTATCCGATCCACTCAATTTTGGAGTACTTTCTCGAGGATTTCAGGCCGTATGGCAGCTACAGCAGCTTGAATCTCGTACTTTAGATCTTGAATTGTTTCTGGATGGTTGGCGTAACATTTATCTTTACCAGTTCCCCACAGAAAATAGTCCAACGGAGTTAAATCACAGCTTCTGGGAGGCCAATTCACATAACCTCTTTTGCTGATTAAGCGATTTTCGAAGATAAAGCGTAAAAGATTGAGTGTAGCGTTTGCTGTATGGCACGTAGCGCCGTTCTGTGTCTCAAATGCGACAATTCTGCTTGTTAACGTAATCATCGAGGTGGAAATGAGCCTCGTCCGAAAAGATGATTTTTCCGTAAAATTGACCATCCTCGGTTTTTTTCAATATTTCCCAGTTTTCCTCTAGGGAATAGCGACCCATTTCGTAAATTTTAGACTTTTTACTGAATATCTGTCACTTTCCGAATGGTATTTGACGTTTCCAATGTCCAAATATAGATAATGTTAGATGGCCCATCCGTTACTAGGCGTACGGACGGCCTGTGGTGTTCTACTGAATAACTACGAGAGGATATACAGAACTATGATATACAAAGATAGCCAGGCGGCTCTATTAGCTTTCTCGCCGCCAAAAATTAATTTTAGCTTAGTAAACAAATATAGAAAGGCTCTAAGCCGACTCAACTCAACTTACATTACCACAATTCGGCTGTTATGTCAAAGTAGCATTTTTGGCAACAAAAGGGGCAGCACTCTTATCTACCTATCCAGTTTTGTAGATAAGGCTTATTTTTCAAGATTTTGATTAACAATATAGTTTACATTTTAATTAAAATTTTTCCAATGTGTCTTCGAACGACAGTGTTTTAATTTGAATGGATAAACAAAAAAAAAAGATTTTGGTGTTATATATATCTCTTTGAAATTTTTATTGTTTTTTCACTTTTTTCCTCTCAGTGCATACTGATTTCGCACTAACGGTTCACCATTTGCAAGTTAGTCACTCCACCCGCAGGGTTTTCAGTAGTCTCTAGTCAGAGTTTTTAATCCCCAATGCCCTCAAAAGCATGTATGCATAAGTGGGTATGCAATATAATGGCATAACTTTCATATGTAAAATATTTAAAAGTTTTTACATGACAAGGATAACACTTGGTTAAATGCTTGCCAACACTGCCGAAGCATAAAAGTACCGTCAAAGGCACGCATGATGCTCGAGCAGGAGCTAAAGAGATGTTGAGAAGTGAGAGTAATTCTGTAATAACTATTTATATATTCATGTATGTATGTATGTATAATGCACGCTATGTATCAGCTGATATTTTTGAAATTTATGAGAAATTTCTCTCACACTTTCTCAAATCAAAGCAAATTTTGCACAGACAAATGGACTAAGTGTTGGCATTACAAACACACACCAACGCACATTGCAGGCTTAACCAAACAGGTGTGTTTGCTGCTTGTAAGCATACATACATTAGCATGTGTGTGTGTGGCTTAGTGTTGGTGTGGCAACTTTATTGCCTTTGCAAATTTATTGAAATAAGCAAAGAAGAAGTTTAGAATTTAGTTAATCCCACAAAGCAACTGCAGCTGCTGCTCAGCAGTAACACAAACCCACACACACACATAGAAAATTATAGTTAAAAATTTCTCTGTAGTTTTGCTTTCTAATGCCAATCGACGACACTTTATAGCAAATTTGCACAGCTGGCTTGCAGCAGATTTAGTTTAATATTTATGCTAGGACATGCACTGACACACAGTTTGTTGTTGCTGTGATTTTTTGTTTTTGTTGGCACTGCTCGCACAGAGTTGCAAGAGACATGCAACAACTAAATCCTACGTCTGTGAAGTTTCGAAAAAAAGTGTTGCTGCCGACTGCGCAGCATGTAGCAAGCACAAACTGCTGCCGCCTGAGACATGAGATTCGCATGTTTTAGCCAAAGCAAAGCGGAAGATGGGTTAATAAATAAAATGCAAGCGAAGGCTGGGGTCCCGATGCCGCTACAAGCGATTACATATGCACAAATTCATTTTTGAATGCCAGCAAATTTGCAACTGCCGCATATTTTACACACACATACATATATTATATATAAATACATTTCAAGTAGTTGCAATGCCACATCAACACCAAGTGATTCATATCTACATTTCTAATACTAACCAAACGCAGAAGTTAAAGAAGTACCCAGTCTGCCAGCTCAGTTTAACTTTTAGCACTTTTATCGAACTACTTATCCCCAAACCAAACTAAAGCACTAAACTGCCACGCTGCTCTTATTCTACCAGCCAGTCAGCTCTTCTTGGCCAAGTTAAATGTGCAAGCATTCAACTGCAATTTGCAGGTTATGTTGCTTCGATTGCTTTATCGCTTCGTGGCAAGTTAGTCAAGCCTGCTCACTTTGTTGGTTCGTTTTGTTGTTGTTGCAGTGAAATGCTATGTGGCACCGTCCCATTCTGCCGCATTTGAATTTAGCTAGTTCTGTTATTTATAGAAATTCCTTGGGTTTGTCGCTTCGTTGCATCCACTGCCGATTCCAGTGCTGCGTTGTTGGCGCTCAGTTTTTAGTTTTCATTTTATTTATTTTTTTTTTTCATATTATTTTCTTTTCATATTATATGTGCTACATGCCATTTTTGTGCATTAACTTGGGTGCAAACTTAATAAATGTGGCAAGCGGAATGCGCGCAATTTTTATAAAGCGGTGAAGAAAGTAGTTTTGTTTAAGAATTTTGTTGCTCTTGGTGAAAATGGGTAAATTTAAGAATGCGAAATTTAATCATATATCTTGTAAATATAAATAAAAACAAAACATAAATTAAAACATTAACTTCAGTTGCACTTAAGCTTCACAAACACAAAATATTTCTTACTCAAATTTGATTTTTATCGGACAATATGCTATAGTATAGGGTGGGCCATATAAAATTTTAAATTTAAAAAGTCAATAAAAAGAAACGGCTTGATATTTTTCAAAGGTCTAACATTTATTTAAAAGGTTGTTTTATGAGATTTATTTGTGGAGAACAATTTCGGACAAATGACCACTACGGCTGAGTTGACAGTAGCTTATCCGATCCACCCAATTTTGGAGTACTTTCTCGATGGTTTCAGGCCTCATGGCAGCTACAGCAGCTTGAATCTCGCACTTTAGATCTTAAATTGTTTCTGGATGGTTGGCGTAACATTTATCTTTAACAGCTCCTCACAGAAAATAGTCCAACAGAGTTAAATCGCAGCTTCTGGGAGGCCAATTCACAACACCTCTTTTGCTGATTATGCGATATTCGAAGATAGGGCGTAAAAGATTGAGTGTAGCGTTTCCTGTATGGCACGTAGCGTCGTCCTGCTGGAACCAAATGTTGTCCAAGTCTTCCTCTTCAATTTGCTTGAAGAAAAATTCGGTTAGCATTGCGCGATATCGCTCACCATTGATGGTTACGGCGGTTCCTTCTTCATTTTCGAAGAAAAATGGGCCGATGGTTCCACCAAACCAAAATCCGCACCATACAGTGATTCGTGCTGGGTGCATTGGCTTTTCGACGATAACGTGCGGGTTTTTTGTGCCTCAAATGCGACAATTCTGCTTGTTTACGTAATCATCGAGCCTCGTCCGAAAAGATAATGTTTCGGTAAAATTGACCATCCACTTGACTCACCACTTTGGAAAAAAGTTTTCAATATTTCCCAGTTTTCTTCTAAAGGAATAGCGACCCATTTCGTAAATTTAAGACTTTTTACTGAACTGAATCTGTCATTTTCCAAATGGTATTTGACGTTTCCAATGTCGAATTATTGATAATTCAAATTTGAAACGTTGGATGGCCTACTCGTTATCTCGATCTAAACAGTTGCTTCGCAGTTAGCACTGGAGCCTAAGGCAATTTTAATATTTATATCCCATCAAATGAAAAGGCTTTGCATTCAAGTCCTTGATACCGATCGTTCAGTTTAGATGGTAGGAGCATGAGCTTCTTGAAGAGAAAACGATGTAAGCGCTTCCACTTCGACTTCTCAAAAACTGAGAGACTAGTTCGCATATATACAGACAGACGCACATGACTTCGGCGGTTCAGCATGGCATGCTGATAATTTATCTACATACTTTATAGGGTCGCCGATGTTAGCTCTTGGGTGTTACAAACTTCGTGTAAATTTTTATACACCTGAATAATATATATACCCTGTTCAGTGTCCTATATAATAGACATTCATTCTAATTATTATTAAGAAAGATGGAATCATGTGTAGAAGTTCACGAAAGTGAGGAAAGTTCTCTGATTGGCATTCACTTGGGAGTGGGTAGAAACGATTTTTTTACATGTGCAACTAGTTCAAGCAGCTCACGAATTCCGGTCTTTGACCAAGTATCTTCTGGGTAGCCATTTGAAGGCGACCTAAAGTAAGAAGGCGAACCATCTCTCCCCAGGGTTGTGCGCTGGTTTTAGGACCCACCACGTAAAAAGCAGCCCGCAATAAAAATGAAACAACATCCTCGGACGAGAGACGCCCCTTTTGATGGTACTTGGGACTGGGTAGGCAATTGAGAAGTAAAGTTCTCTCTCGACAAACAACAACCAAGCTCTGTAAGCTACTCATTATTCTTGTCGTACTATATGGTGCAGAGGCGGGCGGACGATGACAACATCTGACGAGTCGACGTTAAGTGCGAAAAATTCATAGAAGAAGAAAATTCTAATTACAGGACAAACATAAACTGATTTTTCTTACGCTATTTTTCTAACAATTGGTGTCTGACTTCTACCAAGAGAAAATTTTTAATAATATTACTAGCGGCTGGGTAACTAATTCCGAATTATGGAGAAACTGCGTATAGCCGTTATTATATATATCGATAACTAACTTGTATCGGCTACTACGCTCTGTACAGACATCCGTTCTCATGACAATGGAGTTGTCTTGTCTGTTTTTGACTATTTTGAACTTTTTCAGTATTTTTGGGTTTTTCTTCAAAATTCTAAAATTTATTTAAGAAAAACATGTACAATAGTATTAAGTGCTGACCATTTAAAGCAATAACATACTTGTACTCCATCTTTCCGTCAATATGTGGAATCCATCGCAAAAGAACTGCACCGACTTGGCGGCATCACAATTGTGTTCTGATGTGAATCATATTCATTGACAGGACAAATGTAAATCAGAGGAGGCAAGATTTATAAAGCGGGTGAGGCAAAACTTCCTAGCCGCTATTCTCCAAATATTTTTAGACTGGTTATGAAATACATATATGTGGTCGAGCACTGTGAAATGACATGGAAAATTATCGCTAGCGTTCCCCATTAACGGTCTTGATCTTAAAAGCTACTAATACAGCACTCCCTTCTGGTCTCACCAAATACAGAAACTTCATGGGTATCCGTTTATGACCTTGATTTGGCTGTTCGGTCAGGTTTCACGTTTAAGTTTTTTCATTCAGGGTATCTGTAATGCATACATTTTTCTTTACCAGTCACAAAAGGCTTCAAAAACTTTTTTTTGTAGCCCAAAAGCAGCATTTCTGACCTGATAGGACCAGCTCGGGATATATGGCTGGTACTAATTTACAGTTTTACAACGATCTGGTTTCAATAAATGACATAACCAAATATATTCAGGACAAAATGTTATATTTTTGTGGTATATCTTGTTAGGTTAGCTTAAATGAGCGATCATAACAGGGCTCTCACGTTGACAACTTATAGGCTAAAACTCCTAAAACATTTATCAAACAAAAAAAAAAACATCATGAAACAGTGCAGCGCTTTCAGTCTATCTTAAATTTGTTGAGGAGGCTAAAATCAGTTTCGACTTCAGAAGATATGACTGTCAACATGTTTTAACTTCAGTCTTGTAAAGCTGGACAAAGAAGGAGAAAGTGTTTTTGATATTTATGATACATTTCCCTCTTTGAAAAAAAAAAAAAAATGCAGAAACTGTTATACTATCGTGGCTAAAGAAATGAAAATTATTTTCCCTTTTTCAAAATTAAGCAAAAAAAACAAACACTTGGCAACTCCGTTTCTGAAATTTTCCTTAAATTCCATTGATAACTAACTGCCGTCAATCTTGCCACATGCGGGGCATAGGAAGCATGCAAAAGGTCACCTTCCAAGCAATCGTTACAGTCACAGAATTTACTGCGCTCTGCCAATTGTCAAGCCATTACGCCACTGTTGCCAACTGGTCTGGCATGCTAGATGCTGCTGCAACTGAAATGTGGCTGCTGCGGCTTAAGCCACCGCTGCCAATTGCGGCCAACTTCACGCCACTCTGCTCTTTTGGTGTTGTTGTTGTTACGTTTTTGTTGCTCGGGTGTCTATTGGCAGTCGTTGGTGCAGTGCTGCTCAACGCTTTCACACCAAAATGGATTTAAAGGGAATAGTTGCGCTAAACTATGCAGTGCAGTTAAGCTGCTGGCTGGTGGCGGAAAGTGCGATTACGGTGCACACATTTACACAAATGCATACATCTGTAAAAGCGTAAGTATGTGTCGTGATGCTTTTGGCTGCTGGCAGCATTTTGCACCAACACATACATATTCGTTGTATGTGTAGTTATTTATACTAATGCGTTTAGTTGCTCGTGTGTTAAGTGCCAGTGGCAGGCGAGTTTTCGCTCCGTTACATTTCGCTTGACTTCGCTTTTATTTATTTATTCATATTTTTCAGTTTGCACAATTTTCAGCGTGTCCCGCATGACGAAAAATAATCGAGTTTTACTTGCCATTTGATTTATGGCATGCCAAATTTATGTGTTCATGCGATATTCAGTGTGAATTCAAAATAATAGACTATGGACTAGCCATAGTTGGCTAACACATACATATACAAGCGTATACAAACATTTTGATATGTGAATACATTCACACCTTTATATACATATAGCGTATAGAAACACAAATCTATTTTCCTATCGACGCTGGAAAGCCAGTTTGTTGCGCCTGTCATCCAATTTTTGCGCTCATACCACTCGTACACACATACATATGTACATACAAGCAGCTACACAAAAATTTCTACCTAAGTGCGAATATGCATTTTGTGGCACTCTAAACAAGTGTGCAACAAGCTTTCATGCATTTTATACATCTGCTGAAGTATAAATATTTACACTAGGGTGGACCTTAACTGTAAAAGATAAATTTTTCAACAAAAATTTGAAATGTTGTTACCACTAGTGTCGCATTAAAAAAGACCATTGAATTAGAAAAGAGAAAAATAATTTAAAAAACCACCCTAATGTGCAACTAATAATAGAAAGAAAAAATTTCACTAAATTTTCGAAATCTCGATGGTCCTAGAATCGTAGTGAATTATTAAAATGCAACAAAAAAAGTATTTTTCACGAACCCCCCTAATGCGCAACTTAATTCTGGTAAATGAATTGTTCAATAAAATTTCGAAATCTCAATCTCGATGGTGCTAAAATTGTAGTGAATATTAAAAGGCAACAGAAGGCTAAAAAAAAAATAATTTTACGAACCCTCCTAATATGCAACTTAACAATTTTAAGAACCCTCCTAATATGCAACTTAATTCTAACAAGAAAATTTGTAACAAAAATTTCGAAATCTCGATGCTATAAGAGTCTAAAATACGAATTTGTTGCAGTAATTTATTACTTTTTAAGAACCACCCTAATGTGCAATTTAATTATACAAAAAAAATTTCACTGAATTTTCAAAAATTTCTTTGCTACTAAGACCTTAATTATACACACAAATTCAGCAGAAAAGAAAAAAATATTTTTAAGAACCACCTTAATATGCAATTTAAATATAGAAAGACCATTTTCACTAAATTTTGGAAATATCGTTGTTACTATAACCTTTATTATACATACAAATTCAGCAGAAAGAAACAATTTATAAATGTTTTAGAACCACCCTAATGCACATACAAAAAATATACATACTGTTACATGTGTATTTGCCATGCGACACAAGTCATATCCAATTTGGCTTTTCCCTCAACGATAAAAGTAATCGTCTCGTATTTTACATTTGGCATTTCGTGCATTATTTATTTATTTGTGGCAGTTACATGCAACCATTTACTTCTATTGGCTTGTAAGGCAATCGATATACACATGCGCAATAATCTACTTTTGGCGTAGAACAATTTTTCATATTTTATTACAGCTTTCACATTCGTAATTTCAACAAATTTAGTTGAAAGTGGAAATTGTGTTTGACGCGCATTTGCACATAAATACTGGAGACAGGAAGCTAGAGGATGCAGGGAGTTGAAATTTACTACACGAAGTTTGTGACATTTTGATCGAAGAACTTTTGTTATAGTTTTGTTGAAAAGTGTTTATACATTTAACGCGAATTTCTCTTATTGCTGCGCTTTTCGCTTGTCAGCAAAATTCAAAGCATATTGGAATCTGATTCAGGAAATGCTGTCTATTATATTGTATATGGGGACTCGAACTAAAATCTTTTAGAATATCTACAGGAGCTTAAAATTATTTGACTGCAACAATAATTGGGACTCTTGCGTGTCTCAATAACCTTATCTTCATATTGAAACTTATTAGGTTTCGAGAATCCATATACAACGGATGAAGCGGACTAAACTACTTTTAACTTCATTATTGTTATACCCGCGCCAAAAAAATAAGATGACATTTGAATTTAAACTGCGCGCGTCGAATGATTTGCAGAATTATTTTTTTTTTAGGTTGGTAGTACTGTCATTCACATTTATGTCAAATTTCAGATCAAAATATTCCTTAGTTTTTGAGATACGTGTCGTTTTGTGAGCTGCTAAAAGTGAGTTTTCGGTTTTTGCGATGTCGAAATTTGTTGAGCAAAGAATTTGCATTAAATTTTGTTTACAGAATCAAGAAGGCTCAGCCAATACCATTTTGAAGGATGTTTTGGGCCTCAAGCGCGTCAAATCTCGACTGGTACCGAAAACATTGAATTTTTTGGAAAAAAAAACGTCGCATTGAAGTGTGTGAAACGATGCTTTTCGACTACAGGGTGTCATGAAATGCATTATAACTGGCGATGGGGCTTGGATCTATGCTTACGACCCCGAAACAACCGATCAATCGAGCGAATATCGTGCCAAAAGAGATCCGAGACCAAAAAAATCGCGCCAAAGTCGCTCAAAAATCAAGGTCATGGAGAATTTTGTCTTCTTTTAGGCGGGCAAAATGCGAAGATAATTAGTTTAATGGTTTAAAAACGAGAATGCCGCAGATTCGAGAAATCTTGTTTCGGGGAAATGCGGCGAATTTATTTCTGAGCGTTCGTCAAGGTTCAGGACATAGGTCCGTTCAAAGTCGTTCGACGGAACTAATTCAAAGATCGAAACAAGATTTTACCAACATACTCTAGACAATTTAAGCCTTCGATTTGTATCATAAAAAAAATCAATTTTTTTTTAAGTATTCGGAAATGCAAATCAATCAATAAACTCGGTTAGGTTAGTTAGCTGATCCCTCAGCGAGGATAAGTCCTTTATAAAACCAGACGAAAAACTCCATTAGTTGAATATCAGCCAACGGCCTGGACCTATCATAAATATGCTTAAGTGTTTTATTTCTATTTTCTAAAAGTATGAGATCCGAGGAGTTTTTGCCAAGATATAGCAAAAGCGCAACATTCTTGAAGGAAGTGTTAAGACAATTCTATCTCATCTTATTTTAAACAACTGATGATGTCGACACCCGGTAAGATAATCTTAATGTATGAATCCCGATCGGTCAGTGTCTAGTTAGAATTCCTACAACCGTTAAAAGGTAATCTTTACTGAGAGCTTTTTAGATCTCTTCTGATTTACCTTGGGCAGGAAGGACTATGCGACTGCAAAGCTGCTGGTAGTTGATCAACGCTTGCTGAGCTGATTTAAGGCCCAAGAGTCTAGTAGTAAACAAAAGCCTACCCGTCTCAATTCCGACGCTTTGGTGACATTTTGAAGTAAAAGCTTTGGTTGTAGTTTTGTAAGCCAAAGTAATTTCGAATCTGGGCCATAAAGTGCTGACTTTTATATATGGCGACCCCCTCTAAACTGTCTTGAGGCCCAAGAGACTAGTAGTAAATCACAAAGGCCAACGGAGCTCCTAACCGTTACCATTCCGATGAACTCGAAGCTAATATCGCTGCCCTGTAAGCTGAATGGATAGTCACCACTCCGAGAGATCTACAGCTATCTTTAGTTCAGCCACGTTCGCTTGGAAGCTACTGCAGTGGTCAATAAGCTGAAAAGTGGTGCTGATGAAAAGTTCTCGGCAATATACTCGTCCACCAACCCCTCCGCAATGTTTGATGCATCCGTAAAAAGCTTACCGCTTCTCTCTTCTAGTGAATCCTTCCCTCTGAGCAGAGAAACAACAGTCTGCCAAAATACCACCTTTGGAGAGAGTCCCCACCTTGTTTCCTTTGAAAATCAAAATTTCGGACCTTATCAGAAGAACGTTCGATGAAATAGGATTGTAATAAAGACAACCGAAAAATAAATGGGAGTTTGCAATGTTTTGTTGCTGTTCAGATGTCCCAGCTTTTGTGGTTAATTCAAAAATATATAACACTGTTCTCAAGATGCCACATTTTCATGCTCACACTGAAAAGTTCAAAGAACGAACGATGCTTGAACATTAATATGCATAGGAATACTCGCTTAGGTAACAATAAGAACCGTTAAAATGAAACTGGACTGTTTGGCCTGAGCTCTAGTAGTTTGATCACATAACAAGCGACATGAGATGCGGGAAAATTAACGCTTGGGACTTTTCAAATAATCACAACCAACATCTTTCAAAATATCAAGAAAAAACAAAATGGAGTATATTTTTGAGCGCTAATCAAGAGTGTATAATCAAGTTGAGCATTTGATTCTTACTAATTTACGACGGCCTGGACCTATGTATGTACATATATGTAGGACAACAGGAATAGAAATAAATATAAATTACAACACCATATCTGCGGTAGTCTACTGTAGAGGTGATAAAATATATTATTAAAAAAAAGTATTTTTCAGCAATCCAAAAAAATTTTAACTTTTTGAAGAAACCAAGCATAACCAACATAATTTCTTAAACCTCATAGCTAGATAGAAAACAGTTACAATAATTTCACCCTTTTGCATGTCTCTAAATGGCTCACACTGTAAACACGGAAATCAGCTAAATGGACTCGATTAATATTACAAAATTCTGGGATAGAATTAACACATCAGTGAATCGTCTGATAAATGTACAATCATTACCCAGTTGCCACAAAGATGAAATGGAAATAATAATATCACAAAATATTTGATTGGATGCTCTGCTTAACAGACAATTCCGTACACACGCATCACTTTACGCCCAACCTCTAAATAGAAAGGAAATTAACGTGTAGTAAGAGCACTAATGGATCAGCTCTTGTGCATAACAATCAGAAGCCATTTGCAGGCGATATCTACAAGCAGACATACATGAAGCCGCAAGTGCGCTTATGGACGCAGTCATTTGGACAGTTTGTGGGTATGTTGCATGTTGTGTTGCATGCTGGTACGAGTGCGACGCGTTTGCGTGCGTGTGGTAAATGCCATTAAGGGACTCAGCAGTTAAATGAGACAACAAAACGCAAATCTGCAACATAATCTGAGACAGGCAAGTGCGGCACAGACAGCGGTATGCATGATGCTCGCATGCAACACGAGCTAAACACACATAAATACACTTATGTATGTACGTGCAGACATATGTAAATGAAGGTGAATGTGCGTGCTCATGTCTGTAAGTAAGTGAATTTGTGTTGCAGATAAAATAAATAGATTCGTACAAATGAGAAACACAAAAGCCAAGCCAAGTGAACGGCAATGAGGAGGACCTGCCACGCAGTCAAATGGACAATGGCAAGCAAATGAGGCAAAAAGGCCGGCACAGAGTGCAGTGCGTTGATGGTGGGATGTTGAGGCAACTACACAGGTATGCAACAAACATGGAACACACATGCCACAACGATGCTGTGGGGGCACGCAGCAAAGCGTCACGCAAATGCTGAAGGCACTGAGTAGCGGAGAAGTAACGGAGAGTGGTGAAATGAAATTTCGCAATCGTTTTTCGCATGCTTTGTAAACGTGCTGCATGCAACATACACACGTACACGCGTAAATGCATGCAGTCGTGTGTGTAGAGAAAAGTGCGTTTCTAGGAAACAGTGAAAGGCGGCATGCAGCAGCGACAGCACACAGTTTGTTGCACATGCAAGGCGTAGCAGAGATGATGAAAATGATGTGTGGCAGCAGTAAATGGGCTATGCCAACATGCCAACTATGCTTGCAGCGGTGTGGTGGCATGTCAGCATGCCAACGCGCGTCATCAGCCCAAAAATTTCCATGCAACGTGTTGAGGTGGCACGCACCGCCAGGCGACCGAGAATGCCGTGGGCGAGTTAAGTGCGGCAGCAGTGCTATTTACTTACGTTGCAATAAATCTAACTTGCAACATTAATGAAGTGCACGCTGCGACGGTGGCTTGTAGTTGCCGCCTGTTCGGCACCGCAGCCAGTAATTGTTTAGTGCGAAAAAATGTGGCAGAAATTGCATAATTTTCGCTTTCCAATTTCACTGGAAAAAAGAAGGCTTTTTCAAGACGCTCGAAAGCGTAAGAGACACAACAGATGCGTGTTGCATGTGGTGCAGTTACGCGCCACAGCACAAGTGCGACCTACTCCACTGCACTCGGCCACAGATAAGCATAAATTCCTTGCGCCTCACACACACACACACACACACTCAAGCGTTGCTTGCCACAACATGCAGCGAGGTAAGTTGTTTGAATCGGGTCAATTGTTGCAAATAAACATGCCACGAGAATGTTGCTCATTCAATACGAACATGCAAGCATGTGGCAAGGGCCACAAGCAGTCAACAGCGGCATTCACGCGCATTTAACTTCAAAAAGAGTAAAGTCGTTTGTCCAATTAGTCCCTCAAATAAAGACAAAAGACAGCTAACAAGCCCGTGAGCGGTGCGCAGTCTCAAACGGTCGGCCAAACGCCAACAACAACAAAGGTTTTGGCAACTCGAAAGGCATGCAGAAGTAAGAATTAACATTTATTCAAAAAAAAGTCGCTAACTGCACGAAAATGTTGCATGCAAAGCGTACTACGAATTTGTTTTACCGATACACTCTTTTGTTGCCCGCCTGCCAGCCAGGCATGCTGTAGGTATGAACATAACAATGCACATAACATACCACGAATTGTTAGCCATGTTGTTCTTGCTGTTGCCTTTATTGCTTTCCCGGGCTTAGTAGCTGTCAATGTTGTTTTTGTAGTTGTTTATTTATTTTTGGCAGTATAGCCATGTCACAGCCGGCATCGTTTACGTTAAGTAAACAGCAGTTATCGAATAAATTGGCATAGCCTTGGCACAGTGGGTTGAAGGTGAGAAAATTTTGAATAAATAAAAATGGGGTAAAAAGTACATTAATCTGCCAATAAAAAAGTCGCAAAACTGTCGAAAACAGTTGAGATAGCGAAATAACATAGATTACACTTAGATTCCAATAGAATCCACAATCCAAAATGCTTGCTTGTTGAAATATTTTTTTTTTAACAGAGCTTAAGGTATGGTATTTGATTTCTGATAGGAAAATAAAAGATTTTCAACTTAGGTTCCACCAAAATCCACATTCGAAAAAGTAACTCCTTGCCTGTTTTAGCCAAAATGTTTAATATTTCAATAGTTATTTTACATAAAAAAGTCGCTAAACTGTCGAAAACAGTTGATATAGCAAAACAACACTGATTAGCTTAAACTCCACTAGAATCCACAATCAAAAATTCTGTCTTATTGCAATAATTTTTTAAACATAGTAAAAGTTTTTAAGTCATTTCTACTATACTATTTAAAATTAAATTAAAATTCTCCACTTAGGTTCCACTAAAACTCACATATGAAAAAGGGTACACATGGCCGTTTGCAAATAACAAATAAATACACAGGACATCTGAGATCATATAGTTTGAGGCAAACGCACATTACATTAGATTCCACTTCAACCCACAAACTAAAATAGCCAATGCTTGCAAGTTTTTCGAACCTAGCGTAAATATTTGACATTTTGAGTGCAGTTCAGTAAAATAAAACGTTTTAAACATAAGTTCCATCACAATCCACTATCACAAATAGTCATTCCCATTGATTTGTTTTAACACAAAGTAAAAAATATTGCATTTGGTGCCAAAAGGAAAAACTGGCTAAAATTAAATTTAGGTTCCACTACGATCCACAAACTAAAATAGTCACTTATTGAGATTTAATTAGCTTCCACTACAATCCACAATATCCTGTAGTAACTCATTTCGTTTCTTTAAGTTTTTTGCTCATAAAACCTGCCTACACAGCACACTGTGGCCTTCGGCAGACATCGTGAGACATTCGCTGTTGGTGATGAAGATTCACTGGCGCGTAGAATGCGAATTACGGCGATCATTTTGAAATTAACATAATCGCATGCGTTCCTTAGCATGGCTTGTTTGCCATGTTGCCACCACCGCGTAGACAACACCAACTTCAACTTCACCATCGCCATCGCTAGCTATCACACACCTACGAGAATACAAGGCGCAGTGCAGGAGGACACAAAAGGGAAACGCGACAGTCAGTTAACCCGCCAGTCAGCCAGCTGGAGTAGCAGCCGCCGACACTCAGTCGCAACATATGGTTGCGTCGCGGTTGAGGTAAGATAAATGCGCACATACATACATACCAACAAAGAACTGCCAAATTTATGCACACATACCACTATGTATAATATATGCATGTGTTTAGCTGCTGAGTTTGGCTAAGGCGACGAAAATCGGCGTCTGACGGTGGCAGCGACACATATGCGAACATTTTCGCTACATCGCACCCTCGCCACTTCACACCTACCACAAACGTGTGTGAGTTATTTTAGTTGTCGCTGGCTTTGCATGGAAATGCCGCAAATGAAATTCAGCTGACAAGTTCTCGCGACTCGCGAATTTCAGTTTGAATGATTGCTTGGCAGTTCAAATTTAAATTTCTATTGTGGCAAGGAGGGTACGTCACACATACTATATATTTGTTATTGTAAGTTGCTGCTATTGTTTGTTGTCGCTGCTATTTTGCTGTTGGTTTAACCTTTTTGCGAGTTGACGCCTGTTCTTTTCTTCCGCCCTCAGTTCTACGAGCTTTACTTGGGGATTTGCGAATTTCTTCAACGCCGACATGGGAATCGGTAGCCCCTCGAAGTGCATAAGCCGTTTTACACATGCACTTTTTCTTACTACAATATCAATTTCATTCGCTGCCCTTTCCTATACACACATACACCTACACACATGAAGACCTAAAGCCACACACACACACAAACAGGAAGACGGAAGTGACAAATTACCGACAGGTGACGGCAAGGCGCTGACTAAGACTATAATTAATGACACTTTAATGCAAAATTAATTTGCGAAAAAAAGTCGGAAGACAAAGAAAGAAAATTTTATTTTCACTGAAATTCAATTGAATTGATGTTTAATTATTCTGCGGAGTGATGGCAGGTTGCAAGACGTGTGCTTGTTTGCCTTTACTTATTTACTAAATGACGTGAGATAAGCGTCGGTGTTAGCAAATTACGAATATAGCAGCTGCTTACTTTGCCAGTCGAGTCGCTGTGATGTGGTAGAATGTGTAGTTACCATACCAGTATACATTACCATAAAGACAGAATATATTATATGAGAGACAAAATTCAAATTTCGTGTTAAGTGCGGCTAAGGGAACTCAGCAAATAGTAATTTGCACAAAGTTACCTGCCACCTTGTTATGAAAATGCATATACACAATTTTTGATATTAAAGTGGCAACTTCGTGAAATAATCTTTTTTTTTGCAGTTGCTTTCTTAACCAGCATTTATTGGATATAACACGGCGTTTTTATGCATTTTTAAAGTAAAACTGAAAACAAAATTTTTTAAGGGTGGCAACCACTTCACAGTTATATTTTAATTTTAAATGAGTTTAATATTAGATTTTTTTAATATTTATAATATGTATTTTCATACTTTCGAAAATTAAAATATTATTTTTTAATTCGTATAAGGTGGCAACGCCAGAAAAATAAATTTTGAACATAATATTATTATAAAGTTAAAGTTTCAATGCCATTTTTTCATTTAAAGAGAAACACAACCTTTCAATTGAGTAAAGGTGGTAACTCTGACTCATGTAATTTTTTAATTTACGACTTTGTAATATACTATGTACTTTGATATTTTCAAAAATTAAATAATTTTTACAATTCGAATAAGGTGGTAATGTTACAAAAATATACCTTCAAACATAATAATATTATAAAGTTCAAATTTTGCTGTCATTTTTTTTTTATTTACAGAGAAACGCAATTTTTCAATTGAATAAAGGTGGCAACATCGATTAATGTACTTTTTTAATTGAACATTTTTTAATATACATTTTATGTACTTTCATGTTTCCAAAATGTCGATAATTTTATATTAATTATAAATGTAATTATAATTCAAATAAAGTGGCAACGCCACTAAAATAAATTTTGAACTAAATATTAATATAAAGTTAAAATTTCATTACAATTTTGTTAATAAGCACAAAAGCAATTTCTATTTCAATTGAAATACGTGGCAACACTGTTTCATCTTATATTTAAAATAAAAACCTACAACAAATTTTAAGCATTGTATATGCATTACTACTTTCAATGCATTTTAAAATAAAAAATTAATTCGAATTAGGTGGCAACGACATTTTGAAACTTACACATTTTTTGAACTGTAAAAATATCTTAATTTTTTTTCAATAATTTTTTAATGAATAATCTTTCCAACCAGCCTGTTATATTAAACTGAAGTTTTGACGGAGAAAATTAAAGCATTTTCTAAACAGCTGTCAAATAATGACTGTTCAAGCTGAATTAAGTCGGTTTGAAAACCAAATGCGACGAGTCAACTTACATAGTTATTGCCAGCTCTCATAATTTATCCGTTTATTGAAACCTTCCCGCTTTTTGCATAGTTTATGAGCGACTTCAATTAATTTTGATATTTCATGTAGTGCCTTGAATTGTGAAACTCCTAGATATCTAAAATGTTTTCTAGAAAACGCTGCACAGAAGCATAGGAAGTGACCTGCCATTAGACCAACAACCGACCTATAGTTCTTTCGAGACCATGTGAGTAAAACGCAAGTTCATTTTTCTTTTTCACTCTGACTCGTCTGTAAGGTCTTTTAAAAGTTTCATTGTGTAACAGCATTTTCGTTTCCACGTCTTTCTTTGTGGAACGTAGTATATAAGCAGCAGCTACATGTACTGTCTCCTTGCTTCCAAAGACATGCTCTGACTAAATGTGTTGTGAGATTCTTGATCGCAGTGACTTCTGCCTGAAAGATACTGCAGTATTCCGGAAGCTTTGAAGAGTCGCCTGAGATGCAGCTCCGAGCAATAGATTTGGCGCTCACCTCTTTTGACACTTTTGATCTGTCTGTGTTGCTGTTTTAAGTACCGCTGGAGAGTCATGCTCCTGTGGTAACCACCCTGTAACACCAATGCACAAGACTGCTTGCCTCTTTCACTCGTTCTTCCGACTTTCACATAACTTTATTATCCAAATTGCTCGCAGTTACATGGTATGTGGGATTATGTACCTCCTATACCTTTTGTGCGTGATTATCGTTCTATTTTGTTAATTTTCAACGTCGAAAGCCTTTTTGGTTCCAAATTTTTCGGGTTGTCTAGAAGTGACTTCTGAGATATAAGTATTTTTGTACTAAAAACTTAATACCAATATGGAAATCTATTTACAAATCTCATGCACACATAATATAATATAAAAGTTTTTATGTACTATATAGCATATTAACTAAATACCGTTACATTTTTCTTACCTCGCCTACGCCTGCATGTGTTTGAGTTACTCATAAACAATCTCAAGAACATTTGAAATCGAATTGCAGTCAATTCTTTATTGCTTGCAAGAAACACGTACAAGTCATCGGCATGCGAGATGCGGTCGCTACAACAACAACAAGCACAAGCACATGTATGAAAGCAATAAACTCCGAAATGAGCTTTACGAGCGCGCGCCCGGACTCTTTTGCTTGCTCATGGGCGCCACACTGGCTCCAGCGGCGATCGTATTACGAGCAAACTGTGTGCCAGCAACATGATGCTACATTAACAACAGCAATAACAACAATAGTTCTGACGAAAAGCAAAGCAACAAATAGCGCAAGAAGTGTAACTAAAAAAACTGGCTAAACTTGTTGCCGATGCAAATTTAAATGCACATAAATAGCCGCTGCTGCTTTAATGGCGCTGCTACTGTGGCACACACAACTGTGTCGGACAGCCGATGAATGACTGTTATTTTAGCTGTAATGAGTTTTTAAAAGCATTGCGCCATAATGAGTTGCAACATCAGCAACTGAAGCGGGCGGCCGGTGCGCCGGCGATTGCAATTTTAGATGCTTGGCGTGCAGTACCGTCATGCGATGGCTGGAAGCATTGTGGAAAATACTTTTATATTTCCAAATAACGCATTATTTCTATTTTAATTTTTCATATATTTGTATATTTTTCTATAAGAAATTTTAGTGGCAGCATTTCGATGCGCTTTTCCTACAACTTGCCGCAGCGCCATCGCTATTTTCTGCCGCACTAAACCACTTGAAAGCTTTTGGCAGCTGTTGGTTGGCCATCCGTCCGCGCGTTTGACCCGCATTTGATACAGCGCTCGTTATAAATACATAAAGTTCAATTTATTTTAACGCGAAAATAATCTTTGCTTCAGCCGAAATGTGTTTACAATTGCGAAAAGCAATTTTCCCGTTTTAATTTTCTGTGAAAGCGATGGAATTTCTGCTGCTTATAATGGAATACAGGAAATGCTAACACAAGTCGGTTTACTTAGTTGCCATGAAAAATAAATAATGAAACTAAAATAATAAATGATCGAGGATGAGGCTAAGCATGGGTACATATGCCAATTTATATACTTATGTAAAACTGTAACGGTACATACTTTTGGCTCAAAATATTGAAATTTGGTAAGCTTGTTGGAGTCATATACAATGACAGGCTCTCGAACAGATTATGAAAATCTCAATTACGGAACCGTATTTTTTTTGCTGCCAAAATAATTTAATTCAATTATGAGTACTTTCACGCCCGGAGTGAAAGGTCTAATGCACTCTCAAACCATTTGGAACCCAAAGTCTAGGTATAAAAAGTGGAAAAGTACAGGAACAGCGGCTAGATTATAAATTCAAAGGCAGAAAACTTATGTATTCGCGAAAAGCTTATGGATAATAAAATCACTCAAAGAACATATCGTCTTTCTCTTCGGAAGAGATTGAAAAACAAGTAAGAGTTATGCAGCTAAAATAAGTCTGAATATAGAAGTTGTATAATTATATATATAAAGAAAAATAAAAGCTGGAAGCAGACATTAATTATGTCGACGAGTACGTAGGTTGCTACATATATATCTGGACTAGGCAACACTACGTGTTGCCAGGTGCAATCTGACATTTCCATTAGAAAGTTTGACATTTTGTAGCATAACATCACTCAGAACGTCTTGTCATTTAATCGTGAATTGTTTTATTTACAGGGAATTAAAAAATTCATCTCGGCCGAAAAATGGAATTAACTCGTGAACATTTTCGTGCGATCATTTTTCACAACTTTCGACGTGGATTATCACGACAAGAGTGCATCGATGAACTAAAATCTTTGTATGGCTATGAAGCACCATCCTATATCACTGTGAAAAACTGATACAACGAATTCAATCGTGGCCGACGCTCGCTCAAAGACGAATTCCGTCAAGGTCGTCCAAAAACAGCCATTGTGCCAGAAAACATCGATGCCGTACGTGAACTGATAATGCAAGACCGTCATGTAACATATCTTCAGATAGAGGCATGCCTATGCATTTCTCTCACCAGCATACATACATTCGATATTGCATGAACATCTGGCCGTAAAAAACGGTTGTTCTCGTTGGATCCCGCACAATTTGACAATCGCTCAAAAAAAGGCTCGTGTGGATTGGTGTAAAGAAATGTTGAAAAAATACGATCGCGGTGCTTCAAAAGACGTTTATAAGATCGTCGCAGGTGACGAATCATGGATCTATGCGTATGAGCCCGAAACAAAACCGCAATCGACCGTGTGGGTCTTCCAAGACGTGCCAAATCCAACGAAAAAAAAATAAATTTTCGTTGATAAATATGCCTATTTTCATTATTAAGCCAGAAATATATATAGCAGCCCTCGTACTATATTCACATGGAGTTGTACAACTTAAATTAGATCACAAGCCTTCTTGTTGGGAAATGAACTTTGCAAATGGCGAATCGAAGAAGTTAAGAAAATTAGTTGAAATAAACTTTGCCCACATATAAATTAATGCGTCTGTACGCAGTGTCTGCCGCCGAACGTGTGAGTCAACTACTTTATTACTCATAATTTAAATTCATACACAAGTCTTATATTTCTCGCTTTAATTAACACGAAAGCTAACAAATCACGAACAGTAGTTTATAGCATTTTTTTGATTGAAAGCACGAAATATGAATCAGTGAAGGAACATAAATTCATCTGAGGTTGTTTGACTGTAAATGCTCTTCGCAGGAGGATGAGTCCGACAGTCACTGCTTGTATTCCTATCATTTGCATCAACACATACTTTTATGTGGCTGGAGGTCATAAATTAAGTAGACTTAGCAACTACTGCTAGAGGGAAAATAATTTGTGTTTATAGCGCTATAGAACTAGTCTATAACGAATCGGTACTCGTTCAAGAGATAAGGTATAAACCGATTGGTTTAAAATGTAGAATAAGATCTTCGAACAGGATAAAGGTAAAAATATACTCAGCTAAGAAAATAAAGCAAAAATAAATACTCGTCGTTTTGTTATTTTCAGTACTCTCCTCTAATTTGATAGCAATATAACGAGAGACTAACAAATTAACTCGAAAAGAAATAAGAACATATGCAAGAAATCGTCTGTGGCAGGTTGAAAGAAAACTAGCAACACGTACTTCTGTTAAATTACAATTTTAAAGCAAAAGAGTCAATAGAAATTTATTATACATACTTATAGATCATTGCGCATGTTACGGCAACTTGCTCATCGCAGATAATACCGCGTTTATTAGAGTAAGTTTTATTTTATTTCAGTAATATAGTCATGGAAAGTATAAAACATGGGAGAGATATTACTTAAACTTGAGAATGCCTGTCGGAGAGACGGTTAACTGCTCGCAAATCATTAATAGGCTTATTAAGCCTTCCTTATGGGAGATTTAACTGCATACCTTTAAAAAATCATCGGATTGGACAAATATTTTGAGATTTTTTCAGCCCAGATATCTAACATTTTTAGTTCAGAACCCCGAGCACCACTAAAAATTTATAATTGCTTCCTCCCTGAAGGAGCTGCTATCAGTAATACCGAGTTAATTTTTTCCAAATGTTGTAACTATTTGTTCTGCTTTCTCTAGGTTGGACTAAGAAGCAAAGCAAATGGGTTTGGTAGTGACAAGGGCAAGACGAAATATCTCGCACTCTCGACTTGGCTTCCACGCCACTGTTGAAAGCCATAACTTCGAAGTCGTAGATAATTTCGTCTAACATGTAACAAGCATTCATACCAACAACAACGTTAAACACGAAATCGAAGGCAGAATAACTCTTGCCCACAGGCGCTTCTTCGGATTGAGTAGGTAGTTTAGAAGGAAAATCCTCTCTCGACGAACAAAAACTAAACTCTACTCCCGTCATTGCTATACAGTACAGAGGTACGGACGATGACAACATCTGATGAGGCGACGTTATGAGTTTTCAAGAGAAAGTTTCTGCGAAGTTATGTAATCCTTCAAGCAATGGCAACGGCGAATACTTCAGTCGATGGAACGATGAGCTGTACGAAATATACGATGATAACGACATAATTCAGTGAATTAGGAGACACCGGCTCCGCTAGCTAGATCCTGTCGGCTGAATGGATGAAAACATTCCAGCTCTTAGAGTATTCGACGGAGTACGCTCCGGATGAAGTAGAGAAAAAGGAGGACCTAAACTATATTGGAAAGACCAGGTGGATAAGCCTGGCGGCATACAGCGAAAAGGATGAACAATTGACGCGCTCTTGTAAACTTATCTATAAGAATAAAAAAGTAACTTTTTCATCTGTCCATCAGCCGCAAAGTTATTTTCTGGTGCGCAATGTATTGGGTGTGTCAAGAACTGAAATGTTTTTCTTGTTGTTGTTGTAATTACAGAAAACATCCCTTGCTTATTTGAGAAAGACATCTAACTTTATCTTCCTTGGTTAAAGGGTCTGTTCGACTGTAGTGGGTTGTCATATGCTCTTCGAGCGCCCATTACTTTCCGTATGATTTTAATAATTGATAATTACGATTCTCAGTTTACAGTGACGACATCCTCCCCAACTATGTATAAGAACAACTCGTTCGTACTTTTAGAAGCTTCTAGAATTATATGAGGCAAGAGATCACACTTTGTTAAAGATTCACTGCCAACCATTTAAAGTGTAAGTTGAAAACGTCTTCGGTCTCTTTTAATCGACTTTAAATTTATTTTCTTTAGAAGGGGTTGCCACATTATTATCTTATACAGTTTAAATAAATAAAAATTGTAATGTAAAATAAATTTCTACTTGTTTTACTCTCTCGTGCCATCTATTTTATTCTAGTCCAAGATTGGTTGATGAACTAGTCGTTAAAGTAGTTAAACGAGACCAGATCAACTTGTGCTACCGAGCAGCCACGTGGTTATGGGGCCGCACACAAAGCATATGAATTCAAGTACACATATTGGCTTTCATTTCATTTCTTTTCGCCTTGCTGCCAATAAATATATTCTACTTTCGATTAAAGTTTAAGGTCAATCATGAGCGTGCCACTTAAGACCGCCGTCGAATGCTTAAGTGATTTATCGAAGTGAGAATAAGCAAACAATAACTTGTGGCAAGCGAAATAAAACAGTTGTGCGGAATTGTGATGACGTTCATTGCTGTTGTGCGTGTTCGTGGTGTTCTTGTTATTTGTGCTGCGCAAGCAGGCAATAAAAAGGGTAAATTAGTGGCGGCGCGTAGCGTGTGAGTAGGTGGCAAACAGCAGATAGTGGCTACTTCAGGGCAACAATATTAACAACAACAACTGACAACCAGCTGGGCTATTATCGTAAAATATGGAGAAATGCGAATAGCAGCAACAACAAAAACAACAAACAGTGACAAGCGTTGAGCAAAAGCGCTTGTTTATGCTACATACACAGATGCATGTATGCGTCCGTGTATTTATGTGGGTTATGTGTGTGTGTACAAAGCGTGGCAGCAAGTTGCTAATCTTGGCGGCTTCTAAGGCCACAAAGTGTCTGCGCAAACAAATTCAACATCAATAAACTTGTACTGAAGTGGCAACGCTGCGCAGGTAAATAAATAAATAAAAAAAAAAAGTGAAAATATTTCACTAAATTTAAGGCATAAAAAGAGCATATGAAAGCAAAAATATAAAAACAAAAAATTAAAATTGAAGTAGAAGTAGAAGTCAGCGAATCCGCAGTGTTGCAGCTGCCACCGTCAGGACCACAAATCATGCCAGCCGGAAGGCCGCCGAAGCAGAAACACTTGACGCATCTAAGCACATACACGAACGCATGTTGCTGCAGTGGTAAGCTGGCAAGTGGCTAGCAGCAGTAGGTAGCTGGCAACTTTGCGTTGCAACATGCTGCGTGAACGGCCGAAGATTGATGTGTGCAACACCAAGAAAAACATGTGTGATGTACACATGAGAAGGCCGGGCAAAGAATAATAGCGGGCGCCTCAAGTGTGGCCCGAACAAGCTGTGAATGCATGCGGCAACGTTAGCGGCGCCGTAGGTGGGGGAGCGCAAGCCGTTGCCGCTACCGCTGCCACTGCCACCGCCACAAAAGCCATGAATGGTCAGTGCAGTTGCCTGTGTTGGCATGGCAAATTGGACAGAAAATTTACAAACTATGCACTTGAGGCGAGAAGTTGCCGGCAACAAAAGTGATGTATGATGACGTGAGGCAGGGTGTGTGCGCCTGTGTGTGTATGTTTGTTGTAATGTGCTGTGATAGTAGTAAAATATGCTAATTAACAGCATGTCAACAATGGCATAAACAACACAAGAGCTACAACAACAACAACAACCACACGGTATACAAATAATATGCATATGCAGTAAGGTGGGGTGTGGAGCGCTTGGCGATGAGTTGAAAGGCAAAGTTACGACTTTGTATGCAAAACAAAATTTTCAAGTTCAAAATTAATGAGCGTGGACGTGGCGCAAGCCAAGGCACATATAAGCAAGTATAAATACACACATACACGCAAACAGCCATGCCATACAAAGGCATGAAAGCGCAAAAACGGCCAGGTAGTTATGCAAATAAATCCATGTTGCACAAGTAGCACACAAGTAAGGTGAGGAGCGACGGCAGCAAGACACCCATAAACAACGAAGGGTAAACACAAATGCGTTTAAGCAAGGATGCGTGCAAGGCGCGCTCACATATCCTGGCCTGTCAAAAGATGAACAGACACAGCTAAGAGTGGCGCGTTTAGGCAGGTGAGCAGCGTATGGACTCTTAAAAGAAGTGGCAGCGGTGAGCTGCAGCAGGTCAAAGAAGATAGATGGGAGGCATATTTTTGTGCAGCGCTGGCAGCTGAACTTAAAAGTTGAATGAACGCCTTGAGGCGCGCAGACAAATATATTTTCATATTCAGAAACATATTTACTGTTATATGCTGAAAATTCTTCTACAAATTGAAAGGCTGGCAAATAATGAATAAATAAACCTAAAAAATTTAATCCAGAAATTAATAAATAAACGATTACATTAGTAGATGAGCATGGGATGTTACAAAATAAATGAGCAGTCGGCAAAAATTCCTCCTAGCTGTAAACTCCGCGCGGATGTCGACTGGGCAATGGGTGTCCATGCTAACAATGTCATGATTTCAAGCTGGCTCCTGTCGGAGTCATTACATTGCAGGCAGGCGGCTCTTAGCGAAGGCTGACGGCATCCCCTTATGATGAACTTCTTTATATGTATCCTTAGAAGTAGGTGAATGGGTAATGCAAGGGCCATTGCTAATAAGTTACTTGGCGGTAGGTATAAAACGCTATGGGTAGAGGACCCCAAATCATGAAACTAAACATGGAGGTTAACACAGGAACGAAGCGGACTATTATATCAGTCCAAACGTCGTTAAGCTGTGACGCCAGCGCCCACACCTCCACTGCTACGGAAGCAGGTTGCGGTGGTTGTAGTACTCCTGCCAAACTAGCTTTACAGCACACGGGTGCCACAGTCCATGAAGACTCGGACCAAGAAAGCGCTGTAAACATTAACGCAGAAAAAGAAGAAGAACTTCTTCGCTCTCCTGAGCAGCCGACCGAGGGTTCCAACTCTGACAACAAGATAGGGCCCCAGAAGAAGCCAAACAAGGAGGGCTTGAAGGCAAAAGCGAGGTACAAGGCGACGGTCGGATTATGCAACTATCTTGAGGTCAAGTCCAGCCTGAAGGAAGAAGAGGTGAAACGGCTGGCTTGGGCTAGAGAGGAGGTGAAAACGGCCGACCAGTCGTAATTGATGTAATGCCTCGGATCCATCGTATGCTAATCGCATTGAGGGGCATATCGCTGGATAGAGATAGCGTTCGGGGTAGAGCAAACCGAAGACGTCCTCGAAAAAGAGGAAGTGCAAAGACGTAGCCCAAAGGCTAGACGTCAAGCGCGCGGACGACAAATCGACAATGTCCAAGGCAGAGGCGGCAGCCATTGAGATTGCGAAACGACATTTGACCGTCGCAACTGGAACCAATTAGCGCTCTCAACAGACCATAGTTTTAAGTATCAATGAATGGGACTATACTAGCAGCAACCAGAAAGAGTCCATTACTTGACAGCACTTGGACAGTTTATAAACCTTAAGAGAAACCTATAAAGAAAATTATGTATTAGAGTACTCTTCGGCTTGAACTGAGTTCGTCGAGAAATGTTGCGGTTATTAAGTTCTCTTCTTTTTTCAATACCATGTTTATTTAAAGTATTTGGTGCTGAATGTACTTAGAGTCTTAGAATTTTTTTTAATAGAGCTTGGTGCTTTCGTAGGAAGTGACAAGTTATATAAAACAGGCGAAGTTTGAAAAAACTGAGACGTATTTCAGAAGTATTGAAGGAAAACGGTGCATTTTCTAGTACGAAATATTGAATAATTCACTGTTTGCGTAGTACCTGAGCTTATTGATAGCTTTTCTCAATACTTTTGTCTTCAAAATCTTCAAAAATGTAAAAAGAATGAATGTAGAAAAATGAAAATGAGATGCAGCCAGACTGTGTTATATTTTAGACCCCAGTGTGAAAATCATAAAGTTTAATGATGCAACCAATGAGTCCTGAGCACTCATTTTGTTTTTCAACCTTTTAGATAATTCTTGCCACATTAGAATTATGAACTCTTAGCCAACATGACCGCAGTCACTATGGTTTATGGCTCAAATCTGCGGTAACACTGTAGTCGCAGTAAATAGAACGAGGTACAGTGTCCGCACGACGAAAAAAAAAAAGAAAACAACGTGTGCATGGAAAATGCGCTGACATGATTGAAGTGAAAGCTCTGACACAGGCCACAAGAGAGACAAATGAGCTGCCACGAGCTCGCAAAACAACTGACAGTCATGACAAACATGCCTTGCGTCAGACAGTTAGACAAGATGCGGAGTTCGTGAGGTACTCACTGACATGACATAGCGGCTTAAAAAAGGGACATATGTACATTCATGCCACATACAAGGTTGTGGCAAAACGACTTGACAAAGCTAAAATACTCGCACGAAATTGCTAGGCAATCAATGAAAGCAGAAAGGTAAACATATTGCCGGACAAACAGATAAGTCAACGAGAAAGGCAGAGCGAACGTAGGAAAAAACCGTCTTACAATAAAGTAAGGAATTGTTTTTGTCAACAAATTGCGGTTAGCGGCGAAGGCGTTAAGCTGCTTATTTTTGCGGTTGTGAAAGGCGAAAGGCAAAAAGGTGAAGTGCAAAACAAGCAACAAACAGAAAAAGCACAAAAATAAGCACACCGGCGCAGGAAGTTCATATTTTTTTACATATAACAGCGCGGATGGGCGTAACCCTGACGCCGACTTGGTTTACACACGCTTAGCTTAATACTTTTATACACTTATACCTAAGCATTATATATGTAGAAATAAGTGAGAGCTTTTGCGAAAGACACTTGAAGCATTTTACATGCAAATTCAACAACCGCACGCCGTTCCTTAGTTAATTCCTTTTTTCATTTATTCCTCTTCATTATTCTCCGTTTGCATGCGCTTCAGCTGCGGGGCGCCACAAAAAGACATAAGAGGCCAGCGCATATAAGTAGCTTGTACGAATCGTGTTAAGTTGCGAAACAAACAAACATTAATCAATGTCGCTTTGGCGTTAAATGTGCAGCGTTGTCAGCTGCCGTAAAGCAAAACGACTTGCAGCGCAGCTTCCAGCCGCGGCAGTAAAATGCTTGTGACGACATTTCGACATGCAAAAGAAGAGAAGAAAAAAACATAAAGAACAAAGAGGAGCAAAAATAAACCGCCTTGACGCCGAGCGTAGGCAAAGAAAGGACGAGCGGCGCTTTACGAACGGTGGACGGTGAACGGTGTACGGCGGCGACAGCAGCAGCTTCATCAATCAATGCTGTGACTGCAATAAATTTTTAACGTTTCGACTGGCATAAAGAAAATGTTGTGTTAAATTGTAATTAAATTGTTGTTTGCTTTATCGATTTATATTTACATATTTACACTGTGGCAAAATATGTTGACTATGGTGATGACAGTGATACCAAACAATCAATGTGCATTGTGATTCCAAAAACAAATTTATATTATAATTTCCATCTTTAGAGCCCTTGAACCACCACTGGAATTATTGGACTTAGAACCATTATCAATAATAATTTATTATTAATTTCCTTAATTTCTAATACATGGAACAATACGTGAAGGATCTTAACGGATCTACTCTACAAGACTTACAAGTTTAGAAGTTAGGTTAGATTATTCGGATAGGCCAATGAGCCAGGCTTAGACCAGTTTTGGTCCTTTGCGATACCAGATGGAGTTCAGTTACTTGGTCCATGGAAGTAGTCATGCTTTAGGTTGCCTGCGTTTGACGGGAATTTCAACAGACTTGTAGCCTCACTACTGACAACTCTTCCTGTGTATCGTACCGTGTAGGCCCCAGAAGCTTACAGCGTAGTCTTGTCAATGCGCCAATGCGGGACACAAGATCATGACCTCCATTCATGAAGTATCCATGTGTTTCATAGACATTATACACTGAAGTAAACTACAAGTAGTAGTGTTTGCAGAGGGTTACCAATGTATGGAAGAAATATGGCATTTTCCAACAGAGAAGTATAAAAAATCGAAAACGATACCACAAACACAACCAAATTAGGAGTATAAAATGTTGTTGGCTTCTTCTAAGTATAATATTGGTGAAAGCGTACCACCCCGAGGTCTACCAGCATTGTACTCTTTATCGAAAAAAGCGCTTGAAACAAATGCATCTAGTGTGAAACAAATGAAATCAGTAGAGGTATTTAAAAAACAGCTCGTTGTTGTTGTTGTGGTAGCGAGTATCTAAACCTTAATCAAGGACGTGTGACTTAGTGATAAGTCTACACAACGGTCTAGAAAAAAAGGGAAAAGTAGGTATGGCGGACGTGAATGCGGTGTTTAGCGTGAACTCTTTGAATGATATTTTTTGAGTATGTCAGGGTCTATTGTAAATAAGAAAAAGTTAAATCTGCTACAATAACCAAAACGAAGTTGCGCAAGGTTAACTCTGAATTCATCCGGCATCTGGAGCTCTAGATCTATAGTGAAAGAGGGGATGGGTGCCTTAGTAATATTACGAAATCTCAAAATTTCATCAATGAGTTTTGAAAAAATTTTCCAATGGTATCTCATACGAGTATCTCCTCAGAACTCTACTTTGCTTTAGTTAAAAAAATAAAAAAATTTTCAAAGTGTACCGTCGCTTACCACGACGCCTAGTGTGGTCACAGTCACCACCCATTATCGCATTGCTTATTTGCACAGGCTCAAATTAATGGGCAATAAAACAAGGCAAAAATGTAAGGAGCCAGACAAAAGAAAAGCGTTGTAGAAAGTCTTAAAAAAAATGGCAAAAACAAAGGGGAAAACAGTAGCAGCGGCAAATGGCGACGAAGTCTAAAGACAATGTCCATAAATGAAGTTAATGACACCACGAGCCCATTGAAGCTCACTGATGCGCTGCTAGCCTGCCAACAAAACAAAGGCGATGTGAAGAGGCCAAATTCAGACACACACATTCACTACCAGAGTTCGAACAACGACTGCATTGCAAACGAATACAATGGCACTGAAAGCGTCCTCCAGCGCTCTCCGCTTGGCGGCCTGAAACTTTTGTCAAAGTAGCGATTAACGCCGGATCGCTGTCACTTTTGTTGTTGTTGCCAACAACTTTGAGTGTTACACAGCTTGTTGTTATTGTAGGCGAGCTGGAAGGCAGGAAGACTGGCAGGCATAAATTTCACTTTCGACTTGCCACACTCGCATGTGATTGTTCATTTCGGCGCGCTTAGTCATACATTTGGCAGGCAACAACAATAATGAGCCGAGTGTAGCGTGCGCGATGAAGGCATAAATTAACTCGACACTTTTGCTTTTGATTTTCCTTTCGCATAATGTGTAAGAACGAAAGAAAATGTCAAAGAAGCAGGCGGCAAAGAGCAATTAGAAGCGAGGCGACTAAATATTTTGTCGCACCAATGAGGGAAGTAGCCGCTTTTGTTGCTAATAAGCCGACGCCGCTCCACCCTCGCAAGTGAACAACAAAAACTTTTCCATACAAAAGGAATAACTCATACAGAGGCGGGCAGTCAAGCAGGCGCTTTTAATTGTATCTACGCTGGGGTGTGAGTATGTGTGGATGCATGCATGTCTGTGTATGTGTTCATGTAATTATGTTTGTGTAAGTGGCATTGTGAATAGGCGCTGCACATATGTATAAGTTTAAGCCGCACAATGAACGCATTTTAGCACTCATACGCCATGTAGCACAAGTGTCATTCATAGCGTAGGATAAATGAATGCGGGCATGTACTATATGTGTTTGTGTGTGTGCGCACAATGAGGTTAAGAGCGTTGCAATATTGGCACCATTCGCAAAAGAAACAGCTGCTTATTAGTCAAATTAATACAGGCTGCTCTCGCGCGGCACTAAACACTCTAGTGGCCCATTACTCACACTCATACACAAATACAATACAAATACATATATGCATGAGTATGCGTAACAGCATTTTCGGTGGTTTGATGACACATTCTGCTCTCTGTTGTGGCTGCTCAAGTAGCTGGTTGTCTGCTTGTCTTGCTGACAACTGCGTATGTGTGTGTGTGTGCAACATACAACCACAATAAGAGCCAATGACACTTGACTGATTTATGAATACTAATGCATATGGCAGGCTACAGACATATCTACGCGCATATGCAAGCGCTGGAACAGACACAAAGGCTCACACATACATATGAAGCATGAGTTGTAGCTGCGCGCTTTGTTGCAATTGTGTGGCGACCGCATTTAGGCGGCGCTGAAGCGCAGGTGGAATCATCATTAATTCAAAGAATGTCGTCGTTAATAAAGCGGAAAGGTGTCTGTGAACGCATGTGGTTTTCAGACAGTGGCATGTGGGCGTGATTAATTAGCAACAAACGTTGATAATAAAGCATGTAAAACCAGCTCCGTTTGTCTGCGTTTTGTTGTGGGAAAGCGCATTAAGCCAAGTGAAGGAGCCGAATCTCTTGATGCTTTTTTTTCATATTACTTGAGAAATTACATCTGTGTAACAGAAGCACTATTTGCATTCCTTTTATTATTTTCATTTATTTATTTCACAAGTAAAGACGAATCCTTGTAAGCGACTTGCTATCATACCAAGAATTTTATTGGCAGAAGCATAGCGATTTGCAATTCATAAGAAGAAGAAGGTGCTTCTTGAAATTTTTAATTTCGTGGGAAATAATTAGTATTGCCTAGAAAGTCAAAATCAACTCAATAGTCAGATTCTTAAGCATATTTTACTAATAATCAAAGACAGCAGGATAGATTGCAGTATTAATACTCGTCATATTTTCTATTGATGCGGCTTAACCTTCTCAATTTTGGTGCAAGTTTCACAAAATTAAAGACAAGAAACACAAAATTAAACAATAAATTCGACTGCCCCAAAGCAATAGTACATATCACAGCAGTTTGTATGACAGCTAAAGATGTTAAAGTCTTTGGACAATAATTCCTGCCAAATTCCACACAATGAGGATGAATTACAGCTTTCTGACTAGATATTAAATAAATAAACGAAAAAAACAAATAAAATTAAATGATATAAAAAAAAAATAAAATTTTAAATAATAACTGAATCGAAGGGGAGGTCTAGCGGGTGGTATCTTTTCAATCTTCTACGTTGTAAAGTATTGTCAAGCAGTTGAATCGTATTTATATTTTCATGATTTTCCAAACGGAAGACGAAAAGTCTGCTAAACTCTTTGATTGTGGAGTCAGAGTTGATCACTGGAATCTGCAGTATAAAGAATGTAGCCCGCACGAATAGGTCTCAAATGTGACTCAGCACGATGGCATCCAACGTAGAACGCCAGATTGTGCAAGTAAGCCTTAGCAGCAAATAATAAGGCATTGGTAATCTTTAATTTTAATAATAGGCCCAAATACCAGACTTTGTCTAATGCTTGGCGGACATCAAGGAGCAGAGCAGTATCTATTATTTTCTATAGCACCAGATATGAAAAAGTGTTCTACCGTACTCAATCGTGCCACGAAATTTGCTGAAACCAAACTGATGACTCGGAATAAGCTGTTTTCCTCCCAACACCGGCAAAACCCTGCGTAAAAATATTCTTACGAATACTTTCGGGATAAATACTGGTAGACTAATTGGTCGATAAAAATGAACCAGATGTTCGGGGTTTTGGATTGAAGAATTAAAACAACCTCAGCACATTTTCATTGCGATGGGAAATGACAAAGTCTGAGCATTTCGGTAAAAACCTTGACAATCATGGTGATTAGCTTTCGCATAGCGCTTTAAGTACAAACGTATTAAATCTGCCATAATCTGGTGACTTTTTGTTTGCCAATGCTTTGATCTCCTCCCGCACTACTACACCATCTATTTCAGCAATCGGACAAGCAACATCCAAAAAATTGCTGACTGCCACAATGCTAGATCCATCATTGAATTCGTTGGGAGTAAACGTGTTTTGGAACTGAGTGGTAAACACATTGCTTTTCTCTGTATTGGTACTGCATCAATGGTCTCTTCTTCTTCTTTACTGGCGTAGACACCGCTTACGCGATTATAGCCGAGTCGCCAGTCGTTTCTTCTCTTCGCTACGTGGCGCCAATTGGATATTCCAAGCGAAGCCAGGTCTTTCTCCTTCCAGTGGAGTGGAGGTCTTCCTCTTCCTCTGCTTCCCGCGGCGGGTATTGCGTCGAATACTTTCAGAGCTGGAGTGTTTTCGTCCATCCGGACAACATGACCTAGCCAGCGTAGCCGCTGTCTTTTAATTCGCTGAACTATGCTAATGTCGTCTTATATCTCGTACAGCTCATCGTTCCATCGAATGCGATATTCCCCGTGGCCAATGCGCAAAGGACCATAAATCTTTCGCAGAACCTTTCTCTCGAAAACTCGTAACATCGACTCATCGGTTGTTGTCATCGTCCAAGCCTCTGCACTATATGGCAGGACGGGAATTATGAGCGACTTATAGAGTTTGGCTTTTGTTCGTCGAGAGAGGACTTTACTTTTCAATTGCCTACTCAGTCCGAAGTAGCACCTGTTGGCAAGAGTAATCCTGCGTAGGACTTCCAGGCTGACATTGTTGGTGGTGGGTATCTAGATATCACCTTATTGTCTTTTCTAGTCGTATTCCAAAAATTGTTTAATGGATCTTCTGGTTGCGCAATTTCCAGAGAACACGCTTCAGCTCCTTTGTGGCACGATTGAAAAGTGTTTTATCATTTCTACTATCTTGCGCTGCATGCTCTCCTATCTGAGATTCGTCATAACCTCATTGGACCAGAGATGTCTGTCCGCTTGTGGTTCCTGCTTGTAGCGTAATTATAATTGTCAAATGAAAAACTTTACCATATAAGAGCTTGATTTTGAGCGATCAGTTTATATCACAACTATATGCTATAGTGGTCTAATCTGAACAGTTGTATTGTTTACAGTAACTTGAAATATTCATATCGGCTAAAAAATTTAACTAAACTGTGACCATTTTATTTTTTACAATTTTCGACGTGGATTAACGCAGCAACAGTGCGTCGATGAACTTAATTCAAGGCAACGGCGATGAACTCTCGTCACAGACTAGTATTTATCGATGGTTTGCTAAATTCAATCGAACTCGTAGATCACTCTAAGCGAGATTTCGTGAAGGTCGTCAGTCGCCAAATCAGTTGTTGTTATGGAAACTATTAATGTTGTGAGCAAGCTAATAAAAAAAGTGATTGTAAGCTATAGGTTCCACTTTAAACGCTGAAGTTTCAAACTAAGTTTCTTGTGAAGGAAATCTCTGGAGACCTAGACCAAAGAAGTTGAAAGAGCTTTATTAGTATCGGATAAATGTACTCGTTTAAAGGGTCCACTGTGCTCTATGAATAATGACAATTCGGCAAGCAACATTCTATATGATCCCACTTTTCAATTGGGTTGAAGGTGAACTTAGAAAGATATAGCAAACATCTATACGAATGGCTCGAAAACGGAGCAAGAAATGGTAGTTGGAGCGCACACAATTTGTCGATCACTCAGAACAAGGCTCGTGTAGATTGGTTGAGAGAACAACAACACTTCGAACAACATCTATGACAACATGACTGGTGCTGAAACGTGGATTTACGCGTATGAGTCTGAAAGTAAAGAACAGTCGACTGTATGCTTCAAGATAAGCCGAATTCAACAAAAGTAGTTCGAGCACGCAGCACTTCCAAGCAAAGGGTTGTCTGTTTTTAGGAAAAACTGCACATGTCACAAACATACCACAAAAACAACGCGGAACAGTATATTCTGAGTGGTACACAAAAAGTCTTTTAAGTAATCAGAAAACCAACTGCCGAAGATGGATCACCCTTCCCACGACAATGCCAGCTCTTTCGCATCGACTGAAACCACTGCATTTTTGAGCACTCAAACCTTAACTTACTTATAATTTTTAAACAATCTCGTATTGTGTATAAGTTTCCGGTTCACTAAAAAAGAAAAAAACAAACAACTCAGGCCCACGACTCATTTGGGTCGTTTTTCTATTAAGAATGTAATTTGCTACAACGACTTATTAATCCTTTTCATTATTTTCCAGATTTTCCCAATTTATTGCGCTGTCGGTAATTAAAGTTCACGGAACTAAAGCCTACAATATTCAATAAAGAAAATGTATATACCGTTAAATAATACAAACGATTACGGCTCTGAATGGAATTTTATGAGCCTTACTGATTTTGTTATGCAAGACTACCCACCCTCAATGAGCACTCAGCCACAATGAGCAGCCAAAACAAATCGTCTGACTCAGCTGGGAAATTTCGCCGACATAAATCATATGGAAATTAGTCGCTGTCAGACGACATTCAATTCAAGTATTCCAGTGGTAAAAGAAAAACAAAGCGACATAGTCATGGCGAGTCAGAAAGAGAACAACTCACTATTTATACTTAAGCACTGCAAGCAATTTTCCTCCCTTCCACACTCTCCCTTTCTACAACTCACTCTTCACACTAAATATCTGAAACCTATGCTTCCTCCTTCCACTCTCTCCCTTGCATTCGGCCATCGCCTTGTCGTTGTACAGCACAGCTTATTGGCCTTTTTCAGAGACGTTTGTGGAACTTGAAGATTTTGTTGAAAACAGACAAACCACTTCATTCAATTCCGAAGTGCTTCTTCAATGCTCGACCACTTGACAAATATTCACAATTCACAATCGCCGTCAAGTGGAACGCCAAACGGCGACGGCGACGGCGACGGCGACGACGGCTTGCTGTTCTACGCTCTAAGACTCATTGGCTTGAGTGGCGCAGCGAATGGCAGACACAGCTTGGAAGCAATTTCTTAGCGTTCAGCATCTTCAAGACGGGCGATTTGCTCGGTTGCAGCTCGCAAGCTGAATATTGCTTACAGTGCGCCGTTTGGCGGTCGGTTCACAACCTTTTCTTGTGGGTTGCAAGCTGTGGACCGTGGAGGGCGGCGTATAATTCATTCATTTTTACCCAACTGTCAAATTTCATATTCAAAAGGATTTTTCTATGTAAATTGATGAGAATTTCAAATTATATACAGTAAAGTTGTATGTTTGTGTATGTATGTGAAGGTCTGTTAGCTTTTCCGAATCGTGGCGAAATAACAAAATTTAATTCAATTCGACTTTTTTGGCCTTTTTCTGCTTGTCCCAGCTGGGTTCAGAAAACAATACAAAGCGATTGGCGTGCATTCACACAAAATAAAGCAAAGCGCAACGCCAAAAAGGCCAATAGACCTTGCCGGTTGTCTGCTAAGGTAGGGGAAATCATTTTCTGCTGCTTTGTTGTTGCTTTTTTGATTATTTTTTGTATTTTGTAAAACCCTCTAACAATCGGCAATGCATTGAGACTTCCGAAGGTTGCTGCTTGTGTATGTTTCTCTATTATATTATGCTTCACGCGATTAGCTTAAGAAAACTTGGCATAAATTGGGAAATTCTTGTATTGTGGAAAAAAAGTTTTCTTTCTTCCTTTGCAGGTCCTTTTTCAGTTGAAATTATTTTTGAGTACATTGTTTGGTGTTTACCTTTGATATTAATTTTTCCATTTTCTTCTTTCAAAATATTTTTTTCTTTTTCACTACAACCAAACCCGATTATAAGGAATTATACAATAGTACTGCAAATTGAGTTTAAGGAATTAAGGTATTGTATACATTTCGGAAATCTAAACATTAATCAGTTGGAGCAACACATTGGCAATGGTATGAGTGAGTCGATGTTATTTAAGTATGGCAAGTAAGCATTCAAATTTCATACTAAGCCTAGGTACATAGTGAAACGATGAGTCAAAAATAAGACAGCGGCTGAAGGTCTCAAGTACTCGAATGAAGAACATCACCTTAATTATTGTTTTTATTAGAGAAAACAGCCTTAAATATTAATCTGCATAGAAAGAGGTCTAGATCTCATTTTGCATATTTGTCGTAGTTATGAAATGTAAAACAGTTTCAAGTACCGGAATGAGCAAATTACTTTTCAAGCTTTTATATGACAGAGAACAGAGATTTCAGTAATAATCTGAATAGAGGGCTCTAGTATGCCTTGCTATCTGAAAGATAATTATACTGGCTAAGGAAACATTGAACCATTGAATTTTATGAGGCGTGAGACAAATATTAAGCATATGTCCTATTCCACAATCACTTTTCGTAGTGAAATGATATGCACGATTTGTGCAACAAATAGCTGGCAACCCTTTGTAACTTAAAGTTTCAAACAGCTGGCAACCATTTTAAAAATATGCAACTTTAATTCACCTTAAACCTCTTTATTCTGGGTCCGTTTTGTACATTGATAAAAAAAAAAAAATTATATTGAAAAAAAAACTTATTTAACAGGTGTCAACCCTACTATTGTAGACATTTTAAAGTTCAACTGCCCTACCACAAGTAGTGTTTTCTTTGCTGCTTAATTTTTGTGACTTCAAATTTCAAACAGCTGGCAACCCTTCTAAAAACTGCAACTTTAATCTTACTTAAATTTGTTTATGTTGGCAACGTTACACAATGCTATATGCGAATTATAATTCAACTTTAACTGAAAACAAATTTTACGCATTTTTCAGTTTTTTCCTTAAAAGTAATGAATATCTAAAAATATAATTGAGTAAAAAATTGTAACAAGGTGGCATCTCTACTCAAAAAATTTTAAACTTAACACATTTTTAAGTTTTTTTCTAATTGCAATAAGTTTCCATAATTTTTCAAAAAAAATATTAAACAGGTGGCAACTCTTCTCAAAAAGTATGCATATTTTAATTAATATATTGGATGCAGACTAAAGCATATTTTTTTAGTTTCAATGTTAGCATGTGTTTCTAATAAATTATGTAAAAATGTGGCAACCTATAATTTCGAACAGCTGTTACCATAAGACTTGGTAAAAAATATGTACATTAGGGTTATTAAAAGAAAAAATTTTTTTTTTCCTTTTGTACTCGATGTCTAGGACCTATTTTTCAGAGCACCAAACGAAAATTTTTTTTTTGTTTTTTTTTGATCCACCTTAATATGCATTTATGTTTGATGATGAATATCTCGTAAACTCTTAACTTAATCGAAAAATCATACGAGGCAATTTTTATAGAGCAGTAAATTTCCTACATGACTATGAGTTTCATCATTTATAATAATTTTTTTTATTGAGTTATAAAATTCATAAGAAATAAAAAAAAAAATCCCAAAAATAATCCAACTTAACCTGTTAATATCTTTTAAACGTTTGGGTTTACGAAAAGCTCGTAGAGACCTTTTTTGTAGAGCATTCAATTTCCTACAAAATCTAAGGGACAAGATATCTCTTTAAGTAGTTGGAAGCGTGATATAAATTTTTCTATCTGATAATAAGAAAAAAATAGAAAACTGTATGTAGGAGGACCTTCCCGTTACAATTAAGAACTCATGCTCGGAGAGGCTTTCTTAGAGGTGTTTAGGAAACTATTTTTCCGAGTACCAACCGAAAAAAAATTTTTTTCTTGAATCACCCTAATGTACATACATATACATAAAATACATAGTAGTATATAGTCGTTATATGCAAATAGAAGTTCTAAGAGGTTTCGAAAATGTTTTTTGTTTTTTTTCAATTTCTCGGTCAGGGCCTGTACTGTACCTATCTACATTGTTCAATTCGCCTAGTCACAGCTTTCAACACGAAATAGTCAAATACAGAAAAATAGTTAAAATTCTAAGGCGCATATCACGCATTTATCTAAGCAATTTATTTTAAATGCATCCCAAAACTCAAACCTCTGTCACAAAAACTTCAAGGGAAACTTCAAAGACTTTATTTATAGCGCATTGTTGTTGTTATTTTATCGACTGTTTAAAAAGCAACAGAAACGCTTTCTTTTCGCAGCTTAATTTTTCAGTTGGAGGGTAAAATTTATCGAGCATACCAGCGCGCTCAAAGCCAAAAAAGACGCAAAGAAAAGTAGTAAAGTTGCAAGCTAGGCGACAGTCGCAACAACAATTATACGCAAGTGGCAACAATAAATACCCGTTAGCTAACGCACGTGCGCGTCGTAAAGCATCCTTTTGCGTTTGTGTATTCAACGCTGGTCTTTTGTGACTGTCAAAAACTGTCCCTTTACATGTTACCCTGCCTTTCAGTTTGGCTTGTTGCATGCTCCTTTGGCAACTTACTACTTGTAACGCAATCCGCGCAATTGTTCCGATCGACTTGCCTTCAATACTTAAAGCTTTGTGGCGCGGCCTTTGCGCCTTTACAGTGACTTGGTGTTTTTGTTGGCTTGCTTTGTTGCCAAAGTTGCATGCAACAAACCACTAATTGCCGTTCTTTTGCTTGGTTTCGCTACTGTGCTGCGTTTGTATGCTTCTGAAGTTGGCGTTGGTGTTGTTGTGCACTCACTTACTACATAAGAGATCATTAATTTAAATTTATGGTTTGGCTGACACACTGAAATGCCAAGGGTTTTTGCCACTTTGCTGCGCGAAAAGAATACGCTGCTCTCTATAAAGAGATATTCATTCAATTGAATTTAATGCAAGAGCATATTTGAATACATCACTAAAGTTGTATCTTCACCATATATCGCTCTTCGACAATGCCAAGCGTCATCATTACAGCTATTTGTTTGTTCGATACATTCGATTGATTCTCTGTTATCTTGTAAGAAATGAACTTTCTGTATACATTACCACGCTAAAATGTATAATCTGTTGCAATTATAAATCATCTTTTCGAAGCAGATCATTTTAGAAATGCTGGCTGCTTGTTCGATTCGCCACTTAAACTAAGATCATGATATTTTCGGCATGTTGCAGGTATTTTAAAAAATATGGATATGTATAACCAACGATGATGGAGGTTAAAGTTATTATTATATAATAAAATATCGCTGGAGAAGGGCTGGGCAAGTGCGAGTTAGAGAAATCAGAGGTTAAGGGGAAATTTAAAAGAATATAGTGAAGCTGCCAAGTTATTTTTAATCATATTCTATTAGCTTTACAGTGTTATAGAAAGCTATAGAACAGAACATTAGGAGGATATAATCACTACTAAAAGCGGCTATCACGAAAAATTGCATTTATTTCCAAAACATTTTATGGTTTTTGAATTAAATTGGTAGCAGAAATTACTTTCCCATTTTTGAAGCGCCTACAATCCCAAATGGCCTCAGAAGATAATGGTTTTCTTTTTGTTCACGAGATGCTGCCAGGCGTGGCAGACCCCGGAATAGCCGTTCTGTGAGAATAACGCTGCTGTTGCCGAGGATGTAAGGAAGCGCCGTCGACATCGACAAGACGACGTGCCACGCAAATGGGTATCAGTCCACGGTGTTTACAGCGAATTTTGGTACAAGATTTCAAGATATTTCCGTACAAAGTCCAGACGGTGCATCAGCTGTTAGCTACTGACCGCCAATCGCGTTTTAACATACGCTCAAGCCATCCTCAATCACCACCAAGAGCAAGATAATTTTTCATCAAAAATAATCATGAGTGATGAGGCCCATTTCCATCCTAGCGGGTACATAAATAAGCAAAATTTACGCTTCTGGGGCAATGAGAATCCGCGTGTAACCCACAAAGAGCCATTACACCTGCTCAAAGTTACTGTATGGTGTGTTGTTTTCGCTGGAGGAGTCATCGGAGCTTTTTTCTTCGAAGACGTCGCGGGGCAAACGCAATGATCAACGGGTTCTTTTTACCGCAACTTTATGAATTGGGATTGTAAAACATGTGGTTCCAACCGGACGGTGCAACATCACACACTGCACGTGCCATAACTGATATGCTGAAGGATGCATTTTCCGGGCGCCTAGTCCCCCGTTTTGGCGATTTGCACTGACCACCAAGATTGCTTGATTTGACCGCGCCAGACTTCTTTTTGTGGGGCTTTTTGAAGTACCGGGTTTATGTCAACAAGCCTCAGACTCTTGCAGCTCTTAAAGACAATATCCGCCAAGTGACCACCAAACTGATGTAAAATGCCAAAAAAAAAGCCTCAAATGACAATCAACTGCGGCCATTTACATGATATCATTTTCTCGACTTGACATAAAAAAATTTAGAAGACCAAATAAAGATAATCCACAAGCAGAATCAAAGTTTTTCATTTTTTAAAAAAAGGTTTTCATTTTCCAAAAAATATTGGAAGGTTATTATTTTAGTTAATATTGTATATATTTTCAATTTTGTAAAGAGTTGCCACCTTTCAAAAAAAAAGTGAAACAAAATTATATAAAAATATTATAAAATATGCTTGAAACCGCATTTTAAGAAACAAAACTTGTTTGAAAGCTAAGTTTTGGCATGGCGTTGCCACCTTTAAAAAAATTTAAAACAGAAAATATTACAAAATAAATTCAAAGCTGCATAAAGAGCTTCAGGACGCTATTGAAACGTGTAAAATTTACACACATTTTAATGTGGCGTTGCCACCTTTCAAGAAATATTATTTTAAGAAAATATTGAAAAATGTGTGACAAATATACGAAATGTAACACAGCATTATTTCCAAGGACAATATTGTTTGAAAGTTAAATTTTGACATGGCGTTGCCACCCATAGAAAAAATTAAAACTAAAAATATACTAAAATAAACGCAAAGCAGCATAAGCAGCTTCAGGTAGCATTGAATTTTGAACTTTTAAATTTTATACGTATTTCAATAAAGCGTTGCCACCTTTAAAGAAATGCTATTTTAATAAAATATTGACAAATGTGTGACAAATATGCAAGATGTAACGCAGTAGTATTTCCAAGGACAATATGTTTGAAAGCTAAATTTTGACATGGCGTTGCCACTCATAGAAAAAATTAAAACAGGAGAACTTATAAAATAAACTTGTGGCAGCATAAGGAGCTAGAATGTTCATATTAAAATATAATTTCATTGGTGTTGCCACCTTTTCAGAAATTTTACTTCAAGAAAAATATTAAAAAGCATATCTGCAGCAAATACAGGGCGTGAAACAAAGTATTATGGCTATAATTTATTTTTTTTTTATTGTAGAGCTACCAGCTGTCTAAAAAATGCTCATTATAAAATTTTTCTTAATACAATAATATTATTTTGCTAATACCAAGAATTTCCAGCAATCTGTAATCATTTCGCGCTCATTAAAGATTGTGCGACCTTATTGCATAATCCTTTACTTAAAATGACAACATATGTACATACTTATTTTGTATCTCTCTCAAATTAAAGCAATTCAGTTAGCCTTCATTATGGCATCATATTTTCTCCATACACATTTCATAATAAACTCAGCAATAATTGACTAAATGCTAAGCAATTAACAGCAATTCACACTTCCAAAAATAATTGCAATTAATTGTCTATAAATACCTGTACAATTATCCGTCAAAGACACAGCGCATGAATGCCGTAAAAAAAATAATTGGCTAAAGTATATATGTAAATGTGAGTGCGTGCTTACCTGTAAAGAAACAAAAGAAATAAAGAAACTTAATTAGCGAGTTATTAATTGAATTTGCAACATATGTTGCACATACAAATAGACACACTTATATACCATATATGTACATGACTGTACAGCTACAAACGCTGGCAGTTGAACGGCAGTGAACCCTAACCTCAATATCAGATGGGCAGACGACTGGGCAAAATCACCGACGGGGCCACTATGTGAATAGATACGTGAAATCGGTGTGTGTGCCTGTGTGGCATGTGAATTTACGTAAATTGTCGTAAGCGCAGTTAGGAAGCATTTTGCCGCAAGTATGCCACACAAATTCGCAGCCATACGAGGAGCATACGGGCGACACACCTTCCGCAGAGGCTAGCCATGCGCATGGACGCGCAGGCAAGATGCCACATATTTTGCGCACAAATTGCCATTTGCGGTTGATTGCGGTCGCGCACAAATCACCACAAAATGCATTTGCGGACATGTGTGAGAGCGCGCGCCCATGATAATGCACAATGTGCCACGCACACGGCAGAGAAGAGGAAGTTGACGAAAAGGCGAAGAGAGTGAAATAAAACAGAATCTGCGAGCAGATGGTTTGCCCATTCAGCAGGCGGTTGGACAAACGGCTGGTAAAGAGCCACACAATCAGCTAGTTGGCCACGTCACGCTGCGCGCTCCGGTGGCACACAGTGCGGCCGCTACACAGCGCGACTGTGCGCGCGCCATAAGCGGTAGCGCGTAGAACAGACAAAAGAATGCAATAAATAAGCATTTATGTTTTATTTGCAATGGGCGAAATTGAGGTTAAAAGTTTTACGGCTTCACGCATGCGAAACGCTTGTAAATGCCGCCGACACAGAGTCAGAGCCGTAGCGGCGGCAGACAATACGCTAAATGAATAAGCAGATGAAAGGAGGTTGCAATCAGCACTGCAAGCGGCAGTCACAGATTGCATATTACCTAAGAAGCTGCCGAAGAATGGAGGCGCAGGCGACGCGCTTGCACGCGGAAGCGGCGAGCGCAAGAAATCGCAGTAGATAATCACCACCAACGTAGCGGCCGCCTGTAAATATTGCCTCCGGCAGTTAAGCAAACAAACAGCGGTCACTCGTCAAGCGCAGCCAATCAGCCAACCACAGCGTTGTCATCAACAGCGCGGTCTTCGTTGCAACTGTCTTCCAGCTGCCACAGCAGTAAAGCTGCGCTACATAATTCATTCGCCACCGCGCGGCAGTCACAGTCACAGTTCTAGCGGCAGCTCGTTTGTACGTTTTGTGCTTTCCGTTGACAATCGGTGTTTGTGTGATTGCTATGCATGTGTGTGTGTGTGGTTTATGGCCGCAAAAGTTGGGTGTTCTTGCGTTGTGGCATAGCGGCGCTTTGCAAAGCTGCGGTGATCCATTAGGTAACGGCAGTTCAAGTATAAACGAGTCTGCGCATCTTGCTGTTTTCTTTTATTTTTACTTCCCATTCGCCGCTGTTTGCCGTCAATCAATGCGTGGTATAACTGTCAGCATAAATATTTGCTAATGGCATTACAGCAACAAGAAGCTTGCGAAAAGTAGGTGAAATATTGAGGCGTTTTCCACGTGAAGGCAAGGAAGAACAAACAAAAAGGGAAATAAATTGTAAAGCTATAGGAAAGCAGCATAATTTAAAAGCAAATAGCTTTGGCATAGCCATAAATACAGTTGTGAGCACATACTACACATGCAAATATTTACTAAACGTGGCAACATTGCTGTTTGGTAACCACCAGTTGCGATTCTAAATATTCCTCAAACTTATTTGCACAAAATTGAAAGCTAAGCAAAGTAAACAACCGCCAGCGATCAGTTGAAATTACTGAAAGCTATTCGTTTCCCGGTGAATTATTTACGTTTCATTTTTAAAAATGTAAACTATTTATCGCCCATAAAACAGAATATGAATAAGACACAGCAAATAATAGCCACTGACCTTAATTGTAATCGGTCATTTTGTATGGCAGCTATATGTTATAGAGATCCGATAAATTGTTCGGAGTTTGTGCCGTTACCTTAGAAAATAATTCCCGCAAAATTTCATGAAAATATTTCCTCAAATAAAAAGTAGTCCACACAAGGACTTGATTTCAATCAAACAGCTGTTATGGCAGCTATATCTTATAGTGTTCCAATATCGGCGGTTCCGACGAATGAGCAGCGTCTGCTAACCAAATTGCGTGTGCGGAATCGTTGCGAATATTAGAAAAGGCTTACGGTGATTAAGTTTTATCAAAAACGCAAGCCTACGAGTGGTACAAAGTCTTCAAAGACGGTCGAAAGATCATCGAAAACTTGCCTCGTTCGGGATAATCTTTGACCTTTTCAACTGATGAAAATATTAAAAAAGTGAAGGATGTGGTGCTTGAAAATCGTCAGGCAAGTATTAGAGAGATAGCAAGAGAGCTCGACATCTCTCGCTAATCCGTTGAATTTCATCCGTTGGCTTTTTAAGTATGAAACGCGTTCTTGCTCGACTCGTCCCGATAAAGCTGAATTTTTATTCAAAAAGAGTACCGTAAACAGGTCTCTTTGGACATGCTTGATCATGCAAATTAGATTAGTGTTATTAAGACCCTTCCCTATCAGCCATTAGCTGCACAAAGAAACGAACAAACTTTAAACAATATCAATCAAGCCAACGCTCTTATGAATATCACTTATTCGATCATATCGGGCGGTAGGAATATATCGATAGTTTCGGCACATTTTACACTCAGTTTGTCCGTAGGCAATCTACTTTGGCTATGAGACCAAAGCAAAGAGAAGTCAAAGGCTGACATATCAGGCCAATAAATGGCAGAACTGTTTAATTGGCGGTGAACATTACTCGCCTTGTATCAGAACCAGAGGTATTCGAGATTTTTTCATTCCTTTATAACCATTTTTATGGACTCTTTCATTTAATTTAAATAAAGAATTCATATAATTTAAATAAAGAATCCGATGAAACTACCGGAAACGTCGACCTGAAAGAATATTGTTGACATGGCATGAAAGCGGTTGCTTATATACTGGGTTCCAGACCACAAAGGAATTCCGTCCGTCTAGCTACCGAAAAAGTACAAGAAATAAGGAAGTTACTAGGGACGACCTTTCCGAAAGGGATAAAAGGTGGATCAGGGCGAGATGGAATGCCATAAGTACATGCGAGATCGACACGGTCATGTGAAAGAGCCCTTAGGAAAACTCGTTTGCTTCTAACTCACACAGGCTACCTCCATCAAATGCGAGCTAGAGGGGCATAAATGATAACGATACATGCAGAAAGTGCAGAGAAGTTGACATGAGAAAAACGCTGGAACACCTCCTATGCCTTTGTTCAGCACTACCTAGAACTCATCTCAAGTATCTACGATCTTCGTAGTTCAAAGGACTGGATGAAGTATCAAACGTAGATATCAAGTCGTTCTTAAAGTTCGCAAAAAACGTTAACGTCGCACAGGAATTCTTCACCTCAAACTAAACAGAACATCCAACTGGCTTCACTAAGGAATGTATGTATGGTGTGATAGCCGGCCAGTATAACCTAACCCAACCTAACCAATTCAAAGATCTCAGGTATTTGTTTAGTCTTCCAGAAACCGCAATTCGTTTTCAATATTTTCCAAATCATTGGTCGTAAAAGTTGTTACAGCCAGGATAATTTTATGTTTTTGGTTCGCAGGTTCTAATTTCCTCTATTCGATAAACTTTCTTTGAATTTAACTTCAAAGGTGAAAAATCAAACTTATCAAGCATTTTACTACATTATTTTTAATTTCGGTTCATTTCAATGAACTTTTTTCTTTCAATGTTTTCACTTTAAGCAGAATAGTTTTGCTAATCTGTTTTGTTTTTTTTTTTTTTAATCATCATCACCAGTTATTAGTTCGAAGTTCAAATAGAGCGTTTCTAATTAGTGTTTATGGGTGATTTTACGTACGATATTACCTTTCGAGTCACAAATTTTAAATACCCATACAATCACATATTTACTAATATCTCTCAGATAAACAGGGGGTATTCTACTCTAGAATTATGAAAAATTCAATTCTTTTTCATATATTTAACGTTTAGACTTTCAAAAGGAAGGATTTTTCAAAATTCGACTTATTTTCCGAGATACAGAGGATTTTGTGAGGTGACGTCCGTGTTCACTAGAATTGTTTCCTAAACTTTAAACGCGTTTTTCTCGAAACTACTTTTTCCACACGGTACCGGCATTATCTCAAGTTCTATGCAAGCGATTTACTTGAAATTTTGTGTGAACCTTCTTTATATAATCCTTTATCGTTCCTACCAGCATCGTGTCAAAATTTTTGTTTTTAATAATAAAAAAAAAAAATTCAGGAATTTCCAAAAAAAAAAACGTAAAAAATGATTTTTAATTTCAGGCCGTCGCCATTTTTTAAAAACAATTTTTTAGTGTTCCCGAATTATAACAGCATCCTTACTGACTAAGAATTTCTTTATATTTTTTTTCCAAACCACCAGGAGAGTCTGGATCAATGTCATTTTATTGTAGTATCGGGTATAAACGCGTAAGTGTTGTCTACCCCAATAATGAAGAATTGTCTCCGAATTGCCTTGTGCTTGCGAACCATAAAGGTATTGTTGCTGGAAATCAATTCTCGATTTTGAAATAAAAAGCTTTACATTGTACTTATCTTTAACAAAAAAGATGCACATTTTTATCTCTGATCTGATTAAGTTTGACCCGGACTGGTCCATCTACAATGCGCCCAAACCGAATCGATAATTTTTTTTACATTGGTAAAAGCGTAAAGTTTGTCTGGCGATTTTTATGGAAAAAAATTGTTAAATGCAATATTTGAAAATTTTCGTTTCAATGGCACCACGGCTACAGAATACCATAGTTGAGAATGGTCCAGAAGTCTTTTTAGGAAGTCTACTTTATAACGAACCTAAGTACTTGAATGGCTCAAAATATTCAATGAAAGTAGTGAAGTGATCGAAAATTGGATACGTGTGAGTTGTCCATCCACCTCTTTTACTGACGACATGTTAAAGAAATCTAGCCTAAAATCTTCGTATTGACAACAGAAAAATAACAGACAATCCCGTCCTCTCTTAACAGCACTCTGGTTATTGTTTTGGGTATTATAACACATTCCGGTTATTGTTTTAGGTATTGTGACACATTCTTGTTAATTTTTGAGGTTATTGTGACACAGTCCGATTAATGTCTTGGGTATAAAGCGTGTCAATGATTCGTACTAAAATACCTGAATATTTTGCAAACAACACGTCGTGTGGAGGTAGTAAAAGAGATTCACGACAAGGTAACCTACTTTAAGTAAATTGCAGTTCCCGTGACGTGGCTTTAAGAATATGACATCAAACGTGTCCAACAATCTAGTGAACAACGCTTCAAAAATTAATCGAAATTAAAAAAGGCAAAATTCGCTGAAGGTACAGAAGGCCATACCAACCCGGGCTTAAAGGAGTATATGAGAAATTGTAATACGCGTTGGCATGCTTGTATTGGCTCAGCAGCCTAATTTTAAGGTAATAATATAGTTTTTAAGGTAATAATATAAGTTGTATAAAAAATCAATAAAATTAGCTGAATTCAAATTGAATTCCGCCATTCATTGCGCTCATAAATTTGCTTAAAAAGTTTAAAACTAGTTTTGCAACTATAAATAAAATGTTAACTGTGCATATAATCTAATACGATAATAATGTATCGTATACCTAAATCAAAGCTTCTGGTCCATATTGATGATCGACTGCACGTGGGAATTAAAATATTTCTGTATAATATGTTAGACTATTAGGTAACAGGCTTAACAAATTATTTGCCGCTACCCAGCAATTTAATTGCTCACTCTATTAATATTTGATTAAGCCAATAAAAATTGTTTATAGTTTCGCTTTATAGTCTAATATTAAAAATCACTTAATATTATTCAACACTCTAAGCTAGTTTATGACACGGCCTTCGAATGCGTAATTCTAATTGCAGCTCACATTACAAACGTAGGTGAGATGAAACCAGTTTTCGAGCCAAAATAACAACAACAATATCGAAAATATACCTTTCAAAATGTATGTACCTTAATAAAATATATAATTTGTAATGTTAACATTAATGGCTTGGCATTGAGACGCATACGGGCCATGACGCCCAACAAAAACACAATCACTTTTGAGGCCAAAAACAAAAAATAAAATAAAAAACAAATATTAAAAAAAATAAAATAAAAAAAAATAAAATAAAAAAAAAAATAAAATAAAAATAAAAATAATAAAAAAAATAAAAATAAAAAAAACGTTAACTTAGATTGCGGCGAAGCTATAATACCCTTCACAAATTAAAAATTTCCATATAAGAACCTAATTTTGATTGATCAGTTTGTATGACAGCTATAAGCTATAGTGGTCTGATCTAGTAAATTTCTACAATAATTATAGCGGTGCTGAAGTATAATAATCCATGCTGAATTTCGTCAAGATATCTTGTGAAATAAAAAAGTTTTCCATACAAAGTCTTGATATTGATCGATCAGTTTGTGTGAGAGCTATATGCTATAGTAGTCCAGTATAGGTGGTTCCCACATATGAGCACTTTCTTAGGGAGATAAGAACGTGTTCAAAAATTCGGATCAATATCTCAAGAACTGAAGAACTTGTTCGCATATGTAAATACATAATGACCGATGGACAGACGGGCAAATAAATGCAGTTAGTAAAATCGATTAAGGGGCTATTCTAGTCTAGAAGCATGAATTTCAGGTAATTTTTAAAGTGTCGTAAAAAAAGGCATTTAATATTTTTACGATCCATGTTTTTATTAGTAATTTATTAATTTTTGAAGAGTACAGAAAAAAATTAAAAACTAAAAAAACTAAAAAAAGTGAAAAATTTCAAAAATTATGAACTGACGAAGTGGGGGGTCTCTAAAAATTTCCACGTGACCATGCCCATGATTTCAACCCTCCTAGTCATCTGAAACCAAAAAAAAAGATTATTAATCTAGAATAATGTCGCAATGGTCGGAACTACGGAAAAGTGGGAAACATTTTTTTTTCACAAAATGGCGACTGCCTGAAAAAAAAAATTTTTTTTGATCACTTTTTCTGACTATTTCGAATGTTTTAAAAATAATAAATAAAAATATTTTGGGATGGGGCCAGTTCCAACCATAGACAAGCCTATAAAGAAGACTCTAAAAAATTTTCAAGCAAATCGGTCCAGTAGAACCTGAGAAATCGTAGGCATCGTTCCGAAAAAGTCAGTTTTGAAAAAAACGCGTTTAAAGTTTCCCTAATGTCTTTTGTTCGATTAGTTCCGGCCGAACCAGTTTAGATGCCGGGTCAGAAAAATGCTTATATCTCTGAAAATAATTTGAATTTTGAAAAATCCTCTTGTACACATATTCTTAAATAGTTAAGCTTTATACCTATACATATTTTATAGGATCGCCAACATTTCCGTCTGTTACAAGTTCCGTGGCAAACTTAGTTTACCCTGTTAGGGGTATAATGAAATTTCCGTTAAACCACAATGGCTAGGCTACAATATGGTATCGCGAGAGAACGCAACTACACGAAAAGTCAAGAAATAATACTTCATCAAATATCAATCAACAAATTAAGCATATAATTTTTTTTGTGAATTTATGTGCGTGCGTTCAGCATTATAAAGCCTTATAAACGAGCGAACAAACGAAACGATAGACGCCCACCACAATTCACGCCTAAATGATTCTGTCAATAAGCCAGCAGCAGCGGAATACTAATAAAATAGCCAAGCTAAGCTATAGAAGCACAAGTGAAACTGATGTGAACGTGTAGACAGTTGAAACGTGAGCCTGTCGAATTCGTTGTTATTGTTGTTATTGCTGCCGCTGTTGGCACTTGACTGTTTTATTGTGCAGCACATCGGGCCATTAGCATTATTTTAGCACCTTGATTTCAATTTTTATTCGATTGTGCTTTGGCTGTGAAGCTTTAGAGCATTAAACAATAGCATGACAGGTAGCTAGAGAACTGATGAAATACACATAAACACACAAGTGAATAGACGCTTTCATTTGTGTATGTGAATATGTGGAATGAGGGTGAGTAAGCAGCCAGCGAGCACTAAAGCGCTGCTCCACTCAATAATCGACAGGTTTACGCTTTCTAGCCTACAGTTGTGTGCAAAGTGCTGTAGTGGCCTCATATATATACATAGTAAATGGCTTTGACTCACTGGTAAATATTTATAACTGCTGTAAACTATAAGGTCTAGCAAAGAGAAATTCATTATTTTTGTCGTAAATTGAGAGTATTATTTAGCATACTTAAAAATATCTAATTTTTTATTCGATAATTCTCATAGAAACCCTCGTCTCTAGTAAAGAGCTGGGACAGTCGAGACAAGCTTTTCTTGAGGCGAATTTTTCACCAAAAAAATTAATGGGCATAGACAGGAATAGATAGAAATCATGTGGTGTCAGGTACGTTTTACAAAGTTGACACATAAAAGCTTCCTAAGCAAGGTCCTGGAGCTTCTACTAACGAGTGAGTAGCGATGTGTGTGAAATCACGTTGACGTGATGGTACACCATTTCTGTTCTAAAGATATAAAGCTAGTCGAATGTTTTCGCTTGATGTTGTCGTAAGTGACCCACTCTTCATCACCAATAACCGCTGCAGAGGTGTTTCGACCCAAACGTTTTTTTATGATGGTCGGACTTGACGATTCCCATTATTTTAGTGATATATCCAACAACTAAGCCTCAAGAGCGAAATTGATCATCTGATACATCAAAGTCAAGAACTTTTATGAAAAACCATTTTAAAAAGATAACTTTATAAATTTTGGCACGTATTATTATCTAAAGCTAAGACTACAAACTCCGAACCAAGTGGACAATATACACATTTTTAGATTTACATTGTTATTAATTCAATTACTATAAAAAATGGATTATTTTTTCAAATGTTGGCCGCTGCTACGTCTCAGATGTTCCATCCGTTCGAGAATTTCGACTGTTAATTGGCGATAATTTGATTCAAGGCCTGAATTTAAGCTGGATTGTCAGTACTGAAATGTTCTCTCAGTAAATCTCCGAGATCACGAGTTTCAATTTCAGGCATCAAATAGTCGGTTATCATGACGCGATAACGTTCGCCATTGACGGTTACGTTCTCATCGGCATAAATTTTGAAGAAATATGGACCGTTGATTGCACCGGCCTACCTTCTTCTGGATGAAATGGCAGTTCCTGAATATCTTTAGGTTGCTTTTCGTCCTAATACAGCAATCTTGCTTGCTTACATACCCATTTGGCCCGAAATAGGCCTCATCGCTGAACAAAATTTGACTTAGAAACGTCGGACTTTCTTGGAACTTTTCAAGACCCCATAGAGCGAAGTGATGTCGCTTGGGATGGTCGAACGAATTTCAATTACAGATTTCGACGTAAAATGCGCCGAGTCGTTCAATGCGTCAGTCGAACCGACTCTCCACAGTCTTTGTGTACACTCTCAGCTACTGCTGCTATATTTCCTTCACTCCCAAAAGGACGTGGTCTATTCGATCAAATATTATGCAATAATGAAAACTATTTAGATCTCAAGACGTTCGAGGGTGTTGCGAATAGTACTCTCAGCAGTCCGATTATGTTGACCATAAGTTGAGGGAAGTGCGCGAAACACATTCTTTACGGAGCGTGAATTTTTCGTAATAAAGTTGAGCGATTTGTAAACGATGTTCACGAGTAGGTCTTTCCATTATGAAATTCTGAACAAAAATAACATGACTGCTTGACACGACTCACTCGTGATCTGTCAAAAAAAGACTATTGAAAAAGACTTGGATCACTCCTTTCTTTAACTTCGAAAAAAAATCTCCTAAAATATATTTTCTTTTATACAGCATCACAAAAATATTTAAAGAACTCTCCACGGATACTAGATGAATGCTATTTATTTGCTCTCAATTGTATATTAATTATTGTTGTTAACATAGAGTAGAGCTCTATATTTTAATATTCAGCACATGTCATGCATATTAAATGATATTAACAGGATTTGTGTTGAAAATAAGAAATACCAGCCGAACACATCGGATTGACAAAGATAACGAAAACCAAAAAGAGAAAAATAAACATAAAAGAAACGATATCTGACATCGTCAAAGATAAAAATCGGTATAAAAGATTAGAAGAAAAAAACTAGTAAGAAATTTTTGAATTGTTTTGAGTTCTTTTATCACCATATAATGAATACAAATATATGATTGATTGATTAAGCATACAAAATTTGCCAATATTTTATATTTATTTTTTTTTTTCAGAAAAACAAACTTTATATGAGAATTCAGGTATGTTTTCTTAGTTCAATTTTTCTGCCAATTCGTAATACAACGAAGCTGAGTTTGAAATTCTTTACCCATTTGGCTATAGAATACATACTGTAAATACTATATCTACAAACAGACACTTTTCAATGAATCCCTCTAACGTTTGGGTCCGGGGACTCCTGCCATTTTTCAAAGCATTTCCCAATCAATAACTAAATTAAATGTTTGCTAGTAATAAATAAATACACATATACAGAATAATTCTGCAGTTTTAACTGTAAATTTCATTTAACTAAAATCGGTATTGCTTTGTAATTTCTTATCTTTACAAAACAGTTGGGGTGTGTTCTGTTACAAATAAGAACACTTCTATGCCTCAAGCAAAGCTCAATATCATAAGAATTATAGCGAAACAAAGAAACATTCTCTATTCGCAGCCGAAATTCACATGTTCATACGAGGGCTGCTATATATATTTCTGGACTAGGCAACACTAAGTGTTGCCAGGTGCAATCTGACATTTCCATTGGAAAGTTTGACATTTTTTAGCATAACATCACTCAGAACGTTTTGTCATTTAATAGTGAATTGTTTTATTTACAGGGAATTAAAAAATTCATCTTGGCAAAAAAATGGAATTAAAATTTTCGTGCGAACATTTTTCACAACTTTCGACGTGGATTATCACGACAAGAGTACATCGATGAACTAAAATCTTTGTATGACTATGAAGCACCATCCTATAGCATTGTGAAAAACTGTTACAACGAATTCAATCGTGGCCGACGCTCGCTCAAAGACGAATTCCGTCAAGGTCGTCCAAAAACAGCCGTTGTGCCAGAAAACATCGATGCCGTACGTGAACTGATAATGCAAGACCGTCATGTAACATACCTTCAGATAAAGGCATGCCTATGCATTTCTTCCACTAGCATACATTCGATATTGCATGAACACCTGGCCGTAAAAAAGGTTTGTTTTCGTTGGATCCCGCACAATTTGACAATCACCCAAAAAAAGGCTCGTGTGGGTTGGTGTAAAGAAATGCTGAAAAAATACGATCGCGGTGCCTCAAAATACGTTTATAAGATCGTCACAGGTGAAGAATCATGGATCCATGCGTATGAGCCCGAATCAAAACAGCAAGACGAGAAAAATACAACGAAAGTTGTTCGTGGCAGAAGCACTTCGAAGCAAATGGTCGCCTGTTTCTTCGGCAAAACTGGTCATGTGGCGACTGTTCCGCTTGAGTAACGTAGGACGGTCAGTTCTGAGTGGTACACCACCATTTGTTTGCCTGAAGTCTTCGGAGAAATTCGAAAAACGTACAAGAGAAGACGAATCATTGAGCACCATGACAATGCGAGCTCTCACTCAAACCAGCGCCTTTTTGACCGGCCAAAACGTCGAATTGATGGGTCATCCGCCGTACAGCTCTGACTTGGCACCCAATGACTTCTTTTTATTCCCACAAATCAAGAAAATAATGCGTGGTCAACGATTTTCGTCGCCAGAAGATGCTGTTGAAGCATTTAAAAACCATGTTTTGGAGGTGTTTCAATCGTAGTGGAAAAAGTGCTTCGAAAATTGGTTTGAGCGCATGCAAAAGTGTATAAATCTTGATGGAGAATATTTTGAAAAACAATAAAACCATTTTCGTTGATAAATATTCCTATTTTCATTATTAGGCCAGAAATATATTCCAACAAATGTAAATTACTACAAGGCAAACTGGGGTTCCTATGAAATGTAAAAGACTGTAAATAATAATAATAATAATCGATAAGAGATTAATAAGTAATTAATGCGACAACTGAAGTTTTATTAGAACTTGAAATGTGTAACAATCTCAATAGGGACGATAGTTAATCAGTTAATTACCGTCTTCAAAAAGTTTAAACTCTGTTTTGGTCGTTCAAGAAGGCTAAGCGAATATGTACTGGAAATTCTAGATCGAAGTTGTTCAAATAGTACTTGATTTGACAACTTTAGGTTCTTAGCATCATAAATTTGATTGGATTCAATAGTTATCGAATTTTCGGAAGGTTACTCCAACAATGTAGGAATCATTATTTGACCTTACTGGAAATGATTCGGTTATACGCCTTCCACCGTAGTATAGATCTATATATGATGAGTAAAAAGGCTTAATTTTTAATAGCAATATTTATAGGTAACTTTTGTTTTTCCAAAATTGATTTATAGATATTAGAGAGAGGACAAACCATCATTCTAGACATACTACTGTGGTCAAAAAGTAAGGTGAAGTTACTACTTAAAACTCCCGGACATCAGGAAGGCAGGTATATGTATTTTGTTCTAGATTGTTAGAACTGTCTGCAACAAATTGTCAAAAGTTTTAATTATTTCCGAGTTACACGAGTTTTTGTAAACAACCAAAAATTAACTTTTCAACTTTCATAATGGTTCATGTTTTTGAGCAGAGAACTTGCTTCGAATTGAATATTATTAAGCAGACAAGTGTAAAATGTTGCCGAAAACCTTTGGTGAACAAACTATGGTAGAAAAATACGTTTATAAGTGATACAACGAGTTCAAAGCCGACCCAGAGCGGCTTTAAGACGAACCTTGCTCTGTACGATCTTCAATCTTTACCGACGAGTGACAAAAAATCAAAGATTTGGTGCTTTAAAATCGTCAATTGGCAATGAGACACTTCACTTATAGTGTTGGAATACCATTTGACTCAACTCGAACCAAAGAATGCTTTGTGTCTCAAATACACGAAGTCTCCGTTGGTGCCAAAATCGCTCACATGCACCTTTGCGACTTATTTGCTAAGAACTGGAGTCATATCGTTCCTCAATCGCAATATTCGCCTGATTTGGCTCCGTTTAACTTCTGGCTAGTCAGCAAACTCAAAGGGTCAATGCGGTGACGGCGATTTGGCACAACTGAGGAGAATCGAAGAAGTTTCTGAAGGTTACACCGAAAAGAAAAAACTATTCCGTCTGTTTCGAGGATTGGAAAAAAATAATAAATTTTAAATATTCAAAAGACACTACTTAAAGGTACTGCCCCTGATAACCATTCAGATCTTAGTCAAATTTGAGGTTAAGTTGAGAATTTTGAGTAATATATTTACATAGATATTAAATACGCAAAAGTAGAATCATAGCAAATATATTTCTCAACCTAATCACAAATAAAGGTCAAAAGTGATCCCGGAAATATATATAATTAGAGAACTTAACCAGTATCAACACCAGCAACAATATCAGTCTTGAAACGCAGAATCACTCTTGCCAATAGGTGCTACTTTGAACTGAGTAGGCAATTGAGAAGTAAGGTCCTATCTCTCATTCTGGTATATGGTGCGGAGGCATGGACAATGACATCATCTGATGAGTCGTTCTTATGAGTGTTCGAGAGAAAGGATTTGCGGATGATGTGTAGTCCTTTGCGCATTGGAAACTGCGATTACCGGAACGATGTGCTGTACGAGATATAAGGCGACATTGACATATGTATGTAGTTCAGCGAATCGCGAGATACCGGCTGCGCTGCCTAAAGCATATTGTCCGGATGGAAGAGAACATTCCAGCTTTCAAGGTGTAAGCGGTGACTACGCCAATAAGGAAAAAGAAGAGAACTGATTTTGTTTCCATTTCAAAGTTTGAGAAACACTGGAGAAAGAAGTTAGAACAATTTTTTCTTCTTCTGTACTTCTTTGGGTTAGGATATTTAAAAATAATACACAAATTTTTCTCTAACTGTGATCAAAAGTAAAGTTTTCTCATTCATTCCCTTCTGATTTATTTTCTTAAAAAAAAAAAAAAAAAAAACACAATCATTGACATATGCAAATAATTAACTGTAATGCCCGAAGTGACAGTCAATTTATGACATTTGTCAACTTTCGAAAGTTCAACTTGAGTGAAATTCACCAATCCAAAAGAGAGAAGGTGTGGGCGATATGTAACAATAGCCAGCAACTAACGAGCGAACCGCACCCATATACATATTTACATATATACATACATTGTATATAAGTATATACATATACATATACAACCACACACACAACTTCAGTGCAAAAGTAAGCTAATGAAATTGAAAGCCCAGGCAACCGGGCGAGAGAGAAAAATGCCCAACAACTGTTCGCTCACACGATAAAAATTACTTTTGACACTTTTTGTCAGCGAACACAGAACTGTTGAAATTATTAACAAATGTTTATAATTACATACATGATAAAGTGTACAACACAGAATACGCGCAATAAATAAAGAAATGAGACACAAACGAGAAAAGCGAAAAAATTGAGGCAAATTTAATTTATACACAGGCCAAATATGTAAATGCCATAAATAAATAGAGATGTATGGAAAACTCGTTCAGCCGCAAAATCGAAATAACAATTATTAATGCAAAATGCTAAATATGTAATACAACAACAACAGCAAACACAACAACAAAAATAATGGAAAAATAATACAAATAATGAGAGTAATGAATAACAGCATGTATTACCATGTCTATTTATATGTCACTATGTTAAAAAGGCTTAAGTTGACATAAGCGAAGACAGTTATTTTGATTTCTAGTGAAATCTCAGCTGTTTTCCTTAACTACTTTTCACATATTTCGTAGTTTAAACTTCCAAAATATTCCCGAGTTGAAATAAAGCTTTGAGTCTCGAAGTAATTGCTCATAATAACTACATATAATTGCGCTCACAAACTCTACTCGACAAAGTCGACTTAAGCCACTTTATCGTTTTACCGTCATTTCGTGTGTACAAGTATTTGCTGCGACAGAAATGAAATTGGTTTATTTTTTTTCCATTATTATTTATTCTATGGCAATTATGCGCATATCCAGCTACTCATTGGTATGTTTGTGTGTTTGTATGTAAATGATATGCAATTTTAATATATTTAATGTTATGCAAATAAGCTCGAAGTGCTTGTTTGCATTAAAACATAATATTTAACGCTGCATTGCAAATATGAGCGTGAATAATTGGAGTGTAAACATGCCGATAATTGTTGGGGAGCAAATCAGAAAAGCGGAAATTGTTCACTGATGTTGCAATGCAAATCAATGAAAGTGTTGTTGCCATTCAGGTGAAAGGGTGAGTAAGAGACGGCACGGAAGGTGCGTCGACAGATCGCATATTAGAAAAACATTGTTTGAGAAAAATTACAAAACACCGAAAAATGTGAGTTCCACACCATGGGGTTCAAATAATATTTCTTGTGACCGTAATAACCGTGAATCCTCTCGGAGATTTTGAACAAAATAGTAAACATTCAATGGTTTCTTATATTTTGCGAGCTTAAAATTTCTGCATTACATATTATATGTGACCTGGTCTACGAAAAGGGGGCTTAGGTGTCAAAAAAAAAAAAAAATTAAAAAAAAAATTGATTTTTTGACACCTAAGCCCTCTTTTCGTAGACCAGGTCACATATATAATCATGTGTTAGGGATCTGGTTAGATGGCCTATTTGATATATTTTTTTAAATGATATTATTTCGAATGGTAGCAAGTTGATTCAAGTAGATGTACTTTTTTAATGGCCTTTTCTTTGCAGATCACGAGTAAGTTATGTCAGCTGTCATATTATTTTTGCTTAGTATTTACATAGTCATTTCAATAGGAATGTGTTTCGCGCTCTTGACTCAACTTACGGTCACCTCAATCGGTCCACTGAGCGTGCTATTCGCCACACCATCACCCATCTTGAGACCCAGCATTCATTATGGGATAATATTCGACCGAATAGACGACGTCCAGCTCGAAGTGAAGAAAATATATGCAGCCGCAGCTGAGAGTGTACACTAAGATCGTGAAAAATCAATTCGACGCCGTTCGCAGCAACTCGGAACTCGGAAGAAGGGGCCCATTTCTGGCTCAAAGGGACGAAGAACAACCTAAAGAGATTCAAGAGGTGCTATTTCATCCAGAAAAAAAAAAAAAGGTTTGGTGTAGGTTGTGGACCGGTTAACGTAACCGTCAATGGCGACCGTTCTTGCACCGGGATAACCGATATTTGATTCCTGAAATTGAAGCTTGTAATTTCGGCGTCATTTGCTTTCAAAAATTACGTAAAATGAATGGATTTATTGAGAAAAAATTTCGGCGAATTTCACATTTCAGGCCAGTCGATTGGCCGTCAAGGTCGTGTGATATCACACCGTTAGATTTTTTCCTGTGATTCAGGCCTTGGAGCGCAGCATCACACATGTCATTTGCCAATTACCAGTCGAAATGCTCGAACGAGACATCGAAAATTGGACTTAACGTTTAGACTGTCTGAGACAAAGATGGGGCCAAGATTTGAAAGAGATAATATTGAAAAATGAAATGGCAAAGAATATTCTTTCGAATGATAATTAACATTCTCTATTAAATTCTGTGTTTTTTCTTTAAAAAGGCAGGGGACATCGAAATGAATCACTATGCACTTTGGAGTGTAGTACATAATAATTGCAGTCTTTATACTATAGAAAAGATTTTCTTTTTCGGGTGTTTATGTTACGGAAAGGTACGTTGTTGAGATATTTACGAGGAAAGTTACTTTACAAATAATTGCTTTCGCCACAGAAAATCATCGGGCTTTCAGTAGGATCCACTTACAATATTTTGGGAAGATAGTCCGCGGAAAAGTGGCGCATATGTACTTATACGCGAACTAGTCCCACAGTTTTTAAGATATCAATCAAAAATTTTACACGCATTTTTTTCTCCCAAAAAAAAGCTGCTCATTTATTGTATTTATCGGAACACTATAGCTTGTAGCTGACACACAAACTAGAATGATCAAATACAGGACCTTGTATGGCAACTTTTTTATTTAAAGAAATATCTTTCCGAAATTTCGAATGGATTATTGTTTAATGCAGCAATACAATCTCTGAAGAAATTGTTCAATTAATGAATGATACCCGTTTATACTATAAGAAATGTACCTGTGGAGGGCATTATAGTCGACTTAGCACCTTAGTGAATCTTATTGCTTCTTCTACTTCTTGATTGTGTAAAGAATTTCACTTTAGGTGTGGCTAAGAAATATTTGCTTGAGTTTCCTAAATACTCAAATATGACAAAAGTGAGCGCAGCGAAAGAGACAACATACTTCACCTACATTCCATACCCATTTACTTACATATGTACATCAATATATGTATGTATGTGTAACTACTCGTACAAATTTATTACAATCTACAAATACTAAGTACATTTACAACCGCCGCCTCTCAACTTTCGCCAGTTCGCAGTCACGATTTTCCAGCATTCGTGAGCACTTTTTAATTAAATTAATCAACAGCAAGTGGAGACGTTTCGGAGGCAGCCGAAAGCGGCGGAAACCTGCAAGCAGTCCAAAGTGCACATGCACCATTGCGTAACTAAACACCAGTACAGCCACCACTACCAACACCACCACTGTCATGTCGTCAACTAGAGCCACAACGCCAGCCGCTGTCACCGTCGTCATCGTCAGACTTTCACTGCATGTAAAATAAAGTGGCAACGCTTACGAAAACTAATCGAAGCAATTTGTTCAGATGTCAGCTTTGTCTCGTGTAATTTCAGAAAAGCACACTCGATAACGGCACATGCACACACACAAATACATATATAAAGCATGTATATGTTTGTTAGTGCAAGGCATGACAGGTCGGTCGGGTGACACACGGCGTACAAATATGTAATTATACAAACAAACACGCACATACACACTCCTATATGGGCTGTCCCGTGTAGCCGCATGAAATGTTAGACAACAACATACTTTCACAGCCTTATTTGCAATTGCATTGTCTGTCTGAGCTGTGACACTCGCCCAACCGCCGCATTGGCTGTCTAACTCACTCACCGGCTAACTGTCAGGCTGACCAGCTGAGTGACTAAATGACAGTTCGCATGTGTGAGCTAATGCAAACGCGCTGTGGTTGCTGTTGTTTGTACTGTTGCATGCCTGACATTTGTTTGGCATTCGCTGCGCTTTTTGGGCTTGCGGGTAGACGGCCAGTCAGCATTCTAAATAGTTGAAAGAAATCCGTTGTTTATGTTGCCTACGGCAAGCGATATCTAATTCAGCTTATCCCGCCGATGCGTTTCGGTAACCAATACCGCGACCACCACACACTTTTGGTGAGACAAATGAGTTGCACAATGACGTGGAACAGCAGCGCATAGACAAATGGTTTCGCCTGACTGACTTACAAATAGAGAGACAGAGAGAGGTAAATAAATAAAGCGACAGCGGTGGCGTGGCAATAGGAGCTGAGGTGTCTATCCGTTGCAGGGCTTAGCTGCATGTTGCATGTTGCTTGTTGGTGAATTTACATATTTTCCTGTCAAGAATGTGCTTAATGTGAGTTCAGACTTAGATTTGGGTAGTTTCTTTTTTTGTACAAGTTGTCACTACGACGGTAAAGATTAATGTAGAATCTAAGCTTACTTTACACCTTAGACATTTAGTTATAAACGACGACAATGTAATGTAATATTTGTTTTACGATTTTTTCCTAATTTATTACTATTTTACCCAATTTCCGATTTTTATGTTATGACATTAATTAAAAGCGCAAAATATGCTGTTTTATTATTTTTTTTTATTAAGCGTTCTGAAAACTATTAAGGTTCTCTATCTCAACAGTCCTTAGCAACCTTGTAACACTTCTTAGTTGTTGCCAAAACTTGAAGATATCTTATCTTGAAAGAGAAAAAAATCGGTTACATAGCTTGAACGGAAAGTATAATAGCCTTCACAAACAAAAAAATCCTTTCAAGAGCTTGATTTTATGCTTATATGCTTTATGCTATATATCCTCCCAAGGTTAGGTTTTAATACTGACTTCCAGGTGAGAATACCCTCAACACCTGAATGGGGAAGAGGTTTAGTAGAGAAGGAGAATACTATTTGTATGACGGATCTAAAATTGACTGCGATAGACTCCAATGATATTGATATCTCTCTCTATCTGTCTACCAAACTCAGCAGGCATCTTCCAAGCGTACGTACTAGGCATAGAGAAGGTCTGTAGGGTTCTACTGAACAACTATGGAAAGATACAAAGAAATACGAAATACACAGTTAGGTAAAGGACACTGGCAGGTCAACTCCACTGCTCAATAACTTGGGTTCTTGGCAACGAAGAAGCTGACGTGTTGGCTAAGTCAGGATTCTCTTTACACAAATCAGAGGCGGTTAGCCGGAGGTTAGTGGGTAATACACCACCAAATGCCAAATAGCCAAACAGATATGGCAAAAATATGGCAACACAAGAATTAAAAATTTATTGCCCAGCTCTACCACAATCACATGGCTAAATCCACTCAGCTTGTCATACGATTTGGTTGGTAGAAAAGAGAGGCACGTGTGTGGTGGACCGCAAGCGTCCGAACTTGGACCAACATTAGGCCCTTTGCGCCCCCGTATAGTATCCAATGTAACCCTTATCCAGCAATTCAGTGGATTTGGTAAAACAAAACTGTTTCTTTTTCACCTCAGCTGCCCAATGTCTCTTAAGTTGGAGTATTGGGACCCGTTAAATATATTTCTTCTCCACCAACTAAAGGCTGAATATTTGCGTGAATAGTGTTGCAGGCTCTCCTCCGCAAAAGCTCTGCATTCCGCTGAATATTAAGCTCACTTTTTCCTAGCAGTAAGATCTTTTTGGTCTGTCCACCATCAAGTACCCCAGAGTAACTTTGTGGTCCAAGCCTTCAAACAACCTTTAAAGGAGCTGAATGTAATTGGGCCACTTAGAGTAATTCTGTCTCCAGCTATCCCCAATCAGGCCATTTTCATTTCCTTCTATTCCTATATGATATTAACCTTCAGAAAATCTGGTTATTGCCTGTTTTAATAACATAACCTAATGAGACTTAGTATTAGCGGTACGGATAACCTTAATTTCCGCTTACTTATCCACTAGAATATTTATGTACTTGCCGCTTAAAGCAGAAGCCCACTTGGCACCCTCTATCATGCCGACAATTTCGGTCTGAAATACCAAATTCTAGTCATTTAGTTTGAAGCTGCCCTCTGTGTATGGATTACTACAGAAAAATCCGCTCCTTTAGTCTTTATATCTTACTTTACTATAGTTTTGATTTAGTTTTAGGACTAAGCTCTATCTTAGATTTTACATTGAAGTATTAAGCTTTTCTGCAGCTTTTTTAAAATTCAATGCTTTCAAAAACACAAAGAGATAGTTACAGGTCAGCCTTGAAATCCAACGCAGAATCGCTCTTGCCAACGGATGCTATTTTGGACTGAGTAGGCAATTGTAAAGTAAATTCCGCTCCCGACGAACAAACATGAGACTCTACAAATCCGTCATCATTTGCGTCTGATATATGGTGCTGAGGCATGGAGAAAGACTTCATCTGATGAGTCGACCTTAGGAGTGTTTGAGGGAAAACTTTGCGCATGGAATCATCGTATTCGATGGAACGATGAGCTGTACCAGTTACACGACGACAGTGACATAGTTCGACATGCGGACGAGGAGTCTTTCACTCCGTTGAGAGATAAGGTGGAGAAGGACCTGGCTGTACTTGGTATCTCGAATTAGCACCAAATAGTGAAATGAAGAAACACTGGAACTAACTCGGTTATAACCGTGTAAGCGGTGACTACGACAGTAAAGAAAGGAAAAGAAGAAATTAGCCGGCAATGTATATGTATAGGATAGTAAGTACTCCAAAATTGGGTGGATCGGATAAGCTACTGTAAAGTCAACCGTGGTGGTCATTTGTCCGAAATTGTTTTCCACAAATAAATTTCATAAAACAACCTTTTAAATAAATGTTAGACCTTCGAAAAATATCACGCCGTTTTTTATTGACTTTTTAAATTTAACATTTTATATAGTTTTTTTTTTTTTGTTTTTGTTCTTCAGGAGCACCAGAGAAAATTTTAGAACTTTGCAAAAACAAAAAAAAAATGGATTTTGTTTAATGCACCGGCAATAATTATTTCCTTCAACACATCGCTTTACAAAAGCAACTCAATCACATAAATTTAATTTAAGCTGCCGATAGCAAACCAGTCGCCATGCAATTTATTTCATCTTCAGCAAAAGACTTTCATTAAGAATACTTAAGAAGATAAGTCATTTACCAAGAGCAGAGGCTTCGCATGTGATTACAAGCAAATAGAAAATCGACAAGCAGAAATTATATTTACAAAGTACGCTTTGCTGCACCTTCCACAGCGTAACTCATGCATATGCATAGCTAGTGACCACAGCAGAATGCCAGCCGGCAGACCAAGCCTTGAGCGCTGACCAAGCCAGCGAGCCCTTTATGCTGGCGCAGCAGGTAATCCAATACGACATGTCACTACTAAGAAGATGACTCTGGTGTTTTGCAATTATAATTTCGCCGCCCTTCCTGTGCCACCTATGGATTACAAGCGCTGAATGGTGAGCCACTTGCGGCACTCCGAGACACATACGCGCGCTAAATCTTTCAACGGAAAACTCTAAACTAGTGTGTGCAGTACGAACGGAATGTCTGGCAGCGAAGTGTAGAAAAATGTAAATCCCTCATCAATTAAAGTGAACATGCTTCAAGAAGCACCTGCTCATTTGTGCCAAAGAAATGAGTAAGAAGAACACCGCGTACAACAGTGCCACAATGGCGGTGCGGTGTCAGTTGCAAGGTGTGTAAGTAAGCGCGGCTTCATGGAGTAGTGCCAGGCAGCAATGGCAACAGGACGACGCTGTTGTTCAGCAGCAAGAGCAAAAACGCAATGACAAGAACAACAACAAAAACCAACAGCAAGAACAACAACTAAGTGGCGCGTTGAAATTGTAACCGCAACCACAAACTGCAGTGCGACACAGCAACACTGTGCTGGAGGGGGCTGTACTTGCGACACGGAGTAGCTGCAACGTGCCGCAGCAGCAGGTGGCAGCGGCGTTTGGCAGTTGGCATTAAAAATGAGACAAGCCAAACAGTAAACTTACATGCAACAAACAAGTGTGGCGCGTCGGACGTCAGGTGAAGCCCCGCAAAGGCGTTTTTTGTGACGCAAAAGAGGCAGACAGACAACGGACTGACTGAATGTCAGCCTAGCCAGCCTAGTATGTTATGTAGACACATACGCCGCTTTATAGAAAGATACAAACAATTGCAACATCGCAACATCGGCGGTGAATTGAATGACTCGTTGACTGGTTGGCAGTCACCAAACCATTTCAGCCAGCCGACCGACAGTCACAGCCGCCAGCCAACGGCTCGTCAAGCTGAGCAGCAGCACTCGCATTACGTAGGGTTTGATTTGCTGCCACAACAACAACAACAGCAATAACAACAACAACAACAACAACAACAACAACAACAACAACAACAACAACAACAACGGCAACTACAATTTTGTAACTATGTCGTTTGTTTGCAACATTTTTTTAACATTTGCCACTTGTGCAACAGACAGACGGTAGTGGGTATGTCTCTGCATCGCTTGGTGGCCAGCGGTTGGTGTGCGACGCTGAGTAGACGAATATCTATTAAATTGGCGACAATATTAACAAGCATTAATCTGATGGAATTCCATGTTCGACATTGGTTTTTGTGCGACTTCTTGTTTAGTCACTTGCTGCTGTTCTTATTCCTCCATTTGCTTTTTTATCCGACGAAACCAATCAACCGTGCTGCAATAAAGAGTGTAGAAACAACTAAAGCAAAGCCTAAAGTTGCTGTTGCAATGTGGTTGCCTCCTCGTTTAATCCAATAGCGCTAATGGGTGGGGCAAAATAAACCCCTGCGAACTGGCGCGGTTGGCTTGGCTCTGTAGCCTGACACCGGAAGTGACAGTAAAAGAGCAGCTATTTCCAATTGGCATTGGCAGCGCATTGCTATGCGTCCGCGAGTTGGTTGTTGGCAGCAGTCTAACGGTGGCAGGAATTAGACTTGTATACCAGATAAAGGCCAACACTTTCTGGCAGCCGCATAGATATTTAGTTGCAACGGCTGACACATAAATTAGTTGCCCGCTTCTGCCACCTGACAATTTGCTGGCATTGGCGCTATTTAATTTACGCAAGTCGAGTTCATTAAAGTGCTGGAAGCGAATATCAAGCACATGAAGACATAAAAATAAGACCAAATGGCATGGTAAAATCAACGCCAGTAAAAAGTACTTTTAAATGACGTAAGTCCAAGTGGCACGTGACACAAAATAAGCGATAATATTATTTGCGAAGAAGTGTGGTCCAATAACAAATGCAGATTAAAGTCCTCAAGAACTATGGAGTATCGCCGAGTCAATTAAAGGGTTATCCAAGTAAAACTATTTACTTCAATAATCTTTTCGATAGATCACGTGAGAGTTGTATCAAGCTGTCATGTTAGTATTGTTTGGCATTTCAGCATGGAACGACTTACGCCGGAGAGTCAATTCGGCGCCATTCGCAGCAACTCGAACTGAAGTATGAAACTGCTAAGCGGATTGTACGCCGAGATCTTTGATCGAAAGTGTACAAAGTGCAGCTTGTGCAAGAAGTGAAGTCGTTAGGCCTACTCAAACGACATCGAAGACAAGAAGATCCAACATTTTCGAGCCAAATTTTGTTCAGCGATGAGGGCCATTTCTGGCTCAGTGGATATACAAACTGATGAAATTGCATTGGGATACTCAATTGGGATGAACAGCAGCCTGAAAAGACTCAAGATCTGCTATTTCATTCAGAAAAACCAACGGTTCGATGTGGTTTGTGGGCCGATAGAATCATCGGTCCATATTTCTTCAGAAATGATGCCTGTGAGAACGTAATCGTCAATGGAGACCGTTATCGCGGCTTGAAAACTGATCATTTGATGCCTGAATTTGAAGTTCGTTACTTCGGCGACACTTGATTTCAAGAAGACGGCGACTTCCCACACATCGCATCAATCAATGGATTTATTGAGAGAACACTGAGTGAGCAGATAATTTCACGTTTTGGGCCGGTCGATTGGCCACCCAAGATTGTGTGATACCATACCGTTAGACTTCTTCCTGAATAGATATGTAAAATATAAAGTCTATACGGACAATCTCGCTTCGATTTAGGTCTTTTTTCCAAACATCACGTTTGTCATTCGCCAGTTATCAGTCGAAAATTTCGAAAGAGTCATCAAAAATTGAACTCAACGTGATAATTTTTATATTTTGTCTCTAAAATACACATTTAGACATAACTTAGTACGTCCTTAGTAATTTTTTCACATAATGCCCAACTTTTTCAAATTTCCGCAACTTACTGATCGACAGATAGATTTCGTAAACTATTCTCGATTTTTCGGTTTCGAGTGTTTCGAGGTTAGGACATCTATTAGCCACGGAATGTAATATATCGAGTCGATAAGTGAGTTTAGCTTCATATGAAATTGTGTTTTTGATATGGATTTGTTAATTTAAACATAATTTACTTCGATCGAATCGAAAAGTTTTTCGAACGAAACGGATTCTATGATTAGACCCATTAATTACTGGATATTCAAAACTGTTTTCAAAACAGATTATGTTATCAATGAATTGCAGTTACTGCAACCACTAAATATTATTAAGTTGGTGAGTTGAGACTTCGATAAATTTTTATCAGAAGTGATACAAATTAATTTTCCGAAAAAATTTTTAACTACAAAGATCTCAGTGAAAAGAATGTATGCTTAAATTTACGCTAAAACCCGGGAAATGCGACAAGGTTAAGTTTTGTTATACCGCCTTGCTCTCTTGCCATATATAGTGCTATACCTGAATATCTTGTGTAATACCTGTATATACCAAAGTGATCAGGGTGACGAGTAGAGTTGAAATTCGGATGTCTGTCTATCCGTCCGTCCGTCCGTCCGTGCAAGCTGTAACTTGAGTAAAAATTGAGATATCATGATGAAACTTGGTACACGTATTTCTTGGCTGCATAAGGAGGTTAAATTCGAAGATGGGCAAAATCAGCCAACTGCCACGCCCACAAAATGGCGAAAATCGAAAATTTTTAAAGTGTCATAACTAAGCCATAAATGAAGATATTAAAGTGAAATTTGGCACAAAGGATCGCATTAGGGAGGGGCATATTTGGACGTAATTTTTTTGGAAAAGTGGGCGTGGCCCCGCTCCCTAATAGGTTTTTTGTACATATCTCGGAAACTACTATAGCCATGTCAACCAAACTCTATAGAGTCATTTCCTTCAGGCATTTCCATATACAGTTCAAAAATGGAAGAAATCGGATAATAACCACGCCCACCTCCCATACAGAGGTTATGTTGAAAATCACTAAAATTGCGTTAACCGACTAACAAAAAACGTCAGAAACAAAAAACTTTACGAAAGAAATGGCAGAAGGAAGCTGCACCCAGGCTTTTTTTAAAAAATTGGAAATTGGCCGGGCCTCGACCACTTATGGACCAAAAACCATATCTCAGAAACTACTAATGTAATTAATTTTACAAAAAATGAAAAAATATGTAAATGACGGATAATGAAATCTCGATTATAACTATATCATACGAGAGCATAAAATGTTCGGTGACACCCGAACTTAGCCCTTCCTTACTTGTTTTACTTCAACTAGTACTTTGTCAAGACCCTAGATATCTAGTAATTCCAGATAAGACCAGCCAGAAGAATAGGTATTCCACCGTCTCCCTCATTCCTACTTCCTCGCACTTTCTGCTTGAGTTATCGGTTACCCATTCGGCTCGCAAGTGATGTGTACATATTCTAGTAAATTGTGACCTGCCAATAGGCCACCAAGTGTCCTCAAATGTTATCGCAACCGTGTGCGCAAATCTCATGCGTGATTTCCTTCAGTGTTTTTGCACCTATTCTTGGCGATCCTGCATGTCCTTAAGGAACTCCATCTCACCCTATTTTGTCTGTCAGCCGTTTCGGAAAATTCAATGTGTATCGTATTTAGTAACTTGTGTATTTTCTGTACCGTTCGGTTTGGTGGTCAAACAAACTATTTCGTTTCCCGAAGTGCCCTTGTGGACTGGAACCCAAAAAGTAAGCTGAACAGGGTATATCAAGTTAGCCACAATGTTTTTATTGTCCTTGACTAGAAGAAATTTACCAGATCGGACCACTATAGCAATAGCTGCTATACAAACAAAGTCAAGATACGATTACATCCTTTTATGCTAAGAGTAATGTAACTGTGAAAGCTATTATAGTATCGGTGTAGCTGAAGTTAAGGTTCCCTCGTATTTTGCATAAGGATAAAAGTAGAGACATTTAACGAAAATACCAAGTCACAACGCATTTAAGGTTAAGTTGTTAGTGTGGCTCCTACCACTTAATTCAAATTTTCAAAATGCAAACGGTAGACGGTACCCTCCAACAAAGTAATTGTATTAGCCGAATTAATTCCTTTTTAAATAGCAAACAAAACACGCTGAAAATAGCAACAATGAGAGACAAATAAATAATAAGAGATAAGAGCAGCAGTGGCTATAAACACTCAAAGTCTTTTCTGAGCTTAAATAAAAACGGCGTAACTTAATCGCGATAAAAATAGCTCCCTGTGGGCTTATTATGTCTACTGTTGAACCCTTCTTGCTTCCCCCCTTTCTACGTTTTATTTTTCATTTTTGCTACTGCTTAATGTTTTTATCTCGTCCGCCCATTTGTATTTGTTGTAGTACTACTTTGCTGGGTTTTTTTGTTTGTCTACCTTTAATGTCGAACTGGCTCGAATGCCAAAGGACTTCCGGTGGTGCGCCGTCGCATAGCGCTAAAAGAAGCAATTGAAGTGCAGCGTAAAAGAGTCAAGTTGAAAATAAAATTGTCACAGAAACCGAAAGGCTAAAATAAATTCCTACGCTTTAAAATAGCAGCAGCAAAAAAAAAAAACGGCAAGAAATGGTGCGTCGTCAACGGTGGGAATAAAGTGTGCGCCACAAGCATTGCGAAATCGATGCAGCTGGCCACTTTTCAATCAAAACATGTTGCAACAACAGCGGTAACTTGTGTACCCTGTTTGCTGTTGGTTTTGTGTTCTTGACGCTGAACTCATCGGATTTCAGTTGAAAATTTACCGACTGTCATTTGTCCTCGTATCTCCGCAAAATGGCATTTTTTGTGTAAGCGCTTGTAAGGGGTTGCAGACGGTTGCTTTACAACGTACAGTGTTCAAAAGCAATGTCTTACAATTATTTAAAAAAAAAAAAGTTTTTTCGTTAGGCGATGCGTAAAAGTATGTCTGGCCGATTTGTGTACTCCAAAACTCAGATGACACGGAGAGGAGCACGGAAGTAGGCATGAGAGAGACGCTGGAACACCTCCACAACCTCTGTCCTGCTTTATCCAGAGATACCAAGGAGGTCCACAGTTCAAGGCACTATGTGAAGTATCAAAATTTGACTAGAATGTCAGCGTATATCTCGTACAGCTCATTGTTCCATCGACTGTGGTACTCGTTGTTGTCAATGCGCAAAGGACCATAAATCTTCGCAAAACCTTTCTCGCGAACACTCCCAAGGTCATTTCATCAAATGATGTCATCGTCAACGCCTCCGCACCACATACCAGGACGGGAATAATGAGGGAATTATAGAGTTTGGTTTTCGTTCGTTCGGAGAGCACTTTACTTTTCAATTGCCTACTCAGTCCAAAGCAGCACCCATTGGTAGAATTATTCTGTAAAGGATTTCAAGGTGCAACAGTGAGGTGACAGTCAAGTCGCGAGTGCGATGACTGTATGTTTGAGGGCAGGCGATTTTTCGTCTTGTCTTCGTTCACAACCAGACCCTAGCGCTTCACTTCCTTATCCACTCCAAAGAAAACAGAACTAACTGTTAAAGAAGATTGTACCTTCTCTATTTAGCTTTGCAGCTCGTATTATTTTCTTCTTCCTTTAAAGGGTTTTTTTTTTCAAGATTTGGCCAAGATGAAAATCTGGTCGGTACTAGATTTTCCAGATCTAAAGCCACACTGATAAGGTCCAATCAGTTTGCTGACGGTGGGTATCAGTATTTCACATTCTACGCTCGATAAAACCTTATATGCGATATTAAGTAGGCGCAGATTGGGTCCCCTTTTTATAGATTGGGCTATGCAACTTTTACTCCACCGCCATCAATTGGGGAATCGGGTTTGCCATTTCCAGATGTTAAACTTTCACTGCCGTTCAGCAGGCTGGAGAAGTGTTCCCAAAATAACTTTAGTATGTTCTGAATGTCATCCACTAGATCACCACTTTGGGTCCTACAAGAGTACGCTCCGGTCTTGAAGCCTTCTGTTAGCCGCCACATCTTTTCGTAGAATTTTCGAGCATTACCTCTATCGGTCAGCTTGTCAAGCTCTTCACACTCACGCAATTCGGTCTTTTTCTTTTTTGTCTGCTTTCGCACCTCTTTCTCTTTCGGTATCTATCATACCGGCCTCGTGTTGTGTGAGGTTGGCTGTCTGCTTTCTCTCCACTGCGATACGACAGTCCTCATCGTACCAACTGTTGTTTCGACCTTTATGAAAACTAATGATTACAAAGTGGTCGAAATTAAAAATTTAGACTCGCTAGCCGCGGCGCTTGCTCGCTTAGAATCAAAATCAAAACACGTTGGAAAATCCTTTTCTTTACGAGTAAGCTAAATTCTGTGATATTTCTACATGTCTAAGAAAGATTCTTTAAATAAGAGAAATGTACCTGTGCCCAGCCATATTCTTACGTGCGCCACTGTGCGGTAGTACATTTCGCAGTGCTTATAAGTGTTGCTGGTGCTTTGTTAATCGACAATGCCATAAAGTGATAAAGATGGACGCCAACAAATTGTCAATGGATCAAAATAAAATGATCTATGGCCGGTGCACTGCTTAGTGCTACTGTTGTTGTTGCACTTATGCTGCTGACGAGTGGTTGCTGCCAAACTAGATGGCCGAACCGAGCATGGAAAATCGGAGCCGCAGGAATATGCAACTTTGTAAGGCAAATAAACTTTATACATGTGTACACATGTACATACGATTGTGTATGTATGTATGTATGAGTCGCTTTGCTGTTGCAACAGATTCCCTTCATTTTTTTGCGCAACTTTCGAGTGACTGTATGCGGCATGCACCTTTACTGGCCTTTATTACAGCAGATATAAGTCCACACACATCCGTTTGTATGCATTTCTGAGTAGATGTGCATGTAGCCAATGCATAGCTGCTCATCCGAGGGGACACTTAGCATTGCATACCAGTTCTGCGTCCTTCAACAGCCGCCGCCACATGCTGCTCGTCACAAAACGAATTTTATGCATTGATTTCTTCCAACGGATCAGAAAAAAATGCTGCCTCGCTGCTGCTATAATTAAGTTTTATAATTATAATTGACATCCTAGCGTAAAGCCAATTATTTTGTTGTCGACTTTTTCATGGTCAAAGCAGGAGATACACGACTGCACGTGTGTGCCTGTGCGTGTTGCAGTGGTGGCAGCAGCGGCAAGTAAGGAGGATGTGTGCCCCATTGAATTTATGACGACTATGTGTTAACAAAAACTGCTTAGCCAGCCTGCCAGCGCGCGAATATGACGATGAACGATGAGCAGCTAGAGTGCGACTGCTTCTAGGCACGACTGTGTGTGTGTGTGTGTTTGTGTATGTCGCATGGGCAGTTTGTTCGCTTGTCAAGCGAGTGAGTGTATCACTTGTCATGCCAATGCAACTTCATACACACCAGCAAGGACAGACTTGTCTCGTCAATTGTGTTGATTTATATCGTACAATTATTTATAATTAAATTTTACTGAAGGCCAAGTGTAGTGAAACGACAAAAAATGAAGGGCCGCGTCTAAAAAAGGCTTTGTTACAGCTGGTAGCGGGGTGTTTGCGGTGGGCGGAGGCAAAGAAATCATGGAAAAACTACATTGTGTGTGCATGTATGTATGTGTGTGCGCTGGCTTGTACGGCAACATGTAATTATTAATCGTTATAAGCGCTTTTGTGATGCGACAGTCACGAAGTGAATCGCTGTCGCCCAACGACAAAGGAGAAATCAGTGAAACTACGCTTATTTTTTTAATAAATTATCGAATAATTAATTGCCCAAGCGTATACAAAGTTTTAGTTTATAATGCATATATGAGAAGATTATAGTTGCAAGACAAGGCGAAGTGCGATTTGCGCTTGAATAAGCGACGAGCTTTTATTATAGTCTTAGCTAACAGCCAATTTACATTTTATTCGGTCTTAGAGAAAGATATTTCTCGAGATATGTATTAGAGCTTAGAAATCAGTAATTTAAACTGGGAGCGACGAGGCACAAATATTTGCCTTATGACTTTGCAGTTTTAGATTTAAAAAAAGTGTTAAGAATCAAAGCGACAGTGAAACAAATAAATGTGTTATTGATACTCCTAATGTTTCTTCTAGAGACTTAACTAAGATTAGCGTATCCTCACGGGGCTCTTCAAAATACTCCGCAGATTCCTTACAAGAACTTGATTTGGATTGAATATTTTATAATTTGCAGCTATATGCTATAGTGATCCGATCTGAACAATTTGCCATTGCCTTGCACCATAACCGACACCGAATTTCTTGAGAAAACCTGGTGAAATGAAAAAGCTATGGCCTCTAAGGCAGCTATAAGTTCTAGTGGTCCGATAATGTCGGTACCGACAAATTAGTAGCTTATTGGAGAGAAAAGGTCGTGTGCAAAATTTTAGATCGATATCTCATAGCCGTGTATGCCGACGAACAAGCAGACCCGTACCCACAAAAGTCGGGTCTACGTAACCGGAACGGACCCGTATTTTTTATCCGGTCAAAGACTTTGAACTCGGCAGAATACTAACGCCACAACAATAACACGAACAGACGAAACAACCAGCTCTATAATAGCAAAATGTTTCACAAGTTCATAATCATCAACGCAATACGGTACTGTTGCCGCTTAAAAATGACGCTCTCAGTTGAAGAGAGGCGCATAACTCTCATAATCTCTCCAAAATCTCAGTGGCGTGTGAACGCCTAGCCACAGTTCAAAGTACAGACTGAGGGCTCTGTAACTAGTCTTTTCAGACCTCGAAGCACGAGAATGAAATACTTTCAGTTTAGACTTCTCTGCTAGGGCAAGGCATTAGATAACATCATTTCGGTAGCTTTAATGCCACCTTGGCAAAATAGCTGCCTATAAGACGTCACTAAGTTTAATGTAAAGGAAACGGCGAGGCAATATTGAGCTGGAACAATATAATGGAGCTATGTTCACGCAAGTGAGGAATGTTCTCTAAGCGTCATTCTCTTGGGTAGTCAGAAGGTTTTTGTTTTACATATGGCTCAAGCAGCTCAGACCAAATATCCTCTGGGTAGCTAAAAACATCTGCTTGAAGGCGAGCTAGAGTGAGAAGAGTTTGGGACCCGCCATGTAAAGGACACCCACAATGAAAAGAATAAAACAGCCTGGGCTGAGAGTTTTAACGCCTGTTTAAAGGCAAGGGAAAGACGAGGTAATGAGATTGAAGAATATGAGATTTGGATAGGAGAAATTTGCTATTACTTTAGTAATATGAATATGAAAGCAAGAGAAGTAACTGTTGTAAGACTTTCACTGGATGCAATACTAGTAAGTAGCACAGGAATTTAAGATTTTAGCATAATCTATTAAGCTTCGATGATCTAATATCTGCTACAGGCTTGCTAAATCTTGAAAAACTAACCATTTACTCTTGTCAAGAGCAAATAACATTTTGTTGTGTAATTTAAGTTCGACAACAAAAATATTAAGAGACTGACGGCAAATATGCACACAGCGAATGCTTAGGAAATGAGCAAGGTAGTTAATACACTCAACTCTATACATCAATATCCTTTCCACTTACAAGAAAGATCTATTTAGTAATTCCATTAGAACCATTTATACAATTCCAACTCAATCACAGGCTGCAAACACAAAGGGTTGCCACACACCGCATGAATACGCTAGAGTTTTGCAATTTTCAATTTGAACCCAAAACCACCCGCTCCTACTAAAAAACCGCAACTTCCGAACGAAAACGGTTGGCAGGACAACAGCTGCGGCAGTGAAACGGCAGAGTTGTCGCATGGGTTGCATTTGAACTGAAAATAACTTCAACGGCACTCACCTGAGCATTGAAATCGAAGAAATACTCCGGCCGTAATGGACATGGTAGACCACACTTACAGGTACCCGGTGACAATAAATAATCCTTTATTTCGTACTGTGTACGCAACGTTGCACCGGTTGGGCTGAAAAGAGAACAAAAAACAGGGTTGAATGAGTTAAGGAGCATGTTTTGCAGAGGTAAAAAAAAAAAATGTTACAAATTAAAAATGTGTAAAACTTGCTAAGGACAAGCAACACACAAACATATGTACATGGTAATAAGGATATTAAGCAATCGGTAGCAAACGGCGACACACGCCAGCGAGCACAAAATTAATTCACTCTTTATTTTGCGACATGTTTTCGAAAGCCCGGAAAGCAGTCTGCCAAGGCTGAGAAGGCAAGCGCGCAGGCAGCCGGCAAGTTGCTACGAGCGAGTCGCATTTGTCAAAGTAGGCAGTTCTCGTTGTCGTACAAGCCGCACATGTAAACGCAATTTGAATTTTTCATTTTTTATTTGTGGTGCGCCGCGGCGTCTTGTTCGACCACTTGCCACGTTGACTGTCTGTCTGCATGCCTGAGTGACGGACTGGCCGTTAGCCATTACAACTCCTTGGTTTAGCTCAATTTAAACTAATTACTCGCCTCACGTTTAATTAAGTCACAATACAACAAAAACAACATGGATAACCACACACCACACAATGTCATACAGCTGAGTGACGTCAGCGCTCACACGAACAACTGACAGTTGAATAGCAGTGAGCGCTTGAGAAATTGAGCTGTTGTTGGCAGGTGTGTTAAATGTTGAGTTGACATTTTGTTACGCGATTAGTCATGTTGCTGTTTCAATTAGTTATATCAATTTATTTCTTGAAATCGTAGATTATTTAATAAAAGAGAAAAGGTGCCATAATGAGCGCAGCACGTGTAATTAAGTGGTCCGGTTTTTTCGCTAGTGTAATTGAATATTTGCCGCCTTACACTCGTATATAATAAGTTGCTTTGAAAGTAGCGTAACATAATCTTATTTTTTGGAATTTAAAAAGCTATGTTGCGTTATTATTAAGTAATCGGTAGATGGCGCTTTACGAGCTAGTTAAACGCGGGCCTGTCAGAAAAATTTCAATAATTGTTTTGCCAATCACAACAAGCTTCCAAGTCTCCGAAGAACTGAAAGAACTAAGAGTCACAACAGGTCTGCAGAGACCTTATACCTTATGCACTTTGTACCTAATGAATTCAGGCACCGAAGATGGCAAATCGTTTTCCAACGACTAAAACCTCAGGTCACTTAAAATTATAGATGTTTTCTGAGAGGAATCAGAAGCAATTTTTTTATCGGACAGGATACTACAATGTGACACAGACGATGGACCACAATGCTATATAGAATACTATAGTATATTATTATATAGCAGGCGGAGTTCCACAAGGCTCAGTCCTGAGTCCACTTTTGTGGAACATCTTATAAGATGAGTGCTGCGCCTTCCATTACCCAAGCAGGTACAAATAATTGGATACACGTGACTGTGGTACCGAAAGAAATGAGTCAAATAGAGCGTCTGTGCAATCATGCGGCGACAACAATCAAAGAATGTCTTATGGCGATGAAGCTCCAACTAGCTGGCCAAAAGACGGAAGCAGTATTAATTACAAGCAGGAAAAAGCTAGAGGTCGCCACATTCAAAATTGATGGATATACCATTACAACACAGCACTCATTGAAATATGTAGAAAAGGCAAAGTCAACAGGAGTCACAGCAAGTCGCAAGCTATCAGACATAATGGCCATAGAAATTAAGCGAGTATTCGATAAATGGAAGAGAGAAAGCAGGAAAGGCAAAGGAGCTTAAACGATGGGACGCAGCAACGGCGATGCAGCAGAAAGCGCTTTGTATATCTTTTTTTTTTCTGACCAAAGTGTGAAAAAGAGAGACTTGAAGTAGAGGACATGATAAGGATCGAGTGACACCCGAGAACAGCGAAGTTGGACTCAGACAGAGTGAGAGCGTGAGCAGCTATATCTATGCAAGAGATAAGGAGGAAAGAATGGGAGCACAGTGAAAACAGAAGGATTAAGGGGGTATTCTACTCTAGAATTTTGAAAAATTTAATTTTTTTTTCATATATTTAAAGTTTAGACTTTCAAAAATATGACCTTGGAAGGATTTTTCAAAATTCGTCTTATTTTCGGAGATACAGCCGCGTTTGTGAGTCCGTGTTCACTAGAATTGTCTCCTAAACTTTAAACGAGTTTTTCTCGAAACTACTTTTTTCCACACGGCACCGGCAATATCTCAAGTTCCATAGAACCGATTTACTTGAAATTTTGTGTGAACCTTCTTTATATATTCCTTTATCGTTCCTACCATCGTGACAAAATTTTTGTTTTTAATATTTAAAAAAAAATTCAGGAATTTCAAAAAATTATTTTTATTTTCAGGCAGTCGCCATTTTTCAAACAAATTTTTTTCGTGTTCCCGGACTGATCGGATCCTTACTGATTAAGAATTTCTTTTTATTTTATTTATTTTTTTTTCAGACCACTAGGAGAGTCAGGATCAATGTCACCAGGATGCGCCATTTTTTTACAACTGTCTCTCCCCTAATTATTTTAATTTTTAATATTTTTTTGTAAAATTTTTTTTCTGTATTCTTAAGATATCAATAAAAACACCATAAAAAAATGGATACTAAAAATATTTTTGTTTTTTGTTTTGTTTTGTAATAAAATTTAAAAAAGTGTCCAAAATTTGATTTCTAGAGTAGAATACCCCCTTAACCGGTCTTAAGCAGTCCTGTGGGCCGAATAAAAGCCATGAGCTCTGTGCTGGAAATCCTGCTTGGGCGTGGTCCCAAATATGTAACTTTAGTGGCCAATATGAATCTTAGATATCGTCTGGAAAAATTATGATATCTTTGAAGATTTCCAATCAAAGAACAAAAACAAAAAAATCGATAATTTTAAGATGATATAGCATATAAAAACTATCAACTGCTGATAGTTCAGTAGCAACAGGACCGAACTACAGTCAACAGTACTTCAATACTAAATAATTTAAAATCATTACCGAAACTTCGGTAGAAAGTTCCGTAAATGCTTCGAAGAAAACGAACTAAATCTTGAAAATCAGGTCAGCAAGGTTATCTTCCTATCATATGCCCTATTTAATTACACCTTCATTTAGGAACCCGAAATTCGACGGAAAGAGTTTTCAGCTAGGAAGTATTGAAAACAAAAAAGGTCACGAAAGGATAAGTAAAATCAGAAAGACTATTTTAAGTGAAGTTTAAAAGGATTGAAATCCAAAATAGTCAAGGAAGGATATGGAAAGTCAGGTTCTTCATTAAGAGGTAAGCAGAAAGGTAGCAACATGGTAGCATTCATAAAAAACTTCGGAATACTAAGATCTGAAAGATATTACTTCTTCGACAATTAGCGAAGTATAACTACTAAGGTCTTTAGTATTTATTTAATTTTTGCATTTAGAGCATAAATTCTAGGCCATCTTAAAGTCTTGAACCAAACTTATGAACATGATTAGTGCAAAATGTTACGAAGCCATGCTTTATAATTAGAGACCACCTTAACGATATTTGATAAATGGAGAGAAAAAAACCACATTTAAGTTGGCTCTAAACGGCCACTGATTTCAAGGCTGCTTAACCTCTGGTGACCAATATTAGCAAAAACTGGCAACGAACTAAGGTATATACAGGAAATCGCAGTGTGCTTTTTAAGGGGTTATTTACTAATTTTTGAAGAGTACAGAAAAAAATTAAAAACTAAAAAAAGTAAAAAATTTCAAAAATTATTAGCTGACAAAGTGGGCGGTCTCTAAAAATTTCCAGGTGACCATGCCCATGATTTCAACCCTCCTAGTTATCTGAAACCAAAACAAAAAAATATTATTAATCTAGAATAATGTCGCAATGGTCGGAACTACGGAAAAGTGGGAACAAAATTTTTCACAAAATGGCGACTGCCTTAAAAAAAGTTTTTTTTTTGGATCACTTGTTCTGACTATTTCGAATTTTTTAAAAATAATAAAAATAAAAATAAAAATTTTGGGATGGGGCTAGTTCCAACCATAGACAAGCTTGTAAAGAAGACTCTATACAAATTTCAAGTAAATCGGTCCAGTAGAACCTGAGAAATCGTGGGCATCGTTCCGAAAAAGTCAGTTTTGAGAAAAACAGTTTGGATGCTGGGTCAGAAAAATGCCTATCTCTCCGAAAATAATTTGAATTTTGAAAAATCCTCTTGTACACATATTCTTGAACAGTTAAACTTTGAAAAAATAAAAAAAAAAAAAACGATTTTTTAAATTTCTAGACTAGAATACCCCCTTAAACCTCTACATCACGGTGAATACTTTTCATAATCTTTGACACGTGTATGGTATAGTATTGAAAAGCTGACTTGTTCTACGTAATGAATCAGCGCCTCCAGTACACTTAACGTATAATCTCTTAAGCTAATTGCGGAATATGTGTGGCAACGCCATTAAGTTAATGGGCGTATGTAGAGCTGGGTACCTTAACTTCATAATTATATGTAAATTACTTTTAATTTTTTAACAATCGAAGTAATGAGACCATGGGAAATCCACCCTGATAAAGTTAATCACCAAAATTTCTCCACAAATCCAACAAACAAACAGGTTTCACAACAAATTCCGCAAACCACCTGTCATATTGGGGCATAACTTTTTAATTAGTTAATTCAACAATAAAAGTTCGGCAAGAAACAACAGTAAATCGCATGAAAACACCCAATATACGAGAGCAACACAGCCAATAGGCGGATGAACCACAACAAGCCCTTACATAACACCTTTGATAACAAATCAAATAAATTTTTGTACTTGAAATAAGATGTTCACACTTTGCTCAAAAGGAGAGGCCAAGAAGACCACAAAGCAGGGCAACAAAACAAATGTTCGAAGCGTATACGAAGTCATAGTGGAAGTGTTGGTGGTAAAGTAAAAGTGCTTGTTTCTTAAGTAAAGTAAGTCGTATGGCCTCGAGCGGTTAATGTCTGCGGCCTATCAACACAAAGCCACCGAACAACTTAAATAGCTGGCAGCAAAACTTGAATAAGCCCAAAAAGTTTGTGCAGGTCGACAGCAAAAGCTTACACGAGCAGCCACATAACCATAACGGTAGGCATATACAAATATATAGTATATATATGTATATACTGAGAGCACATAGAGTTTTGCCTTAAGGCGTTGATAAGCCAGCTGAATGTCAAAGGAAGAGCTGGACAGGCCAACAGCAAGGTGTTGGCTGAGCCAAGTAAAATATCAAGAAGTTCTATTTAACCTTCAACTTAAGACAATGGCGTAGACAAAACTGCACAAAAGTGACAACCAGGATGTGGCACAATAATGAAAATAATAACAGCAATATTAAAAGGCACAACATTGTATAAACGGCAGCAGCAGCATAATGGAAACTTTGTGTTTAGGATAATAAATAGAAAGCACAAAACAATAACAAAAAATTATATGACAAAAGTTATTCATGCCACAATGAGCGTGGAATGCAATCGGCTGAAAACCACAACCTATTAGTTAGCACCAAAACAGTAAGGTAAGGAAGTGCTTGGTGTTAGCGAAACCAAAAGTTTTTATGAGAGATTATCTTTAAGACTCTGATGGCGAATATGAATATTGTGTAATTCGCCTTTTCAATGCTGATTTTTTAGTCGTATTTTTAAGAGATGGATCCTTCGTTGTTGTTATTGTTGTAACGAGCACCTAATCCCCGTTAGGATTGGTAAGGATTGGATAAGTTGTAATCGACGTCATCCAACGGTAGGCTCAGCAGACATGCTGTTTTGGATGGGCTGTACGTGTGAGGTTAGCAAGGCATGCAAAGAGGTGGCAAGTATGTATAATGCGGGGATTCCTTGCACGCAGAAGTATGCTTGATATGTCAGGGTCTATACTAGATTAGTAGGTGTTTAAAATACCTCTCTGTTCTCGTGCCAGCTTGAGCTCTTCGTTTGCAAAGAGTGACGGTTTGACTTCAAGTACGCCAATCACTGGGAGAGAGTCGGTGAAGGTATTTATAGCTCAACTGTGAATGGCGGTCAGTGCATGTCTGAAGTTATTTACGTCCGCGGTCAAAACTTTGATGCGAAAAATTCAATCTAGTGTGGAGTCCGGCCGGGTGTCGGACCCAAAGCTCGAAGAGGTTTTAGATGGGCCTCATACCCGACCAAGGTGTAAAAGGTGTTCCTTCCACCTAGACCAATTTGAAAGCACCGTGGGATAAGGCCGTCTTCGGCAGGAACTCACGTAAATCACAACGATTGCTGTTACAAAGAACCGTTAAACTAAACCGTAAAGCTATAATATCTTTATGCAGCATGTTATGCAGGTGAGATTACAAGTATATATAAATGTGGTTAAGAAACAATAAGAACAAATAGAAGCATGTGCAAACAGCAACAATAACACACAAAAAGCAAAACAGAAGAAACAATAAAAGCAACAACATTGGTGCATAATAAAACACAGAAATTAAACGGTAAACCTTGATAGTCAGCCCTCAGGTGTAATGAGTAAGCAGCAGACAAGCTGCCACACAGAGCCGGACAGGCGGTCAGGTTGCACGGCGTGAGCGGCGCCACCGCCACAGTCACCACTGACGCGATCCAGTTGTTGTTGGCAAATGAGGTGCCGGAGGTCGCTGGTTATTCCACACAAACACACACAGTAGAACTCGAAGGACACTGAGTTGGCAGTTTAGAGTTTGGGGTTCGATGATCGGGGTTGAGGTTGTGCATTGTTGCGGCAATAACAGCAGAACTTATAGTGCTTAAACAAAACTTTGCGATAAGCTGAAAGTTGAAAAAGTTTACGGAAGCATACATATAGCAACAACAAAGCCAATCAACCTGTACCCTCGTATGCAGGAGAACATGCTAAAGTTCGGACCGAAATCAAGTGAGTGTGTGCAAAAGTTTCAAGCTGCAAGTGCAAATTCACTGACTTTAAGCCACCGAGGGCACACAGGAAAAGGTAAACCGCATACGTGTACTTGTCAGCCACTGAGGAGCCAACACTAAAATAATATGTGAACGAACTTTCACACACGAACCTGCTAAGCTATTTTAGATCGAACAGGAAGTAAATCTGGTCAGCGAAATGAGGAAGTATTTTTAGTACATAAACAACAACAAACATAACTATATACACACGCAAGTGTGTGTGTTTGTGTGTAAGTCTCTCAACTTTGGCACTCGAGCAGTTCATCAAGTTTTAGTGCAGCAGCTTGCTTGTGGCTCAATTCGCCTCTCCCAGCTGCTGTCGTCATTGTGAATGTGCAGCGCCGCTGTGAAATGAGCTTTGGACAACATCTGATGTTTACGAGTATTTATTCTTCGCTCTCAGTTAATTTGCATGCTAATGACTTTATTAAAGTATGCGCCAAAAAGGGGAAGAAATTAATTTGCTTCAAAATATATTTAAGGGGAAAAACCAAATTTAAATAAAATTCAATGAACGAGTAAATAATGAGTTTAGCGCAGTCTCATTACGTTTATGGAATATTTGGTGGGTGTTATTTGACCCGAAAACCTCTCGCTATCTTTTGATAATGCCCTACAAACTTGGCTTTGTGGACCAGAGCTGATATAACCGCTGAAGCCACCGAAAAACCGGTTATACGAACGGCTTGCAGAAAATATTAACTTTTAACCAGGGAATAAACTAACTTACTGTCTATACTTTAGTTTCCCGTAGTAAGCAGGAAATAGAATATGCAGTATGTCTGCTTTTTGACTTGCCTCGAAATTTCGGCATGGTCTTGTCAGAAATAGTGCTTTAATACTCGGTTTGAATTCAATGAGATTCCTGAATAGATACTGATATTGAAAAGACAAAAAAAAGGTTCAAGTGACAATTGTCACAAGTCGTTGAGTTTGATGGGTGCTCAACTCGTAGTAGGAAATGCTAAAAGGTCTGCCCGAGGACTTAAATCTTTTACCATGAGAAGCACTAAGCCGGCGGAGTTCGCTCCCATCTGCTCATTGGCCTTTTTAAGAGATTTAATGTGGCTGTGCCTTAAACCTAAAGGTAAGTAGAACTGAAAAGTCAATTCAGTGTGAAATCGCACAGCGGCCGGGTGCCGAACCAACAGCAAGGCGGAAAAAAAAAATACTTGCAAGAAGCATGTTTTGATATATGTGCTTTTAAGCAACGTGGGGTAAGACCGTCGTCGGGAGGTATTCACGTGAAAAAAACGAATGTTGTACATACTCTAGTTCTGTTGGCGCTGAGGTTCCTATTTAAAAGCTGTATAGACAGCGAGTTTTTGGTTATGCAAAGTTTTCGGGTTTTCAAGAGGCGAAAATCAGTGTATTTTCCGTTATTTGCGAACACCGGATGTATGACAATACCTTTATTGAGTTGAATCCACCATAGGTTTATTCTTCTCGCAGTTTGGCGCCAGTTGAATATACTTGTACAAGTAAAAGGGAAATCACAGCTGTCTCCGCCTTAACTTTCCAGCGGAGAGAAGATATTTTTCTTCCTCTACTATGCTTCCACTAGCGAGTACTACCGCATCTAACACCTTCAAGGCTGGAGCGCTTTCGTCTCTTTCGAAAACATGACGTAAATAATAACTTTTTATTTCTCTGGGTTATGCCAATATCGTCGAATAACTTGTACAGCTCATCGTTCCATCGTAAAACTATTTCAAATTTTAGTTTGAGTTTTATATTATGGATAAAATGGCTTACTGATCCTTCGGTAGCGATACGACAATTGATGCCGCAATTATTATTATTACTATGCCCAAAAAAATAAGGTGACATTGTATTTATTTAGAAAATTCTTTATTTATTCTTCCAAATCAATTTCATCCCCTTCGAAATAATCCCCTACCAATGCAATGCACTTTTGCCAACGGATTTTCCAATCTTCGAAACACTGGTTGTAGTCACTTTCCGGGATGGCCTTCAGTTCCGTCTTCGCTGCGGCTTGAATCTCCTCTATCGTATAAAAACGGTGTCCCCGGAGCGGTCTTTTGAGCTTGGTGAACAGCCAGAAGTCGCACGGCGCCAGATCAAGTGAATACGGTGATTGCGGAACGATATGGGTTGAGTTTTCGGCGAAATGATCACGAATTACGAGGGCAGTATGGAATGGTGCATTACCGTGGTGTGAAAACCAAGCATTGTCTTTCCACAATTCCGGCCTTTTTAGGCGGATAGTGTTACGCAAACGACGCATAACGTTCAAATAATATTCCTTGTTGACTGTTTGACCGGTTGGAAGGAATTCATAATGCACAACACCACGGTAATCGAAGAAAACAGCCAACATGACCTTGATTTTTGAGCGACTTTGGCGCGATTTTTTTGGTCTCGGCTCTCTTTTGGCACGATATTCGCTGGATTGATCGGTTGTTTCAGGGTCGTAAACATAGATCCAAGTCTCATCGCCAGTTATAATGCATTTCATGACACCCTGGTAGTTGGAAAGCATCGTTTCACACACTTCAACGCGACGCCTTTTTTCAAAAAAATTGAATGTTTTCGGTACCAGTCGAGATTTGACGCGCTTGCGGCCCAAAACATCCTTCAAAATGGTATTGGCTGAGCCTTTCGATATGCCAACTTCATCAGCAAGGTCTCTAATTGTTAATCGACGGGTTTTCAACACCAAATCTTTGATTTGTTGAACGTGAGCTTCGTCGGTTGAGGTTGATGGTCGCCCTAGGCGCTCTTCGCCTTCGACCCGTTCACGGCCGGCTTGGAACTCACTATACCACTTGTAAAATTTTTTTTTTAGACATAGCCTCATCACCAAAGGCTTTCTGCACCATCCTCAACGTATCCGCAGCAGAAAATTGATTCCGTAAACAAAATTTAATGCAAATTCGTTGCAAACAAATTTCGACATCGCAAAAAACGAAAAACTCACTTTTAGCAGCTCACAAAACGACACGTATCTAAAACACTAATGAATATTTTGACATGAAATTTGACATTAATGTGACTGACAGTACTACCAACCAAAAAAAAAAAAAATAATTCTCCAAATCCTTCGACGCGTACAGTTCAAATTCACCTTATTTTTTGGGCACAGTAGTACTTTCGCGAAAGTAAAAATTTTCTTCGTTTTACCACATTTTCAACAAATACCTAAATTCTTCGGTACTTCGGTTCTTCGACTACTAGGATGTCATGAAATACTGGCGTTGACATCGATGCATATCGTGTCGCTACCACCGTATTCGCCTGGTTTAGCTACGAATGGCCGCTTCGGGGTAAACGTTTTGAGTCAATTGAAGACATTGAACGTGAATTGCTATGCACATTGAAGACTATTCCGGAAATTGACTTTAACAACTGTTTCGAGGATTGGAAAAAAAAGGTTGGCACAAATGTATTAAGGCCAAAGGAGATTACTTTGAGAAGGACGCATAGATTTTGAAGAATAAATTAAGAAATTTTAAGATTCTGATAAAAGTTTAACAATTTTTTGTTTATATTAGTTTATTTTAACCTATCTGAATTTGTAGATAATAGCTTTAAGCTTGTCCATTACGCAGTTCAAGGACTTAATGATAACACAAAGCAAAATACTTTTCCTCGAGAATGGGTATTTCATTAGGTCTTCTTTTCCTACTTATTGCCGCCTGACTAAAATTAAGGTTGCCTGACTTCTTCTTTCCTATACCCTCCAAACAAATAAAGTCTAACGTTGAGAACATTTTCATGATTATGTAAACCACTCAATTCAACTGTAATTAAGGTTGAGCTTGTATGGCTGTGCGTTTCGCGTCATTAAATCAATAATGTTCGAAACAAAAGGCACACTTTAATCGTGTTTTGTGTAAATATTTAGCAATGTAGAATTTCGCTGTGTTCTCCTGTGTTTCAATCGCTAATTTGATGCCATTAAAAATGTATGGCAATTCAACACTTTATTGACTCACGCAACGACGCGAACAGACGGACACAGAGGCGAACAGGCCGTGCGGCAATACATACATATGTATTTATGTAAAGTATGTATGCCTGTGTGTGTGGGTTTATCAGTATAATACTTGTAAATGCAAATGCAAATGACTAAACAAATTAGTGAGGCTTTTTAGCGAATCAAACACAAACAGAATTTGCATATACACACTTGCGTTTATATATATGTATATATAAATGTATGTACATTCATATTCAGTCATTATTATAAGTAAATATGTGCATAGGACGTTAGTGGGTACGATGAGTTATAAGCGCTCATGCAATAAATAACACCACTAAAACCGGATATTGTCAGTTGGTCGAATTGTTCGCGTTGATTTACAATGGAATTTATGCTACATTTGTGAGATAAAGATTTGTCAGTTGGCGATAAAAAAACACACATAACACACCAATAATGCAATATATAAAATAAAACTTCAATAACTCGAGTAAGGCCGAGCGAAGTTCAGATGCAGTCGAAAATTTGATACTCTCGCAAATTTGAAGAAGAGATTGTTGTAAAAAATATACAATTAAGGGGGTATTCTACTTTAGAATTTTGAAAAATTCGATTTTTTTTCATAAATTTAAAGTTTAGACCCTTAAGAACATATCCTCCAAAGGATTTTTAAAAATTAAAATTATTTTAAGAGCTACAGTTACTTTAGTGACGCAGTACCTAGCCCGGTTCGACCGTATCGAATTTTTTAAATGCGTTTTTCTGGAAACTACTTTTTTTCACACGGTACCGGCAGTATCTCAAGTTCTACATAACCGATTTAATTGAAATTTTGTGTAAACCCTCTTTATATAATCCTTTATCTTTTATCTTCATATAATCGTTAATCCTTTGTTTTTAATATTTAAAAAAAAAATCAGGAATTTCAAACAAAAAACGTAAAAACTGATTTTTACTTTCAGGCAGTCGCCATTTTTTCCAAAAAAAAAACTTTTTTCGTGTTCCCTGAGGTAGGGACTATAACAGCATCTTTACTGATAAAGAATTAGTTTTAATTTTTTTTTCAGACGACCAGGAGAGTCAGGATCAGTGTCACCAGGATGCGCCATTTTTTTTACCCCTGTCTCTACCCTCCCTCTAATTATTTTCATTTTTATATTTTTTTTGTAAAATTTTTTTTCTGTATTTTTAAGATATCAATAAAAACACTATAAAAAATATATAGTAATTTTTTTTTTTTTTTTTTTTTTTTTTTTTTTTTTTTTTTTTTAATGAAATTAAAAAACGGCTCAAAATTTGATTTCTAGACTAGAATACCCCCGTAAAGATGAGTTCACAAGACTTCAAGATCTTTGTTATATTCAAGAGAAATGATTACGTATATATGATCTTGGGTTAGTATTGGCGATCTTATCCAGTTTTGGGAGTCACGAAATGTCAATACCAGAAAAAATAGTCTCTGAGTTGCCTTAAGCAACCGTTCAATCTATAGATATGGTATAACGTCAACCTCTTCCTCTTTATTGGCGTAGACACGACTGACGCTGTTATAGGCGAGTTTACGACAGCGCACCAGCCGTTCTTACTTTTCGCTGTCTGGCTCCAATTGGAGATTCCAAGTGCAACAAGGCCCTTCTCCACCTGGTCCTTCCAACGGTCTTCCTTTTTCTCTGCTTCCTTCTTCAAGAAATGATTCTTTTACATATGGCTTAAGCAGCTCACGACTTCCGGTAAGAGACCAAGTGTACTCTGGGTAGCCAAAACTCCGTTTGAGGGAGAGCTAAAGTGACAAGGCGAGCTAAATTGTGAAGGCGAGCTTAAGTGGAAAGGGGAGCTAAAGTGAGAAGGTGAAAGCGAATTATCCCTCTCCAGGTTATGCGCTGGGTTTGGGACTCGTCACCTAAAGAACACTCCCAATGAAAGAAGATAATAGTCTTGGATAAAGTCAATCCTAAGTCTGAAATTATGAAAGCTGTTTAGGGCTTGGGGCATTATTGATCCGATTTCGACAATTTTACGAAGTGAGTGCCTTGTTTGAAAGTTTTGTTTCGATGTCCCTATTCATGTGTGATTCATAGTATACACCGCGGGACGATATCTCAATTTCTTCTCAAGTTTATCGCTTGCACGGAAAGAACGACAGCTGAGCTCGCTGCGATTTTAACTCGTCCGGTCATCCTGATCATTTATATTATTACATCTAAACATCTGTCTCGCTTAGTTTCTGCCACTCGAACAACAGCTAGGTATCAAAATTAGAATACACTGTGCAACATGTTGCGTGTGTATAAAAATATAGCAGGCAAATTGAAATTATGAATAGCGTCATTTGTTATGTAGTTATTAGAGCGACATATACGTTGACGGTCATCGAGTAAATATTTATTTTTTGTACATATATCAGCACAGTTGTTTGTTGTATGTATGTAAATACAATTTAATGACACATTAGTCGGCATTGCATTAATAATGTTGTTTGCGGCGCTCATAAATTGTCTGTCAGAAAATGAGATTCACCGCTCGCTAACGGATTGAGGCCATTTGAGATTGTTTTATTTATTGTAGCGAACGGCTTGATGTGTACAACATTTCAATATCGGGTTTTGGCAAATTTATGGGCAGCAGTTATTGTCGGTGTTATGAATGTTTGTACTGTAAACTGAATGAATATTAATCTGTGCTAAAATATTAAGTGATGGAAAATTCTAGTTAAGCGGACTATGTTAACTTTTAAGCAATCTTTAAACCAAATGTCATAACCTAATTATACACTGAAGAAGAAATATTCGTTTGCCACTAATTTTGTAAGACCTTTAAGACCCAGTATTTCTATAAATGATTAGCATGACGAGATACATATGTAAGTACATAGCATATACGCAAACTAGTCCTTGGATTTTTGAGATGTCGATCTAACCACCGATATTGGACCACTATAACATCTAACGGTTGATCCATGTAAAGTTACTGTTTCAATAGCTATTTTATTGGCAGATAACGAGGAAGTCATGTCAAAGCTGCTAGGTTATTTTTTCAGTATTGTTTGGAATTGCATCATGAAAAGACTCGTGTAATTTTATTACGGAAATTCATGTTCTGTGCAGAATGTGTTTCGTGACTTCGCTCAACGTATAGTCAACATAATTGGCCTACTAAGCGTACTATTAGCAACACTATCACCCTTCTTGAGACCCAGCGGTCGTTATTGTATAATACCCGACCTAATAGACCACCCAGTTTGCAGTGATGAAAATATAGTAACCTTAGCAGAGAGTGTACACGCAGACCGTGCAGAGTCGATTTAGTGTCGTTAGAAGCAACTCGAGCTGACGTATGGGGCGATTTGGCACATTATACGCTTGTGTAAGAACTGAAGCTGCACAACATTCTTAAGCGACATCGCTTCGCTCTATAGTATCTTCAACAGCTCCAAGAAGATTCGACGTTTTCGAGAAAAATTTTGTTCACCAAAGAAATCCATTTGTGGCGAAATGGATATGTAAACAACCAAACATTGCTGTTTGGAGGAAAATCAACCTGAAGAGATTCAATAGCTGTCATTTTATACAGAAAAAACAACGCTTTGGTGTAGTTTGTGGGCCGGTGGAATCATCAGTCCATATTTTTTCAAAAGTGTTGACGGTGAGAACGTAATCGTCATTGGCAACCTTTCTAGCGCCATGGTAACCGACTATTTGATGCGTGGAATTGAAGCTCGTGATCTCGGCGTCACTTGGTTTCAACAAGACGGCGCTACTTCCCACACATCGCATCCATCAATGGATCTATGGAAAGAACGCTTCGGTGAGCAGATAATTTCACGTTTTGTACCGGTCGATTAGCCACCAAGATCATGTGATATCACACCGTTAGACTTTTTCCTGTGGGGATATGTAAAGTCTAAAGTCTATGCAGACAATCCCGCTCGATTCAGGACTTGGAGCAAAACATCACGCGTGTCATTTGCCAGTTACTAGACGGAATGCTCAAAGGAGTCATCAAAAATTGGACTCAACGGATGAGCCATCTTTCGAATTATTATAAAACTTTCCCATTAAATTTTAAGTGCCTGTGTTTTATCTAAAAAAACAAAAAATAGCGAACCTCGAAATGCATCTCCCTTTCGAAAAAGTGCAAATTAATGATGCAATTGACAGTTTAATCCATATACAACAAGGGACCATGGATGCGCTGTTCCAATAGTATTTTATAGTATTTCAAGACCAAGGCGAACACATATTTTTACGCCACAGTCTTCGCCTTGGCTATATTCTAAATGGTTAAGTAGTTAAAAGACGTAATTAAACCTTAGAAAGAAAAATATATGGTAAATAAAAGACTTAAATTTAAGAGTGTTAGTAAATTCATATTGAAAGTACCCGATAACTCTTGAGAACAATTGACATCCAATTAGTTTTTTGATCAGCGGAAATCACAATTAATTTTAATTGTAGTGATGGAATAGCGCTGTAACAATATCCGATGCCAATTCTCCGTCTAAGTCCCGAAGCGACATTCTATTGAAACTCCGCAATAGAGGGCGGTGTGTTGTTCTTCTTCTTTTCATAACAAATCCAAAATAACTTGGAATCGTGTCAACCAAATATAAGACATTCGTTCAACAAATTGAAGAATTTTAAAAAGAACTTCACCAAAGTATTGCGGACTTCATCTAACATCAACTATATGTACATACATACATACATTACATATGTATGTATTTATGACAACGAGAGACCATAATTAATATCTATGAATGCAAATATAATTTTCAACGTAAATAGCAACAAATTATCAATAATGATTTAATAGAGGCCGGCAAAGTCGTGGATTCATGAAAATATGTGGTAAACCTGGACTAAACAAATAGAATCTACAGAAAAACCGTAAACAGCTACATAAAAGCTCACCAACAAAGCGATTGACCACGAAACTGACTAAACAATGGGAGCACATTTATATGAAAATAAATTGGAACAACGTACAAAACAAATTAAATTCAATTAGTAAAATTACTTATGCGGAAAAACAAAGCCAAAGAAGACAGCAAACAAAACAAATAATTATAAAAAAACAATATGGGCGAAAACTAAGGCAAATAGAGAATTAGGAACACGTGCATTTGCTCCAATTATTGTGACCACGTTTAAGTAGAAATTATTGTTGCGTGCAGCTGCACTCACGCACCAGACAGACTGACAGGCAGACTGTCGGCCGACAGACAATACTCATATTGTCAGTAAGTGCCGCCGTCGATTAGTCAGTCGGTTACTCAACCAAGTCAATACGAGTAAATAGTAGCTGTAATGAATGGCACACAACGCGCTCTGAAAGCCAGTCAACACGAGCCTGAAGTCGGAGCCACCAACGCTGTGGCCACCAACCGCAAACTATTTCTCTAACTCAATTTGTCGCATTCCAGCGCATAAAAGTGAATACATATTTTCAGTTTGAGTAAATAACACTAAAATACGAGTAGCACCCTAGAGCCACACTGTGCGTCTCTGACGTAAGCAATGATGGCGCTGTCTACTTACGGCTGACAAGTTGCTGTCAAAATGCGAAATACAAATGTCGCTGAATTAGCTGAAAACGCTTGCTTTGTAATGTACATATTTCAGCGATGATCTAATTTGTTGTGACGGTGGAAACTAGTAACTGTATATTGGTATTTATTCGATTGTATTTATGAGTTTCCATCAGTCATAAAAATAGCGGCTTTCTGCTTTTGATCACATCACATCAGCGCCAATGCTTCGTACTTTTGTTGATTGCTGTCGACGAAATTATGATTATTGTCGTAAACTACATAAAGACGCGAAGCGAATTTGTTTGCTGATATTATAATTAAATACAAGCTCGTTAATTGCCGACATTGTTGTCGATTGAAAGAAACCTTCAATTGGCATTTGTCACAGTTGACAGTGTTGGCGTTAATGTTTTGATATTTCTTGCTGACAGACAACCAGTCGCTGCTGCTTGATTTATTGCTTTCCAGCTTAATGAGATTACTGACATTTAATGAAAATTGTGTGACGAAATGGCAGTAGATATTAAAGTTATTGTTTAAAAAGTGAGACTTGAACTGAAAGACGGGACTTAGTCAATTAGTGCTTCAGTCTGCTCGTGTATTCAATTAAAGTTATGTTTATTCAATTTGTTGATTGACTAAATTAAGGGGTGATTAGGAAGATTTTAAATGAAGCTCAGGTCTACATTAATAAACCCATATGTTCAAAAGCAATCTGACATTAAACTGAAACACAATTCAATAATATACTAAATTAAGTGGTCGCCTAATTTTTTATTTTGGAGACGAAACTAAATTTTAAGATCAAAATGAATTTATGAGCTATGGTTTGTGCTGTCATAACAGAAAGACTTTGTTTATAATTACCATGAAAGTTAGACAGTTTCTTCCCTATATGACGATAATTTTATCTACTCATTTGTAGACAATGGGAATCAATATCCTTGTGATACCCATTTTTTTGTTTGAGGGACTGTTTTTTTAAAGCCACAAGTTCGTATTAACTAAAGCGAGCGACCATTGTTATTACCTTCAATAGATAGACATTTTGAATATGTTTCCAGGCACAATCCGTTACAACTATCTAGAGCTCGTGACTATCGGATTAATAGCTAGGTGGGTAGACCTACCTTTCGGGCTCTATTACTATAAAACTAAGTGCCCGATTTTGATACACTATTCATAAGACTTTTATTATCTCGTTTCATTTTTGACCGTTCTTCGCCGTCGCAGTAGTTTCTTCACCTCAAACTCATCAAGATTCCTACGACCCAGAACCCAAATTATGGACAAGTGGAGTTGACTTGCCAGTGAGCTTAAAACCTTCCTACATTTGTTGATCACGATGGAGTTTATCTTTGGCGACGATAAAACCAGCAATGCCGTCTGAATAACTATATATGTGGTAGCTCTCCATATTCTCCCGTAGTTATGCCTAGTATGTAGTTCCGCTTGGGAGATGATAGCTGAATTTGGTACACGTAAAGATAATGAGATACCAAGATCCTCGGAGTATACTCCCGTCCCACTTTAGCAATCCATTTTGGACTCATATGTATAAAATGAGATACTATACTGCTCACCTACTGAACCTATTCTCCAAGAGGGTATTCTCAGCTGGAAGCAAACTACTAAAATCCAACCTTGGGAGGATATAGTATGATTTATTTAAGTTTAGTTGGTTCATGACGCAATTTCCTCCTTATCTCCTTCATTCTTATAGCAACAAATTTTGCTATTTTCCGTATTTTAGATGGATTCTAAACGATGATAATTAATCGTCGCTTCGAGCCACGATTGTGACTGAATTTAAAGCCAAAAACCCAATGAGCACTATCGATCAACAACCGTATTTACCAGATTTGGGTCCGTGAGATTTTTTCTTGTTCCCAAACTGAAATTCCCGATCCGTGGAACCCGTAGATCAGATTCAGTAGATCGCGCAAAATGCACTGAAGGATCTAAAGGCCATCCCAAAAATGGCTTATGAAAAGTGTTTCGAGGACTGGTAAACTCGTTGGCATAAGGGTATAACATCTGGTGGGAATTACTTTGAGGGCGAAAAACTAAATACAAGGTGCTTTTCAAAATAAACAGGACTTTTTGAATCTAGCGCCCCCTGCTGGCGCCCTCTCCATGTCGACTGGTGCGTTCGACTGGTGCGTTAGAATCTGCTATCTTATCGATTATCCAGTAAGAGTTTCATGACATTTAACGGAATGGAAGTGAAGTTATTGCGTTTTAAGTGTCAGTATGTTTGTGTTATCGGCGGAAAAATGAGCTTCGAAAAAAGAGCTAACATTAAATTTTGTTTTAAAAACTTTTACCGAAACTTTTCAATTGGTGAACCAAGTTTATGGCGATGATTACCTATCCCTTAGTAGAGTGCAGGAGTAGTTTCAACGTTTCCAAAGTGGTCGTGAGGGCTGAAATATCGATCAACATGTGGGCCAATCAAAATCCGTGATCACCAGAAATTCCATCGAAACTGTGCGTGAATTCAACAAATATCAGACGAAATCATCATTGAAATTAATGGAAATGGTGTTGAACATCTCCAAAACATCGATTTATTGCATTTTGAAGGTGTTTACACGGTTTGTTCCGCACAAATTAACTGACGACCAAAAATTGCTCAGAATCCAACATTCGAAGTACGATTATTTGTCCAAAAATCACATTTTGACCACTAACCACTCCTCGTATTCATCTGACATGGCACCGTGCGACTTCTTCTTTTTCGGAAAATTGCATTTGGCCATGAAAGGAAAGCGTTATGCAGACATAGAGGCCATTCAAAAGCCTTGCTCCAGCATGCTGCCGGCCATACTGGCCAACGAGCTAAAACACTCGTTCGACATGCTTTTGGACCGTGCAAAACGCTGTATTAAAGCAGAAGGAGACTATTTTGAAAAAAAAAAAAAATAAATTGATTTTTTTTAAGTCCTGTTTACTTTGGAATGCACCTTGTATTGATGCATTATTAGTTTGTTTTATTCACAATTTTCAGGCAGTTTTTTGTGCAATGTACATACATACATATGTATGTATATTAAAACTGTAGAGAAGCTTAGAAGTAGACTGAGCTCGCTTAAAGGAAGATGAAAAAGTCTTGTAATATTTAAACAGTCTCTTCAGGGATATGAAACACGTTTTGTGCATTGTGCACAAGAAAGGTGTCAAGTAGACTTCTCCACCTACTTCATTTGGTCTGAGGACTAAATTACCTTATATACATAATTTGAAAAGCAGATTTTATACAAATGAGTATAACTAGTAGACTTTAAAAATATCTTAGATTATGCTTGTGTTTACTATACAGTGAATAAAATTATTTTTTGGTAAGAGGACTGCCTCCTAAATGTTTGACAACAGTTTTTTTTCTATAGTTTTGATAATTCCGACAAAGAGCAAAGTCTAATCAGTCAAGCTTCATACCAATTTTGTACAGAATTGCATATCTATATACCATATACTACATATATATGTACATTTATGTACATACTATATATAATATGTATGTATGTACATTTGTGTAGTAATTACAAATATTTGCGCTGCTGTAATGAGACACTTCGTTTCATTGGTGTTTTTTTTTTGTCACAACTAAGAAAAACGAGCCTCGGCTTTAGTACCTGGTGACTTATCAAGAGCGCACCTACAACAAAGGTTAAAAACGAGTATATACATATACATTTATATTTACATATATATGTAAGTGTATATATATATGTATATGCTTTTTAATTACCAGGGTTTTGGGAAAACAACAGCGCAAAAACAAAAAATGCGTTGGGGAAGTGGAGGGTAAAATGAAAGTGGAAAAACAAAGCAAACAGACGGTGAGTAAACTGAGCGCGAGAGGGGGGAAGAGAGAGCACAAATTCAAATAAATGAGCAGAAAAATGGTCGTTGACATGCGTGGCGTGGCAGTCATTGTCTTTGCTGGCAACAAATTCATATAAATAAATTATGTATGTATGTATGTATGTGCGCTTATGTAAGTAGATAGAGTAAGCGACTACTTTGGTTAAATATAAAAGTGCAGAAGCTTCAACGTTACAGTGTGACAATATTTATTTTTACATACATACATATGTATGTGTGTGCATGACACAAACGCCACTTCTACTGTCATTCGCCATGGCAAACAAACAAACAAACACAGAAATGCGCGGAAAATAAGCGATGAATCGAGAGCCTGTTAGTAAGATGATGATGATAGCAACGCCGTCGCTGCTACAACTGCTTGTTTATGATGCAAACGTGCGACAGGGTGTGTAGTGTGTATGTGTGGCATGCAGGAATGCTGTGGCAGACGGCGAGTTTATTTTGACATTGAGCGCCGAATAAACATGTGAATGGCTGCGACGGCGATAATGAAAACAGTGGCAATTGTAGTAACGAAAAACAACAAAAACAAAAAACAAAAAAAAAATGTAACAATAATAAGAACAACAATAAACACGAGAGCAACAACAGCAACAGCAATTACAGGCAAGAGCAATTAAGTGTGGGTGACAAAGTACAGACGGAAAGACAATTAAACGTTCATTGCAACGAAAATTTCACAGCTTCAGCGAAGACGCAAGCGACGCGCGGGCATCTACATAATAAACACATATTCAAACCAGCAGCATGGTGGGTTTGAAGGAGACGCTTACAGCAGAGTTGTGTAGAGTGCGATAAGCGTTGCGCAGGCTCGTCTTCGAAAGGAAATATAGCTTTGTATGCATGTATGTGTGGTATGTATGTGTGAGTATTTATGTAATGTTGTAAATGCCAAGTTGACTGCTCTTGAACTAGTGTTTACCTTGTTGCTGTGTTTATATAAAAAATAATAATCTGTGTAGCTAAGTAGTCGCAGCAGTCTATTTAATGATAGCCACTTCGGGAGATTATTAACTGTCCAGCCGCCGATTGTGCTGTGAAATAACAAAAGATTTTCGTTGTAACGACAAAAGTAAGGTGGGAAATACGCATAGTTGTGATAACTATGGCAGCTGTTCTCAGACTGTAATTCAACATAATATTAACAAATAATATATATGTACATATGTATGTAGCTCTATAAATTAAATATAGAGCTCTTGTTATGAAATTAAATCTTAATTAATATGAAACAAATATTCAGTAAATAAAGTAATTATATGTCTAGAATCCTCTTGGAATCAATACACTCAAATTTAGAGACTGATCCAACAGATTAGACAACAAATGATCATTTTGACCCAAGCATTGATCGAAAGACGACCAGAATAGGCTAGAAGAAACGGCAAAGTAATTTTGTTACTATAAGCTAATCTTCACACTATAGCGAATAAAGTTAATGGACCTCATTAGTGCTTTGACATAATTAGTATGATACTCTTTGGATGTCCTGTTTCTTTTCATTTTACCTTTTGCGTAGAAAAAATTGATACAAAGCATATAAAGCTTGAGTTATTAAAATACCATAACTCGTCTGAAGAACCCACAAAGCGACGGAGGCAGATGGATTGCCAACTGAGCTATTCCAATGCGGCGGTTATGGTCGGACGAAAGTATGCCCGACGATTGAAATTTGCTAAATTAACTCTCCATAAAAACGGAGACCCCACAAGCTGCGGCAACTACCGTGGGACAAGCTTCCTCAACATTGCATTTAAGGTTCTATCAAGCGCACTGTTCAAAAGATTAAATCCCAGCGTCAACAAAGTGATTCGACCTTATCACTGTGGCTTTATGCTTGCAAAACGAACGATTAACCAGGCATTCACCACGCGCCAAATCTTGGAAAATACACGTGGATATTATATCGACACATACCACATCTTTGTCGATTTCAAAGCTGCTTTCGACAGCACGAAAAGGAGCTGCCTTTATGCTAATACGGCTGCGTAAACTGACATTAATACCAAAAGCTCTGTTATTGTCGGGATGGACCTCTCCGAGCCGCTCGATACCAAACGAGGTTTGAGACAAGGCGACTCTCTTTCATGTGACTTCTTTAATCTACTCCTGGAGTAAATAATTGATCTGAATAGAGGTAATTTCCTCTATCTTAGAAACAGTAATAACACCAACAACAATATCAGCCTCGAAGTCAAAAGCAGAACAACTATTTCCAACAGGTGCTATTTCGGACTGAGTAGGCAATTGAGAAGTAAAGTCCTCTCTAGATGAACAAAGACCAAACTCTACAATTCACTCATCATCCTCGTCCTGCAATATGGTGCCGAGGCATGGACGATGACAACCTCTGATAAGTCGATGTTGGAGAAGGTTCTGCGGAATTTTTATGATCCTTTTTGCACTCGATGGAACGATGAGTAGTACAAGATTTACGTCGACATTGATTTAGTTCAGTGAATAAAGTCTAGGTCTAGTTGATTTCGTCCAAATGGATGAAAACGCTCGAGCTCTGAGAGTATTCTACGAAGAGGCAGCAGAGAAAGAGGAAGACTTCCACGCCATTTCCATACTCTTTGAATCTCCAACTGGCGCCAAAAGGATGAACTACTGGCGCACTGTTGTAAACTTAACTATTATCGCCTAACCGGTGTCTGCGTCAATAAAGAAGAAGAAGAAAACGCCATAAAATTTCAAATGCTGTTTGCTTATGAAATACAATTATTTCTGTTTCTAACCGCCATTTTGTCTGTAAATTGTTTTTATCTATTCTATATTTACGTCTTTCGAATAATATCAGGTTGCTTTTATACTCGAACCCTCTTATGGATGAAATGTACTTTCATTATACCCTGAACAGGGTATATTAAGTTTGTCACAAAGTTTGTAACACCCAGAAGGAAGAGTCGGAGACTATATAAAGTATATATGGGTCATTCCATCAATTGCCGACATGGTTTTGTACCCGTGGTTATCCGATTTTGACCAAACTTTAGAATATCATAATATAGACCAATAGAAGAATATCTGTTAACTTTTTAGTGGTCAAAGTTTCTCCATTGTTTTTTGGCCCGCACTTCAAATTGAGATCAAACAAAAAAATGACTTTTTCTTTTATTTTTTAACGACCGCAAAATTGAGTGAAAAAAATTTTTAAGTTATCCAATTTTATGTAAAAAAATCTCAGCTTTCTGAAAAAATATTTTCAAAATCCAAACAAAAAAAAAAAACATTTTATTCCAAAAACCCGGTTTTTTCCCCCAACTATTTTTCAAAATTGACCTTTCCGTTCGATTCCCCGTTAAATTTTACATAAGAATCAGTGTTCAAAAATATGGGACTCTGCTCCCATGAACAGCAAAAACAATGCAAAATTGTCGCTATACGGCGCATATTTTTATGAATGAAGACAGTGATTTCTTCTTAATTGAAGTCTAAGAATACAATTTACACATTTACCTCTTTCACACAACCATCTAAGCGAACACACTGCGCCATAATTCACATGTACCAAAGAGAGTTAATAATAATATTTTTTATATAAATCGGTATCAATGTCATACAAAGCCAGGTTTTACCATTTCCAAATCAACTTTTTTAAATTTTACGATTTTTATAAAAACTACAGAGAACCCTATAAAGCTCGCTTATGTCAAATGAGTAGTTGTAACGGGAATTATCGGAAAATAAACAATTTAAAAGATTTATTCACTCGTTTTTAAACAAAAACACGCCAAGACCTAGCAAAAAAAAAAAACAAAAAAAAAACAGCTTTTACGCAAACGTTTTACGTTATCCCTCGAGTAAAGCGCATTGTTGTTTTTAATTGCAACAACGCAGCTATTACGAAATAGTCGAAATATGAGCGAGGATTTACCTCAAAGGAAAGGATTTTAACGCATATGCATGAGCATAACGCACACAAACAAAATAAAATCACAATTAAAGAGTGCAAAAAAAAAAAACATAAAATATAAAGCAACGGCAGGATTTTCGTATATTTTTGTGCTATAATTGTTGCTGTTGTTGTTTTTGATATGTGTACGCAGCATGCAATTAATGCGCCAAAATGCGCTGAAAGCACTTCTATTTGTTTCGGCAGCAAATGTGAGCGACCGTGTGGGAAGGACGCCAGTACAAAATGTCCACTCAAAGTTGGACGTTGCGTTGCACAGCATCAGTTTCGTTGACTGGTACGCGTGCATGTGCAACAGCAACAATGCCACAACAATTTCCCACTGGCAGTTGCAACAACAGCGTGCCACACAGCACTGCTCTGTTGCGCAAAAGCGCCACAAGCTGCTGGCTGCATGCGTCAGTGCTAACTTGCCTGCCGCTCCTGGCTTCTCTCATACAGACACTGTGTTCCCGGCCATGGCAGGGACTCGCACCGCAACACTCGGCGGTTTTCACATATCAACAACTTGGCAGGTGTGTGAGTGTGCGTGAAAACATGCATTGTTTTATATTTTTTTATAATTTTTATGTTGGTTTTGTTTTTGTTTTCAGACATATGCTTGGAGTGTAATTATTATTTATATACATTTTCCGGTATTATGCCTGACAAAGAGTTAAGGCTCTCCACATTAAAAACAACGTCAGTGAGAGAAATTAATACACCAGAAAGCGAATTTATAATAATTTTGCGTAGAGAAAGACTTTTTCAGTTATATAAACTTTACAATTGTCAATTTTCAAATTTTCAGCATTTAAGTAAATAATTCGTGGCTGGGTAATTATCACTACAAATACAGCAATTAAAAATAATAATTTTATTAAATTTATTTCCGACTTGTCCTACAGAGTTGTTAAAATCAATCTTTAAAAGTATTCACGTAACGCATTTGCCAAAGTATGCCCGCAATGTCTGCCCTACATAGCGTTGGCCCGCCAGGGCGTATGATGAATATTTGATTTTATGCACACTTTTGCCTTTTAATTACAACTCAGCGCATTTAGTTTAAGCTATACAGGACTATTTGTGGCATTAAGGGCCAGCAGCTTAGAAGCACGCAGATAAACACGGTGCTCACACTTACACACACACACACTGTGAAATACTGACTTCAATTACATCCAACAAATTAGCTGTCATTAAAGATGCAAGCGCCGTTGAAGAGTATAAAGAATGAAGAGGAAAATGGAAAAGACGTTAAACGACAGTGGAAATGCTAATGAACACCAGAAACAGCAGGATGCGTGGAAAGCGCTGAACACAGTCGATGAGTGAAGAAGCGGCGCGGCGTTGCTGACTGACTGTGATGAAGATAAATGACAGTTGGTGAGTTGTGTACGCGAGCAGTGATGCTGAGTTGCTGCTTTTACTGTTGTACATAGATTTATATTGTAGGTGCGTCGTTCTCAGCTGCTTTATAGCCATTGTCCTCTTTATTTCTTCTTTTTTTTTTGTCGTTTGTGCGACATTTGCATGCGTGTTCTATCGTATTATACACTCACTTGGAGCAAAAATTGTCACAAAGCTCTTGACAGCAGGAATTATGTAGGCAGTAAAAGGAAGCAAGTGAGAACAGTAATACAGTTAAGACGAAGGTTCACGTATTTCTTTGAATATTGAGAGTGTTTAGTGCTCAGCAAACCTAAATGTGCTTTAGGTATATTCCACAATCCTATGACGAGGGCCTTACGAAATGTAAGCACATAATACTAGAGGATCAGGTTATGCGTTGCTATACTTTTACACTTTATACTATTAATTATTTAAAAACATAAAGAAACTTTTATTTACGAATAAATCTTTGTGCTTAAAATATAATAAAATCGTTTGAAAACTTGATCGGCTTGCAAGAGTATGAAATATTCTGTTCTACCCGAACTTAGCGCTTCCTTACTTGTTTCTAACTTAATAGCAGCATGTTGAAAATCGTTTAATGTCTCTACTAATATTGTTAGATGTTACCTTTTAGACTCCACAAATGCTATATATTTATATATACTTTGAGTTGTGATCCACTAAATTAATTAACCAATTTCATTGAATGTACTTACTGTTACACATAATCTTAAACATTACTAAGTACACTTTATTTTATATCATTACTACAATTTTTTACTCAGTTTATAGTGTTTTTTTCATCATACACATAATCTATACTAATATTATAAAGAGGAAAGATTTGTACCTATTTTTCTATGTTTGTGTGTTTGTACTGAATAGGCTCAAAAAGTACTGAACCGATTTAAAAAATTCTTTCACCAATAGAATGCTACATTCTTCCAATTTGACATAGGCTACATTTCATTTGAAAAAAAAAAAAAAAATTAGGGATCCTTGGTCAAATTTGAGCAATGTAACCGAAGGAGTAGAAAAATGAGTCTTAAAAAATCTTTCGTCGAATGCGCTGCCGAAACTATTAGCGATAGCACAAAATAATGTACAACAATATTGAAGAACATCATAATGTCTACTCCGCGGTATGTGTTTATATTAATCCTTATCCAAATAAATTTTTTTATGGTCAAGAACATTTAACTACCTATAAAATAGTTTTTAAATTGGACTTTCCATTCAAAAGATATAACGAATTAAAAAAGTCAAAAAATAAACAAAACCGCCAACGCGCCATGGCCATTGTTTGCGAGAATGTAAAGTATAGAGAAGTTGCAAATTGAATTCTGTATGATGCTCGATTTGGCGGCTAACAGAGCCGATAGAATCAAAGTAAGGAAATTCGACGTTGTCGCTGCTATTTAGCAGAATTGAGCACGTGCAGTGGCAAAAATATATGTAAAACGACTGAATTCATTATTTATTACTGTTATTTTAATTTTTTGATTATTATTATTTTTATTTTTTAATTTTTCACACTTAGTATTTTTATTTTATTTTTTATTTTATTTTTTCGTAATTATTACTTTTACTTATAATATTTTTATACGCTAATTTTTAAAGAATATTATTATTATTATTATTTATTATATTTATTTAATAATTTATAATTTTCTTATATGTAAATCGACTGAATTCATTATTGTTATTTTAATTTTTTGCTTATTATCATTTTTATTTTTTAATTTTTCAAAAGTGCGCGCCACTTAAACCATCAAAGAAATTGAACATAAATAGACTTACGTACAAATATAACTGTGGGATTTATTTTTTATTAAAATATTTGTGAAAAAAAGTGTTTTATATCCAATTTCCAAAAATAAATAATTGTCTACGCCGTGCGATGCCAGGACGGGCTGCTAGTTTACTTTATATTCATCAAATTTGTGCTCGCCAAATCACTCATACGCCCTGTGGCCCTACAAATTAAACTAATCAGTGTTGCGCTACTTTCCAGCTGATAACTTCAAAGAAAAATCAATTAACTGCCGACAGATCAGTGCTTAGCTGTTTCAATGGGCTTGCCAGCAAGCACCCAGTCACATTTGTGCGCTTAAATGCTTCTTCTTTTGTTGTGAAATCAATTTCTGTAATTCGCGCTTGCAATTAATTTCCATTTTCGACGCAGACAAATTCAATCGAACCATGCTTTGTCAATGAGCAGGCGACCAAACGAATTAGTTTCGGCATTGGCAGCGATATTATCGATACTTGCGTGCATTAATGCCGCAAAGCGACTGTGGGGCTATGCGTCTGTTGCATAGCTCGGCACCAGCTATGGGCATTTCCCAGCCGCTATCAGCAAAGTAATCAATTAATGCTGTAATTACGCAATTTGGATACCGAAATGTGCCTACGGCGCTGCCACACTTGTTTGCAGAGCTGTGGAGTGTGTGCAACTGCAACAGCAACAATAAGAACAACAACAAGAAGTGTGATAGCTCTTAGCAAGCATTAGCAAGAACAGTGTCAACAACAAATGAAGCTGTGGTTTGGTTTATGGGGTGTGAAATGCGTAGCTACTGACCTTTACGGCAGGGGCGTAGCAGGCGGGCCACGGACCAACAGTCTAAGCCTACAAATGCAAATTTAAATCCAAAGTGTAGATCGTGTTAATTATGTACAAGCAAAAGCTTCAATAGCAGCAATAACAACAATAACAACAACAACAACACAACAACAACAACAACAACAACAACAACAACAACAGCAGGCGGAATGCCTAATCGATGCATAAGTTGTTTGTAATTTGTGTTGTTTTTGCATGGGTATTTTGACACGAAAAGAAGAGTGTCTGCGGTGCCAAGTGCCACATGCCACAACTAAACGAAAATAATTGCATGTCAAGTCACATCAACTCAACTTGGCTCAGCTCAGCTGAAGCGAAATGAAATCGTGGTGATGTTTGTGCGAAAAGGGAAAGCATGCAAAGCAACAAAAACAAACATAACAACAACAACAAACATCAATAAGTGTCAAGGGTATGCGGCCAGCCAGCAAGGTGTTTCGTACGCAATTCGCACATAACCAACTAAATGCACATAGACAGTGTATGTTGTTGCTGTGCACCTTGGGTTTTTGACTGAATTCGTAAGAATACACATTGCCAAATTGTTTGTGTGATAAATGTGAGGGCAACAACTGCAGACTGTATCTGCCCGTGTGGCATTCGAATGCCTCGGCCATTAGACAGCCGTACGCTTGTGTGCAATTAGTTGTGGCGCAACAACTGTCAAGCAATTGCAACCGTAATAACAACAACAACAGCAACAATAACAAATGCCTTATGCAAGCGCATTGCTGAAGTGTTGGCCGTTTGAGTGATAAATAAGTGCAAATGAAAATTTCGAAACATTTGCAAACTAGCAAAGGCCATTTGGGGCATTATTGAGAGCATGTGGCACACACACAAAAACTGGCAGATATAACTGCATCCATCACAAGCATTTTAAATATATACGCTGTACAAATGCTTTGTGCAATTTGCTATTTAAATTGCTATGATTTGTTTTAAATCGAGCGAGCAGCCAAAACGGCATTTAGTCAAACCAAAATTGCAAGTAACGGAATGGCCACTCACATTTTCTGAAATTAAGTTGCTAACTGCACATTTGGTCTAAATGCTGTTGTGGCTGATATGCACCGGATAATTGGTGAAGGGTGCGCGCCACAGATTCAGCTTGTGGGCGGCAAATGCTGTGCTTTGCGTTAAACTTTGCTGCTAAAAAAATTCAAATTAAATTTTGGAAATTCAGAACAGTAGCGCTAATTGGCTAACTGAATTTTTTATTATACTTCATTTGGAGTTTTAAAAAGAAAAACATTTATCTGCAATTATTTAAATTTGATTCGACATTGCTATATTTGATACAAATTAAAAATTAATTGAATTTGAATTTAAGCTAATTTAATAAAGGGGGGAGCCTGCTTTAGAGGCTTCAAAAAATCGATTTTTTTTTGCTTATATCTGCTTAAAAAAATGTCTAAGAATATATCACCAAAATTATAGATGGAAATTCGAAATATTTTCGAAGCTGGAAGGAAAATAGTGACCGAGCGTCGCAGATATCTGAGCGATTAAGCAGAAAGAGAAAACTTTGACGGGCAATTTCTCGGTTTTTCATTTTTACGATTTTACTGAATAGGCGCGCAAGATAGGAAATAATATTTGGAATTAAATTCTCTTCTAGGTGAACCTAAAATACCTTAAGAAAGTTAACATTAATCCGGTTTTTAAACGATTTAAAGTACATTTTTTTTTGTTTTTTAAATGTATTTATTTTTTTAACTCTGCGAAAAAGTGTTAAATTTTTCACTTTTTGTTGAATTTTCTTGGCTCACCAAGGAATTACACTATTGAAAATTAAAAATTTCTTTTGTTTTTTTGTTTCATGTAAAAATTGCGACCCGCCACACAGAAATTGCGCACTCGAGGCGCCTCCGTAAATTTCTTCAAACATGAAGAATATCTAATGTATAATAATAAAAAGATTTGAGAAGACTCTTCAAATATAAAAGAATAAATCCTAAAAGTTTCGTTTGAATCAGACATTTCTTTCCTTTCCAAAAAAATCCTTGAAAATATACATAGACTTTTTGAAGCCTCTAAAGCAGGCTCCCCCCTTAATAAGTAAACACTAAAATCATTAACTTCACAGCAATTGTGAATGCCAGTGAACTATATGCTATATGCAGATAGTAAGATTGTCTTGGAATTAATCTACGCGAAATTTCGTTAAGGCGTCTTACCAAATGAAAGAGTTTTCCATACAAGGTTTAACTTGGTTCGGTTAGTTTATATGGCAGCTATATGCTATAGTGTTTCAATCTCATCAATTTCTGCAGATATTAAGTCGGTGCGTTGGTCAATATTCCACGTCAAATTTCGTTAAGATATCCCGCCATATAAAAAAGTGTTCTATACAAGAAATAATTTTGATAATCGGTTTGTATGGGAGCTATGTATATGCTATAGTGGTCCGATATCCGTGGTTTCAACAGATGAGCAGCTACTTGAGGAGAAAAGAAAGTGTACAAAATTTACCGGCGGGCAAACAGGCGGACATGGCTGAATAAACTTAGCTCGTCACGCTGATCATTTATGTATACGAGTATGTTAATAAAGTCTTAGCAGTTACTTTCAGGGTGTTACAAACTTCTTGCCAAACTTAATATCCGCTGTTCAAGGTATAATGCACTAATCAGACAGAAATTTGTTTCAAATTAAAGTCATGAGACTTGATTATTTATTTAGATTTAATTGAATCGAAATATATTGACTGCATTTAAGTTGAATCTAATGCGAATTTATTGTTTACAACTCAACTCAGTTTAAATAATACAACTTCAAAACATCCAAACTCAAATTTAGTAACAAATTACAACTAATTTCAGTTCTAGTTCAGTTCATGTCGCTACCCTAAATTAGAGGGATGTATAATTTTTCGGTATATTTAAAGTTTGAAGCATGACTGATACGAAAAAAGGTCTCAACACAATTCTATTGTGCTCTCTCACAAAGGCTCACCTAGCGCCAACATAATGATGCCTACGCCATCGCCTCATACGTGATTATCAGTTGCACGATCATGACGTACAACCACCAAACAATCCTTAGTTTTCAGTCCCAGAATTTATCGGCTAGTCGATTGTACATTATTTGTGCTTTAGTCGGTTTGACCATGTCAGGTATAATCTAACCCCGTCGTTTCTATAAATTTAAACCAAATTAGTTATAAAAAACATTTAAAATATTTGTCTGCATTAGACACTTTATCATTTCCTATTAATAATTTTTCGAAATCACCCCCAAAAATGTTCTAATCAATTCAACTTCAACTTAAAATGAGTTGAGTTGCATTAAAATAAGTTGACTTAGTGAAGACGGAAACCATGTAAAGACAACTTTAAAGCATGAGTGGCGTAAATTGCAAGAAATCGCAAAATTACGGTGAAGCTATCAGATAAAATGGGGAAGTACGTTATTCTTTTAAACATCTTACATCTGTTGAAGCTCTTTATTTATACGAATGGAAGTATAAAATGTAATTTTCTATGATTACCTGAAAAAGAAAAAGAAAGAAAATTGATTAGATATTTATTTATTCCGATTTACATATAATTAAATAGCTACAGAAATACGAAGGAATAAAATAGTAGCAAAATAAGTTTTAATGAAATCATGGATTATTGTATTGTAAAATATGCTATTGAGCTTCCTTGAGTGGTAATTCGAAATTATATACTTATATTATAATTATATACTACTCTGAGATCTAAGAACAGGAAATAGCCGCTGTGGGCCAGATCTGGAGAGTACGGATTTTTGGAAAAAATTCAAAGGCCAATTTAAGGATTTTTGCAATCGCGTACGCTTGATTATTTTGTGGACTTTTTAAGGTTTTCGTCTTTAACAACCTCGTCCACTGCGTTTACCGCCTTTGGAGCTCATTTCAACACGTCTAGACTGAGCATACCAATCCTTGATGGTTGATTTTCCTGGCGGAGTGTCCGGAAACTCGCAATCAAGCCAAGTTTTCGCTTAAACTGTATTTTTACCCTTCAAAAACCAATTTTTTTGAAGAGGCGAAATTTCTTCCATTTTTTCGCAGTAACAAAAGTTGCTTCACTCAAATGATATAGTAAACCACAAACTGATGAACCGAGAGCTCTCAAATATTCACATGCGTTTTTTGCAGGTTAGGGCTAACTACAAATCACAAAGGTTTGATTCTAATAGCGCCATCTATGTGTGTGGCCGGGAACTTTTCAACTGATGCAAGCTTTCGACGGGGTTCATTATGACAGAACTTCGCTGACAGCTAAAGGAGGAGGACATATCGGTGGTGGTAAAAGAAAATGGACTTTTATATCTAAGAAAAATAGATAAAATTTAATAACAATATTGAATACAAAAGGTTATATTTGAAATTTTGTAACCATTTGTCGGGCTCAATTTAGAATCTGATCATAAACGAAATCCGTAACCCACGTAACTTTGAGCACTGATTCATGCTTATTTCTAATTTTTTTGTTCGTTTTCTTTACCATATTTCCTAAAAACAAGAGCGCGTTTTTACTTTTCCATCAATCAAGCTGAGGAAAATGCCAATCAAACAGTTCAGCCGAATTTTCGCCACTTGCCAATTGCAAAATCCAAACAATCGCACTAAAAACCCAAAATCGATATTTACACGAGTAAATAACTTTGCCGGCAATGCGTAGCAACGAATAACAACAAAAACAATTAAAAGGCACCCACAAAAAGCAACTTCCCGCCAGTGGACGGCATTTACACAGAATTTCTCGCACAAAAATCAATTAACCCCAAGTGTCAGTGTTGGTAAACTCCGAAAAAAAGCATTAAACTTTTATGTGAAAGCTTCGCACGCGCATCGAAAATATGCAAAACCGCAAAACGTTGTATGTAAATCGCTTGAAAGTCACTCAACCAAAGTGCAGGCAGGCACTAAAACGAATTCCACCGCTGTCAGTCAGCCAGCTATGACTTGCCGCGGCCCACTGGGCGCGCAATGGCCAAACACAAGCATTGGAGCGGCAGCAATGTGCGGCGGGGTGGGTTACATGCCGCTGGTGGCAAGTGGTGTTAGATAAATGCACTGAGCGGCGTTAGTGCGTGAATTTTCAGTGGACCCGCGCAAATGCCAACGCGCGCGCCTGCACAACGCTACACTTAAGAGCATGAATAGTTTATAGTTTCGTATTTACAAACTACTTCATGCCGCATGTGGGTGTGTGGGGCGAATGCGTGCCGATGAATTAGTTTTGCAGTGCCATCAGCGCGTTGGCGTTAATGTTGACGGCGCGCGCGTTAATTGTTTTAAATAATGCAAGGCATTGCAACAAACAAAATAATTGCACATAGGCGTACATGCGTTTGTATACTTGTGTGTTTGTAATTAACGCACAGCGGAGGTATGCGCGTGAGGGCGCGTATGCTTGGCGCGTTGGGTGGCGGCGACACAAGGACGCCAATAGTTGACACGTTGCACCACGCCACACCATGCCGCGCCGCGTTACGGCACGCGGTGTCAACATAGTCGTTGCCGCAACATGTATTGTATTTGGCATACAATTACCGGTAAATAGTTGCAACATATTGCAGTTGCGGCTCATTGTCGAAGTTTATTGTCGGCGCGCAACACATTAACGCGCATGCATACGCGTGTGTTTTGCAAATTTATGTAGTGCGCGACGCAAATACGTGGTCCTGTCAGTTCGAGTGCGTGGCTCACATACTGAACGCCGGATGCGCCACAGTTTCTAATGTGTAAAATGCAAATGCCCTTTTTAATTAGAAATATTTCGAAAGCGTTATGCGGAAAAATTATGTATGACAGTTTCTGGCGCCAGGCGCATGAGAGTGTAGGAGAGGAATATCATTGTATGCAATTCGGTGTTATTTCTCATAAAATTCTAAAATAATATTTGAATTCTTAAGCTTCCGACAGTATTGCCTTGAGATTGAGTAGATCGCCAAGCAGTCGAGTTTTATTTTTTCTATCGTTCTACCAGCGGCTTCTATAAATCGCAGAAATTTCTAACGCATTCTGGTTTAAAAATTTGGGTGTGACAAAAACCAAAAAAAAAGAGAGTAGGAGTAAAGAGATACCCTTCTCTTTCTTCTCCTGTCTAATCGCTAATTTAAGCAAAATTTAGCTTTGAGTATGAAAGTTTTGCAAAAATTTGAATGCTAATATACTTTATTTATGCGAGCTGCTTGTTCTTTTCACTACTCGCTAATACTTTCAATCAATATTAATCAATAATTATAAGCTCTAATGTCAATAGTATATATTTAGTAATGTAAAGCAATGGATGTATGAAACACGAATGTTTCTGGATGTCGTTTCCTGGTTCACATACCTTCGAGGGAAGCATTGGAGAGAGGGCTCGCTGGAAGAAATGGGCGGTGAGCTTTTTACGAATGGATGGTTTGCAGGGAGAGTTAGTGGAGGAGTCACTTTCGGGAATTATCCATCACCTCTAGTTTAGACTTTCTGACCATTACAACGTCTGCTACCGCTCCGCAGCGCACTCGCTGACTGAGCGTTCAATACTACGGAACGGATGTTCACACTCCTTACATCTAGCATTGAGTTATAACAGAATTAGAATCTGTCTTTGCCAGATCAAGGAAAAAACACCACAGTTCTCATACTTTTAGACATTCAGGCCGATAAATAGCTGATATCTAACTAAAGCAGTTTAAGTAACGGCTTCACAACGGACTGCACAAAACAGTCTAAGTGTGACCTATCGCCTTACTGAGGTATCAGCCTTTTAACCTAAACCAACCTAACCTAGGACACCTACTTCATTCGCAATAACTGCTGAATGGGAACTGGTAGAAGCTAAGTTGGCAGCTTGTGTTTCAGTACGGGATTATTGGGCTTCAGACTAGCAATCTGAGACAACTGCTAGCATTTTTGCCGTTTCAAGGCCCTCTCAAGGGCTAGTTGAAAGTAATGCCTCGAAACCCTTAATTTACTATATATTTGTAGCTTTTTGGGAACTTAGTTGATGAGTCAACTAAACGACACTTATCTCTTCAACACCAACAATTTCAGCAAGTCACAAAATCATACACAACAGAAGAATTTTCTTTGAAGACTACACAACAAAAGGATTTTCTTTGAAGACTAACTTTGAAGACTAAGAAAATACTTTTTAAATAAAATTCACGAGCTCTTTCAGTGCAAGAAGATCGCTTACCACATGACTTTAACAACAGACACGGGCAGACGAGTTTTTATTTACAAAATACCATTGTCTCACTGCTGCATTACAAGATAATATAGTCGTATATCTCGTTTACCTCGCCTATACCCCAGCAAATGAGCTATGCAAATAAATAGTAACGGAGTCTTTGTCGACATTTTATGCGTTCAATCGAACGTGGCCTCTCTATCAAGAGTTGTATTATGCAAATGTCGCGCTGATTGTTGTTGTGCGCGCAAACAGCAGGCGACAGCCAACATACGACCGAGACCTGCGTGCATCCTTGCTGGCAAGGATATTATGTTTTCCGCTGGGTTGTGTAGGGCAAATAAATACACGCGTTTGTGTGTCACACATGAGAATTGCAAATAAAATTTACAACAAAGTAAATTTCCGCACACATATGCGGCAGCAAAAAACGCGAGTTGCTGGAATCGTCATCAATACGCCAGCGTGCAGCACAAAGGAATGCCACGCTTCGTTTTGCATGTGAAAGTTGGCGAGTGCGCCTGACGCTTGTGGCAGTGGGGGTGTTGGGGCGCAGCTTTTTGTTGGCAAATCGCTATGCCTGTCTGTCTGTGCGCCGTAAAAACCGCAGCATGTGAATGAACTTCGATTGTACAAAGTCGACTGTTAAACGCATAATTTGCTATTTTTTCTGCCATTTTCATTTTCGTTTTAATTTTTTTGCCGCTGCTTTCGCATTCAATTTCGCGTCGTCTTTATGTTTTGCTATAAAATATAATTTATTGTATTGACTTGTGAAAGGGAAAGGGATTGTGGGGGAAGGGCATCATTCATTGCGCTACTTTGTAATTGGCTTTTGAGCAGACTTTATTGATTTCCTCTGCCTTCTGTCGATATCTGATTTATGCGTGTGTTATTTATTCATGGAGCAGAACTAATAGTTTTATGGATCACTTATGTGAGTATAAAATATGTATTTGCAAGTTTTTAAGAAACAGATTTTTTTATTTCTTGGATAAACTGCGTGGAGTTTCCTTTGTGATTCAGCTTTTCACATAATACAAAGGCTTTATATGTGAATACATACATAATCACTGTGCCCAAAAAATAAGGTGACATTTGAATGTAAACTGCGCACGTCGAAGGATTTGGAGAATTTTTTTTCTTAGGTTTATGGGACTGTCAGTCACATTTATGTCAAATTTCATGTCAAAATATTCATTAGTGTATGAGATACGTGTCGTTTTGTGAACTGCTAAAAGTGAGTTTTTTTGTTTTTTGCGATGTCGAAATTTGTTGAGCAAAGAATTTGCATTAAATTTTGTTTATAGAATCAATTTTCTGCTGCGGATACGTTAAGGATGGTGTAGAAAGCCTTTGGTGATGAGGCTATGTCTAAAAAAACTGTTTACAAGTGGTATAGTGAGTTCCAAGCCGGCCGTGAACGTGTCGAAGACGAAGAGCGTCCAGGGCGACCATCAACCTCAACCGACGAAGCTCACGTTCAACAAATCAAAGATTTGGTGTTGGAAAACCATCGATTAACAATTAGAGACCTTGCTGATGAAGTTGGCGTATCGAAAGGCTCAGGCAATACCATTTTGAAGGCTGTTTTGGGCCTCAAGCGGGTCAAATCTCTACTGGTACCGAAAACATTGAATTTTTTTGAAAAAAGGCGTCGCGTTGAAGTGTGTGAAACGATGCTTTCCGACTACCAGGGTGTCATGAAATGCATTATAACTAGCGATGAGACTTCGATCTATGCTTACGACCCCTAAACAACCGTTCAATCGTGCCAAAAGAGAGCCGAGACCAAAAAAAAATCGCGCCAAAGTCGCTCAAAAGTCAAGCTCATTTTGACTGTTTTCTTCGATTATCGTGGTATTGTGCATTATGAATTCCTTCCAACCGGTCAAACATTCAACAAGAAATATTATTTGAACGTTATGCGTCGTTTGCGTAACGCTATCCGCCTACAAAGGCCGGAATTGTGGAAAGACAATTCTTGGTTTTTACACCACGATAATGCACTATCCCATACCGCCCTCGTAAGTCGTGATCATTTCGTCAAAAACTCAACCCATATCGTTCCGCAATCACCGTATGCACCTGATCTGGCGCCGTGTGACTTCTGTATGTTCACCAAGCTCAAAAGACCGCTCCGGGGACACCGTTTTTATACGATAGAGGAAATTCAAAGCGAAGACGGAACTGAAGGCCATCCCGGAAAGTGACTACAACCAGTGTTTCGAAGATTGGAAAATCGTCGTCTGATTTATTTCAAAGTATGCAAATTTTATTAATGAATGTAAAAATCAACATTCATAGTGGCAACTATAAGTCGCCTAACGGACTCGACTAGAATCTAAAAGATTGAAATCATGGGCAAGGCGTGAAAGGCCATGAAAGGAAGAAGATTTCCATAACGTAACAATCTTCCCAAATAACCAAGATGCATACTCGACATTGTTAACTCCAATCACGATTTTCCGAAAATTACAAATACTCAGAAAATTGCAAGTACTCAGTTAGCGATAGTTAAGCTTAACAGAGTAATCAGAGCTGAAGCCGTTCCATTCGGTTCCTGAACGCACGAATAGAAAAACTCATACGGAAACTAAAATGCTGACATGCTAGCTCGAGTCGGAAGTTCCTTGCAAAACACCCTGACGGTTCTATAGTAGAAGAGTTGAGAACGCATTCCAACTTTATACTTTACGTAAATGTTACTCGTTAACCTTTTAGTGCAAGTACTCTTTGGCACAAGGCAGAGATATTATCTCAAACGATGGGACTAGGTATGCACAGCTTCCACAACAACTGATTTTGAACGAACTTCAAGAAATTCGAGTTAGTGTGATCTACGACCTCGACTGGATCCACCAAACCATCCATAAACACTGATCCTTGATGGAGCTTCATCGCCAAAAATTGAATTAAGCTCATCGATGCACTGTTGCTCAGTTAATACACGTCGAAAGTTGTAAAAAAATAATCATACGAAAATGTTCGCGATCTAATTTCATGTTTTGGACGAGAGGAATATTTTAAGTTACTGTAAATAACACATACAGCGCTCGTATATCAAAACGTTCTGAGTATGCATAACATCAAAAGTGTCAAACTTTACGATGAAATTGTGAGTTTCCAGATTGCAAGACTAAGGTTGCCAAATCCCGAAATATAAAAGAAACCTACGTACCGAAAACTCCTGACGAGATTCGCTGTTAGATCGGAGTAAAATGACTCATTGCAACTTTCTGCATTATTCTTCTACTACAAATCAAGTTTACTGCATTTACTATACATATGTATATCTATGTATGCGTGCATATATGCATTTCAGTCACACATATAATTTTTAAGTGAATTCCACACAGATTTGTGGCCGACATCAATGAATGTGACAAACATTTTCCGCAAATAAAAGCGCTCAATGAACAGCACAACGCTGCAATGCATTGCAAAAAAAAAAGAAATTGCCATAAGGCATAAATGAGCTGAGAGTGCAATGCCAGCAACAACAACAACAACAACAGAGCAGCGGCCTCGTGTTATGCAAAGCAGATGTGGTGGCCATGCATTTGCATGCATAAATTGGCATTAAATACACCAGAGCACACAGGCTACAACAACAAACCGACAACTGCATATAATAAACACATACATATGTATGGGTAAGTATATAAATTGCATAGCACAAAGCTTATAATACACGCATGAATAGCATTCATTGCACGCTTGCTGGTGACAGCAAAGAGCGCGGGCATCTGACCGCATCATCAGCTCAGCAGCCGTAAACAGGCATCACACTTCCCAGCAGCAACAGCAACAACAATGGCAAGCAGAAAAAATCAGTAGCAACAGCAATCACCGCACAGAACATAGCGCAACGTCATTGACAGTTTGGCGATTGCCATGCGTTGACAGCCGAAAGGCGAGCGCAATAGGCGCGACACATCTGCAGGCGCGGCCCAGCGTCATCGATTGACAGCGGCTATGATAGGCTGATAGGTAGGATGAGAAAGCCGCCACAACTGCTGTGAAACGGCGATGCTATTGCATTTGTTGCCGCCACTGTTGTCAAGTGATATCGCCGTCAAAGGCATTCTGCACAAGCGAAAATGGACGAATGGCATATGTGGGGTGTTCAAAAAGTGCCATCATCGAGCACAAGTTGTAATAATTGTCATACAAAGTCAGAAACCTTGGCAGGGTTCGAGGCCCATCTAAAAGCTTTGCACCCGGTTGCAAAACATCACCACATTAGGGTTTTAACCACGACCACCACGATTCTCCCCTTGGAGCTAGTTCGCAGGAGAAGTTTAGGGCGAACTCCAAGGGCTCCAGCTGCCCGTGGTATCATAATTAAGTCTCTGGTCAGACCTCGAAGCCGAAACTACTACCAGTTGAGCTTCCATACTGCTCTGGAATAGTGACTGGTGAGCAGAGGGTGGACTCCATACGCACATTACACGCACACACCATTCACACAAGAAGCAAACCCTAATTCTCAGTTAAACGCCTCCGCCACAGAAAGCTTCACGCGCAAACGACCCGAACTGTTCGGCATACCGACCACTGGAGATCAGACTACTAACTTTTAATCGCCCATTAATCCAGCTAATCCCCAAACCACCCAGATCCTTAATGTCCGAAGACATTGGGCATTCTGCAAATACATGCATCTAGTCTATAGGCAAAAATCCATATAGACAGAATCTGAAGTCTGGGTTATCCTCAACAAACTTAACCCGAATGTCATAAGCCACTCGACCGTGAGTACTATTGTCGAAACGGTCTGGCCACCTACACCTGACTCTATCATCTTAAAGCCTCCTGCTCTCTTGATATGCCTTTCTCTCCACAACATCATCGGAAATCCAGTCATTCCTCAGCAATGATGCACTCAAGCCCCTTCTGAAATAGAAAGTCAGTGAAGTAAGACCTTCCGAAAACTCGATAATATGAAAAAAGTGCTGTGAAAGTGGAAATTTGGATTACGTTTTTCTGACCCAGAGTATCGAAACCTTTATTCAGTTCCTCGAAATAAGAAAATTAGGCATTGCCGGTTCCTAACAGAAACCTTCATAAAAAATATTAATTAATTAAATAAAATCGATCCGTACTCTTAAATTTCTCCAAAAGTCTACACATTTTTTTCCCCACCCGAAATCAACACGATTGTGTGTGTTTTTCGTTGATTGAGTCGGTGTCATTGCGCGAAGACCGGCTGCGTATTTGTCGGCTGATGAGTGTTGTCGGCTGTTGAAATTCATTAATTGCAATTTTTTTAATTAAACGTTCGGCAATGGCGGCCACAGCAGCAGGCAGAGTGACAGCGACGGCACTGTCGGCTGCAGATCACATCAAGTCAACGCAGCAATGCCAACGCATTCACGCTGTCACACTTTATGATAGTTAAAGTCGTATTGTTGATAAACAGACAGTTGAAAAACAAAATGCAAGCAATAATAAAAATATATTTAAACTGACGTTGCAAATAGACATATTTCATTTGTTATATGCCCACACACACACACACATACACATTCATACAATGTTTTTATGCTGTCTGCATTTCACTGCTGGGCGGTGGGGACTGTTGCGCGCGTGTTTTTCAGATTCATTAGCGAGTTGAATTTCGTTTAAATTTCGCTCTGTTTGCGCTCATCGCCGCTTTGTTTTTATTTCCGCGCGTTAATCACGATTTCATTAAATTTTTTGTTATTCTTTGCAGTGAAAATATCTTTCATTTATCACATGCTACATTCAGCTGGCCGAGTCGGGCGCTTGGCTGTGAGCGGTTGCATGCCAATTAGTTGCAACTGTCAATTCAGTCAAAGTCAAAAATGTCACTATCTATCGATCGTGGTCGCAAACACACACGAATACATACACACATATATATGCATGTATGCAGTTAAACGGTTTGTAAGTGGTTACATGAAAATATATGACAGAAGCCAACTCAGTCGGGTCGTGACCAGCGCAAATGAGCACTGCATGATGAAAGGCACGAAAACTTGCAAAATTTTTTTTTTTGTTTTTAAGAAATAACATGTATACAATTTTGCTTATTTATTTTGTTTTACAACTTTCACTTGACCTCTGCTCGCCACAAATCTTTTGATGAGGGAACATACAGAAAATATTTGGCAGCGAATCTCACAATCTATGGTGAGTTAAAATGTGAAAGACTTTCCGATTTCAATGCTTTAAAAATCCAAATTCAAAAACACGTATTCTACTTAAGAACTTCTTCTAATTTAAGACCTATTAGCCGGTCTTAATGGTCGCGGCAAAGCTTTTATTGGATAGAGTGGGTCCTTCGTATACTTTACGACGATTTAACTGGAACTCCAAAAATCTGGGTGCATATTTCTAATTAAATCGACTTACACGAAATCTTGAAGGTACAATCTATCAAAGTGTAATGTGGATCTCCTGCCATTAAGCAAACAGTCATCGCATTCGCGACTTGGCTGTCACGTCACTGTTGACAGTTATAACTTCAAGGTCGTAGATAATTTCGTCAATCTTCGGACTGAGTAGACAATTGAGAAGTAAAGTCCTCTCTCGTAGAACAAAGACCAAATTCTACAAGGTACTCATAATTTCCGTCCTGTTATATAGTGCAGAGGCATGCACGATAACAACATCTGATGAGTCGGCGTTACGAGTGCTCGAGAGAAAGGTTCTGTGGAAGATTTATGGTCCATTGCTCATTGGCAGAGGCGAATACCGCAGGCGATGGAACGATGTGCCGCTCGAGATTTAAGACGACATTGACACAATTAAGGGAATTAAGATACAGCGGCTACGGTGGCTAAGTCATGTCATCCAGACACGCAGTACCCGCCGGGGGAAGCAAAGGAAGAGGAAGACCTTCACTCCGTTGGAAAGACCAGAAGGACCTTGCTATACTTGGAATCTCCGATTCGCGCCAAACAGCGAAAAGGAAAAACGACTGGAGCGCTATTGTAAACTCGGATATAACTGCGTAAGTGGTGTCTACGCCATTCGATTACATGATAAACACTAGCTGCTAGTAATCAAGTGTAATATTTTTACCTCCTAACACTACTTACTACATGTTATTTGAGCTCTTGTATAGATCATTCTTCTTGTTTGGCACAGCAGTGGGACCATCTGGGCCGAGAACAAAAAATTATCGAGTTCCCTCTACATCCAGGTAGCTATGCGTCGCCGCTCTTGCTTCCGATGTCCACCGATGGTTTTCGAGTGGAAGGAACTTTTCGCTGGAGCAGCTTCTATGCGAACGACATCGCCTAACCAACGCATTTGTGCGCCGAAGAGTTCATGAGTTCGTGGTTCCATCTCTTCGATGCTCAACAATAACGTGGATGACTTCAAGGATCTTGCGGAGGACAGTGCTAATTGATTTCTCATCTCAACTCGTTCGTTACAATACCAACCTCCTTCGTTTTCCACGCTAGAATAGATTACGTTGACGGTTCTGCTGTTAAGTCCTACAATGCTGCTGCGCGGCACGTATCACTTTTTCCAAAATTATATAAAAAAAGACACACTAGAGGGAGTCCCCGTCCAAAACATAGTCTGGTGTCGAACTGATCGGAGAGGTCCTTTCGTCATGGCGTCGAATAAGCAGCCCCTGCCAGTGCTGTCGAAAACGGTTTTGAAATCGACAGAAAGGTGATGGGTGTCGATCGTGAGAGAGAATTTTATCCACATCTGTATCAAAACTCAATTCATACTGGAAATCATTTTTCTCGAAACAATGTCTTTTTTTTTATTCTTAAGCGACGAAGTGTTTCCCTCAAATCTAAAATGGACCTCAGATGTTATTAAAATCTTGTAATTATTATTATATAGATGGAACCATTGACTTTTGAAAGTTAACAAAATAATTGCCGTCTTTAGAACTAAGGGAGGATAGACGAAATTATTTACGGCTTCGAATTTATGAATGAAAACAGTGACTTGGGAGCCAAGTCGCGAGTGCGACGACTGTTTGTTTGATAACAGGAGATATATATTTCGTCTTGTCCTCGTTCACTAATATATTTATATAAGTATATAAATTATATATTAAGAAAACGTATAGATGTTATACGACTAGAGGAGATTCTCACAAGTTTGAAGAAGTTTTCTATAGTGAGCCAGCGAGCTAGGCTCCCTTTGAAAAAAAAAATATCACAATTTTTAGCTTATCGCTTGATTAGTGTATGATAGCCGTGCTATATAACCCACAGTCGAACCCAGTGACCCCACAGACCCTCCAAAAAAACACAATAGAAAGCACTATTTGCGAGCACATTTGTATGTATCTCACACGGATGTCGACCTATACTGCATTAGTTTCATTCAAAAATTTTGGCTCAACGCCAAAATGACTTGCCAAAGCGTCACGGTATTATTTTCATTGGTCTGAGCTAGCAAATATTTTCGTATTTTCTCACAAAATGTTTGCGCTAACAAAGAATGTGAAATGAAAGTGCACACTGCAAGAGGAAATTGGGTTTCGGCGCGGCGCAGTGTGCCACAGATGCCGAGATGAATGAAAATATCTGGCTATATTTAGTATATAAATTTAATAAGCCGCGCCAATATTCATTGAGTGCATTTTGTACCGCAAATGAAATTTAAGCTTAGCTAATAAATTGTGTGAGAATTTCTCCAGATATCTCTCATTAATGCTCTTTTTTCTGTCGCCTCTTATAATTCATTTTTATTGGAATATGACAATAAATTTTGTGCACTTGGCCATTCACCACTCATTGTCGAAAGTAGTTAATAATGTTTATTTACGAGCATGCACTTAGTGAGCAATCACGATTTCGATATTAACACCTTTCAACAAAAGCGTTTGTTTACAAACAAGTCGCCAGAGGGCAAATGGAAAAAAGCTTACATGAGCAGAGCCTGGAAAATCGTACTCAAAAGCACACACACACACACCTGGATATAGTTATGTATGTATGCAGGTTTAGAGGTTTGTGTGTGGCACACACACAATTTGCTTTGACACTGTGTGCACTCAATTTGCTTCGAAATCAAGCTACAACAGCAAGTGCCGCACGAAGCAAGTGGCAAAGGGCAAGCGAAATGTGTGCTGCCTTTATTTTAAAATGATTACTAGCTTTAAAGCACTTGCTTAGCGGCGTGCAGTGCATTGGATGATATGCTTTCGATGTTTTTGGGTAGTAAGGTGTTGGAGTGAGTAAGCAGTTTTTGAGTTGGATTTTTTCTTCGATTTTTAAATATTTTTTAAAGAGTTAAATAAAAATTTAAAATATTTTTATATTTATTCTTTCAATTTATGAACATGGTATTAAGCTATAATACCGTTAGTCCGACTATAATTTTATTAATTTTCCGCTAAAAAACCACGTCAGTCACTACTTGCGTGATAGTGATTGGGTTCTAATCCAAAGAACACTCGCTGCCCTCGCTTGACTGAGCAAAAAAACTTCAACAACCGGCATTTGAAGCATCTGCGAGTTTACTTCGCTCCTTAATCGAATCAAATAAATTTGATAAGTGCCCTTCAAGCATTTATTTATACATTTTCAACGATAAGATAGGAACAAAATATGTCCAAATACAGCTATTTTTAGCTTATTTGGCTTTTAGCTAGATAAAAAAAAAACAAGATAAAACAAGAAAAAAACGTTAACTTCGGCTGTAGCGACTTGAGTTTGATTTATATGGCAACTATATGCGATAGTAGACCGATATCAACGGTTCCGAGAACGTATACAAAATTTCAGATCGATATCTCAGAAATTGAGAGACTTGTACGCGATTCAGCTCGTCACACTGATCATTTATAAACTTATATAACTAGCCGAGTTTACAACAGCGCGCCAGTCGTTCTTCTTTTTCACTGCTTGGCGTCAATTGGAGATTCCAAGTGTAGCCACGACCTTCTCCACCTGGTCTTTTCTCCATTAATAACCTATATACTTTATAAGGTCTCCGAAGTTTTCTTTTGGTTGACAGAAACATCAAACAAACAAACTTAATATATTCAGTTCAGCGTTTAAGTAATGATCAACCAAGTTTAGTTATATGAAATACGAGCGGTATTTGGGCTAATAGATTAGAATGTCACTGCTTTTTCTGCAGTCAAAGGTCCAAATATTTCTATGTCAAGAAAATGGTTCCACAAAACCGTAGTAACAGTGGAAACCTTGTTGAAGCACGAAGGTTTTCTGAGCTTTCGAAGAATTTGGCCTAATTTGAAGATTTTATTATTGCCTTCATGCTATGGAATGCCAGTAATATTGGTCTACATGTTCTCGAGATATCGGAATTGCGGACAAAGATAATGTTGCGACGATTATGACCGCTGGGAACACTACGGAACGTATAGTGGTATCTACAGGCTGAGACATCATAAAATCTACATCTTCTTGAATTGCATAAATCAAAAATTTGGTTGTTACAAAAACCAAAAAAACACATATCCTGCTAAAAATGAACTCTGTGATACATCTATGTAATATGCTTCGGCGAAATCGGTAACAATATTGAACAGCATAAAAACAAATACTGGACAAGAAAGTAAAATATGACAGAAGACAGAAGAAAATAGAAGTCAGCATAAGTATTAAAAAAAAGGAAGGGAAACTGTAAGAGCAAGAAAAAAAACCTAACAACTAAATTAAAAAGTTTTGTGATCTATAGAAATCCAACTAAAAACAAACTTTCCGGAGTGGGAAAACCAAATTAAGAGCAGTCGTGGACGATACTCAGTCAATACAATCGAGAAACCACAGCATAAGTAAAATAAGAACACTAGAAGTATGTTATGTAATTGTCGCAAAAATGTATGTGACCACCCTAATGTGTGCACTCTGCACATTGACCAAGCTGGCGTCGGTAAAGCTGAGCAAATGACTTTGAGGAATTTCGTCGCCGCGCCGCTTAAAATTGGTGAAAGGTTACAAACTTTTCGTGCTTCGATTAAAATAGATAGCCCGATGTGATGGGCAGAACAGGCAGAACGACAGATACGAGGATTTGGATATGCGGTCCAATGCGAATGCTAACAAACGCACACTTTCTGTATGTTCGTTGTAACAGTTACTTTGCGATGACATAAGACTGTGGCTGAAGACCGCTTATGAGAGTTATAAAACGCTTGCAGTAAAGAATTCTCATATATGAAATGAATAATAAAGTAATTTATTGCATTATATACATACTATATGTCAAAAAAATATTGGATAATAAGGCGAATCGAATGTACACGGACAATACCATATAAATAAGTGGAAGTTGGTAAGAGAAAATCCGGTTTAAATCGAAATATTATAAAATAAAAGCAACTGATTTATGAATTGTTGAACTGGAAAAGTCTTGGGAAGCTGCAGCTAACTTCACATTATACCATTTTTTTATTCGTAATGTAAACCAAATATTTCGTTGAGGAAATTAAAGTCAATTTAAAAGAGTAGTGTTCTTTTGCTACATTGCAAATCAAACGACTAAAACTTTATTTACGGTGACTTGAAGGGGACCGAAAACTGGCTCAGAAAAACCAATATCAAATTTTAGAAGTTTCCATGCGAAATCGAAAATTCGATTAATCTGGGGTTAAGCATTCTGGAGTCAGTTTAGACAGATGAACGATAGAAAAATTATACCTTTTAGAGGAATAAATCGTATTTCCACCATGATAATCCAAAGTGTTTTGGCATCACTTTATATTTTTGTTCCATTGTTTCTAAACACTTTCTGCATGTTGAAATATTAAGAAACTGTCAGATCAAAGTTAGAAAAATATGAAACACTTTAGAGAAATAAATTCGATTTCCCTTAGAACTTCACTTTAACATAAAATAATATTCCACATCCATTAGTTCTCAACATCTTCTGGTGGTTATTTCGGAGTGTTGGTATATAAAGAAACTGTCTGTCAAAAACTCAATTTATGTTGAATTTGCGTTATTCCGAAGGGTGATCAAAGCCCGCACGAGACTAGAACCATGCACGAACCAAAGAGTGGGAGAGAACGGCGCTGGCAGCAGGCAACAGCAATGCGCCACGACAAGTTGCTACTGGGAAGTTACAAACTAGCAAGATTTATATGTATGATCAATCTTCTCGAGATGAATTCTGTCTCCCTGTCGCGGTCTATACAAAGCAGGCTCATGAAACACTTGTTCAAAATGGGCATAGTCTCTTGCGCAAAATTCCAGAACACGTGATTGTAGATTGCGTAACAATTTGTAGAAGCAGGCTCAAGATCATAGGATCCATCTACAGAGGACAGCGATCACATCACCTCAATCGCTGCTAAAATTATTTAGAGTGCTGGACCTTTGTGTCCATATACTTTGATATAGAAGAGGGCACAATAGACCATAAGTCGCAGTGTCTTACTTCACTAATTTTCTATCCATCTGTCTACTCAAAAGTCTGACTGCGGACCTTTGTGTCCATATACTATCATATAGAAGAGGGCACAACAGACCATAAGTCGCAGTGTAAAATCTCAATAATTTTCTATCTATCTATCTATCTACTCAAAAGTCTGACTTTTTCTAAACTTATTTGCACTACATGCTGACCATCTTTGAAGAGGCATCAGATATAAGAATAAATTACAGGTGCTTGATGTCAGAAAGTGCTCGTAGACTGTGAACGAATCGAAATAATTTTCAAAAATCGGGACTATTTCGTCTTATTTCATACCGCCGAGATATCAACCTTTCCATTAATTATCAAACCAACCGAGAACCATTATATTCTGAGTTGGCCTTTATTTTCATAGAACTATTTTTACTTCCGAGCATATATTTCTAAAAAAAAAAAAATTGAAGCGAAACTGCAAAGATCAGGCCGTGAGCTCTTTTAATAGATGTTAACCACTTTAAATATGCTTCATAATTGAGAAAATTTCTTAAATCAAGATACCTTCATCATTAAATATCCTGACTATTTACTTTTCCATACCAGCAAACACTTTGTAACAGTGTGGCAATACCACATTTTCTCATTTACGTAATAGTCTATAAAATGCTTCGGCTCTGTGATAGTTTTTTCGAAGCAACCCCCCGCCCCCCCTTCAAAAAGCTATTTGTGAAATGGAAAAATTGGCAAAATGTCTGTGTAAGCAGCCTTGCCTTTATTTCTGCCACCGAAGCAGCCACGATGTGAACAAACGAACGGACTTACATGGGCAATGCAACAAAACAGCAACGCGAAATAACGCAACATAGTTGCTAAAGTGGCAACAGAGCAACATACCGATAAAATGGCAAAGCAACAAACACAGCAGTGGCAGCACATTTAAATTGTACAAAATTGTTAGCTTGTTGCCAATTTAATTTGTTGGCAATGCAATAGCGTTGCTGGTGTTTGTAGTTGTTGTTGCCGATGCATGCGCGCTAATGTAATAGACGCCGTTGTTGTATGCGTAAATCGGCTGTTGTTGTTCTTGTTGTTGCTGCTGCTTTTGTTATTGTTATTGTTGTTTTTGTTATTATTATTATTGTTGTTGTTGTTATTACTGCTTTTGTTGTTGTTGTTGTTATTACTACTGCTTTTGTTGTTGTCGCTGCAATCACTGTCATTTGCCACAACTGTTAATGTCTTTCGCGCGCTCGTAGTCAATTCTTTTCAACTCAGCTGAACACGGCTTAGCGCAGCGAAGCTCAACTCAGCGCTGTTGTGGCAAGTTTGCACAGCTGTGTGCAGCACAAAAGTAAAATGGCCAACACTTGGCGCGCCGCTTGTGTGTTGCAATGTACACTGTTTGTAAGTGAGCAACAACTACACACATTGCTTAACGAAAACATTACAACAACAATACCAAATAAAAACAACAACAAAACGACCACAACAGCATCTGCAGCAACACGAAATCGGCAAACAGTGCAATTATAATAGTGGCAAAAACAAAAACAACAAATACAGTCAGTCAATTGCCTAAATGACTAAATAACCGAAAACAACAAACAAACTGCGCGCCGCACAGTGCAACGCTCGAAGCGGCTCGCTCGCTGTCTGTCTAGCGCAATGGCTAGCTGATTGAAGCTGACTGCTGGCGCGTCGCTGCAGTCGTCTGGTCAAATTGCGGCAGCTAAAAGTGCGGCTTTGCCGAGTCAATTGACCAAAATAGCAAATCCGCCAACTAATCCAAGCACATCGTTTGGCTGCTTTTGCTGTTGCGGCAGCGGTGCTCGGGAGGCAGTCGCCTGTCAGCTGCATGCATGCGAGTCAATGCGCCAGCAAAGTGTCTATTTGTTTATTTGTCCAACTGTCTGTCTGTCTGTTTATCCGTCTAACCGGCTGCTTGTTGTTAGGTTTGTCCATCCAAGTGAGCTGCTTAATTGAGCAATTGTGTATTTGACTATCAACTGGTCGCGGAGTTGGCGGCGCTATTTGGCTGCCGCCGCTGCTGCTGTTGGCGCTGCCGCTTCAACGCCTGTCTAATAGCGTTTTTGTTCGATTGCAGATGTGGCTGCAACTGCAGCGCTATAAAAAGGAAAATCGCAGGCACTATAATAACCCCCACTGATTTATGTATTAAATGTCGTTATATTTGCTGTTGGTATTTTTACTAACTTTTACCGTAATTTTCACGGAAGTAAGAGCGCTTTAACGAAATCAATCATTTTGTATACGGAGCTTGACAACCAGTCAGGACAACTGTGTGTGGACAGCAATAAATATACATTATCAAGCTGCGTGGTCAAGGGTCTCATCAGGGTTGGGAAAAAATATTACAATAGCAAAATTATAAACTTTTTAAGCAGCACACTTAACGTGAAATAAAAAAAGACAACACAAAAATTTTAAATCGATATCTCAAATAGTTTTTGAGTAACAAACTTCGAAAATCTAGACACTCAGTTTAATCAGCTTCATTAGTTTAACTTCAGACAGGTGTTTCTCAAAATTCTATTTTTCAAATTTGCCTGAGTGCTTAGCTTAGGTTATATTGGCTGGCTGTCACGCCATGCATAGACCTACGGATCCTTTGTAATGCCATAAAAGAGGTGAACGGTTATAGCGAATTTTAATAGAGTCTTGAGATCTAATTCCGATATTCATCCAATCGCTGAGCTGCAGAGCTCTTAGATATCTAAGCAGTGTTATACTAATGTGTCCAAAAAAAATAAGGTGACATTTGAATTTAAACTGCGCATTATGTTATTTATTTATTTATTTTTTTTGAGGTTGATAGTACTGTCAATCACATTTATGTCAAATTTTATGTCAAAATATTCATTAGTGTTTGAGATACGTGTCGTTTTGTGAGCTGCTTTAAGTGAGTTTTTCGTTTTTTGCGATGTCGAAATTTGTTGAGCAAAGAATTTGCATTAAACTTTGTTTACGGAATCAATTTTCTGTGCGGATACGTGGAGGATGGTGTAGAAAGCCTTTGGTGATGAGGCTATGTCTAAAAAAAAAATTTTACAAGTGGTATAGTGAGTTCCAAGCCGGCCGTGAACGTGTCGAAGACGAAGAGCGTCCAAGGCGACCATCAACCTCAACCGACGAAGCTCACGTTCAACAAATCAAAGACTTGGTGTTGAAAAACCGTCGATTAACAATTAGAGACCTTGCTGATGAAGTTGGCATATCGAAAGGCTCAGCCAATACCATTTTGAAGGATGTTTTGGGCCTCAAGCGCGTCAAATCTCGACTGGTACCGAAAACATTGAATTTTTTGGAAAAAAGGCGTCGCGTTGAAGTGTGTGAAACGATGCTTTCCGAATACCAGGGTGTCATGAAATGCATTTTAACTGGCGATGAGACTTGGATCTATGCTTACGATCCCGAAACAACCGATCAACCGAGCGAAGATCGTGCCAAAGGAGAGCCGAGACCAAAAAAATCGCGCCAAAGTCGCTCAAAAATCAAGGTCATATTGACTGTTTTCTTCAATTATCGTGGTGTTGTGCATTATGAATTCCTTCCAACCGGTCAAACAGTCAACAAGGAATATTATTTGAACGTAATACGTCGTTTGCGTAAAGCTATCCTTGTAAAAAGGCCGGAAACTCAACCCATATCGCCAAAAACACAACCCAGATCGTTCCGCAACCACCGTATTCACCTGATCTAGCGCCGTGCCACTTCTGGCTGTTCACCAAGCTCAAAAGACCGCTCCGGGGACACCGTTTTTATACGGTAGAGGAGATTCAAGCCGCAGCGAAGACGGAACTGAAGGCCATCCCGGAAAGTGACTACAACCAGTGTTTCGAAGATTGGAAAATCCGTTGGCATAAGTGCATTGCATCGGGAGGGGCTTACTTTGAAGGGGATGAAATTGATTTGGAAGAATAAATAAAAAATTTTCAAAATAAATACAATGTCACCATATTTTTTAGGCACAGTAGTAAATAAGACGGGACAGAAGCAGAGCGGTTCTTCCAGCGACTGTTTCGTGTGTACTTCCCTGCACTCTCTACACGTATCATGGTTACTACAGCCCATACGGCTCGGCATCCTGCAGTCTTTTCGAGACAGTGTATGTTAAAAAACATGCGTGAATTTTTTCCGTTCCCTTATACTTAGTCTTGGTGATTCTGCTTGCCTTTAAAGTATTCTCTCTTACCCTGATTTGGAAATTTCATTGTGAGGCGTTTTTAGAGACTTGTGTATTTTCTAAACTTGTTGGATAGCCAAGCGGATGGGACATTTGGCAATCTCATCGGCTATTTAGTCATAAATTCGCCAACGAAAAAGATCACACAAATACAAGTATTATTAAAATTATTTTGATGTGTATTATCGCACATGTAAAGGCTTCCCACAGTCAGCGAAGGCTCAACGCTGCATTTAATAGCTGTTGCACGTTCACTCAATCACCAGAAGAGATTGCCATCATTTATCGCTAGCTGCCGACTGCTTACAATTGCAATGAAATTTTATTTACAACTTCCGCGTTCGGTTAATTATGCGTTATGAAGCGGCAGAAGACAGCCACTCAAAAAACAAATAACAGTTAATAATAGTTTTGCGCGTATTTGCAAAGTTTAGACAATTTTTTATACAATAAGGAGAGACTGCTGCCGCAACCCCCCGCCATAACAAACACAGCATATCAGTTTGTTTAGAGCACAGTTGCTGGTGGTGACTTGCCTGTAAAAGCTGCTCGAGCGGCTGACACATGTGTTGTTGCTGTCACAACAATGAGAAGTGCTACAGCAGCAGCAGGGCAAAGAGATTGCAATTGCACACACCGCAGCACCCTGTATCGGTGGCATAGCACAACAGCAGCTGCAACATGCTGTAACGGCGTTGTGAGCTGTTCGTGCGCATGCATGCACGTTACTAATTTTTATCTCACTCACTTTTATTAAAATATATTTATGCTGTGCATTATGCATGCCAAGACGACTGTAATGGAAATAAATTGCGGCATTTTGCATTTTAATTTGTTTTCATTTCGTTGCGCGCTTGTGGCGCGTTCGCACGCTCGCCGCGTGTTTGCTGTGTCGCTACAGTGTTGCAATAATGATTGATTGGCGGCGGCAGCAATCACTTGAAGGCATTTATCGCGCGCCTGTTATGGCTGTTGTTATTGTATTTTTCACGCCACCGATAAGATTATTTGCAATTACAGGCTATTTTTAAATCTCTGCTTGTTGTTGTACTGGTCGTTCGCGGCCGCCTTGTCAGCTCGTTTATGCATATTTAATGGCTCTCTGCTTATTAATGCCATTTTAATTGAGTTCTTTTCCGCGGCAATGTTTGGATTTTTTATAGTGATAAGTAATGTGTGTTGTTGTAAGCGATGTATGATTACATAAATTTTGAAAATATACATACATAAATTATTATTATTTTTCTTGTCATTTTTATCTTGCTTCTTAGCAATATATTAGCTTTGTAATAGTTGTAGTTGTATTTGCCAACTCATATAGAAAACTAGTAAACATGTTAACTTGGGCTGCACCGAAGCTGCAATACCCTACACAGGAGCATTTTCTATAGCATACAGCTAAATAAAAAGACTCTCATCTTGATTTTGATCCGACCATTAAATGGCAGCTTTAAGCTATAGTGTCCGATTTGTACAATTTCTTCGGAGATTATAACGCTGCCTTAGATAATAATCTATGGTAAATTCCGTCACGATACCTTTTCATATAAAAAATTTTTCGGCATCAAGGCTCGAGTTTAATCGGTCAGTTTGTATGGCAGCTATATGCTATAGTTGCCAGATATGAACAATTTCTTCGAGGATTATAGCAATGCTTGGAATAATAATATGTGCCCTACTTCGGGAAGATAACTTGTCAAATAAAAAAGCTTTCCATAAAAGAATTTGAGTTAAATCAATAACTCGTTAACTATATTCTATGGTGGTTCCATATTGGCGGTTCCTACAAATGAGCAGCTACTTAGGGAAAAAATGACGTATGCAAAATTTAAGATCGATATCTCAAAAATTAAGGGACTTCTTCTTAATTGGAGGATGGAGTCATGTGCAGAAGTTCACGCAAGTGAGGAAAGTTCTCTGATCGCCATTCACTTGGGAGTGGACAGAAACGATTATTTTACATATGACTCAAGCAGCTCACAACTTCCGGTCTTTGACTAAGTATTCTCTAAGTACATTTTTTAGCATAACATCACTCAGAACGTTTTGTCATTTAATCGTGAATAGTTTTATTTACAGGGAATTAAAAAATTCATCTCGACCAAAAAATGGTATTAACTCGTGAACATTTTCGTGCGATCATTTTTCACAACTTTCGACGTGGATTATCACGACAAGAGTGCATCGATGAACTAATATCTTTGTATGGCTATGAAGCACCATCGTATAGCACTGTGAAAAACTGTTACAACGAATTCAATCGTGGCCGACGCTCGCTCAAAGACGAATTCCGTGAAGTTCGTCCAAAAACAGCCTGGCCATAAAAAAGATTTGTTCTCGTTGGATCCCGCACAATTTGACAATCGCTCAAAAAAAGGCTCGTGTGGATTGGTGTAAAGAAATGCTGAAAAAATACGATCGCGGTGCTTCAAAAGACGTTTATAAGATCGTCACAGGTGACGAATCATGGATCTATGCATATGAGCCCGAAACAAAACAGCAATCGACCGTGTGAGTCTTCCAAGACAAGCCAAATCCAACGAAAAAAAAAAAACAGTTTCGTTGATAAATATAACTACTTTCATTATTAGGCCAGAAATATATATAGCAGCCCTCGTAGTCTAAGAACATCCGTTGGAAGGCGAGCTAAAGTAAGAAGACGAAAAATCGTCTCGCAGGGTTGTGCGTTGGGTTTGGGACCCGCCACGTAAAAAATCATACCAATGAAAAGGAAATTAAGGGACTAGTTCACATATTTACAGACGGATTTGGCTAAATCGGCTCAGCTCATCACGCTGATCATGTGGTAACGATACTGATAATATACATGTATGACGTTTTCTTTTAGTGTTACAAACAGACCTGTGTAATACTGAGTAGTAATGGTACTAACGGGTGATTTTTTTGAGGTTAGGATTTTCATGCATTAGTATTTGACAGATTACGTGGGATTTCAGACATGGTGTCAAAGAGAAAGATGCTCAGTATGCTTTGACATTTCATCATGAATAGACTTACTAACGAGCAACGCTTGCAAATCATTGAATTTTATTACCAAAATCAGTGTTCGGTTCGAAATGTGTTTATCGACAAATTTTGTTCAGCGATGAGGCTCATTTCTGGTTGAATGGCTACGTAAATAAGCAAAATTGCCGCATTTGGGGTGAAGAGCAACCAGAAGCCGTTCAAGAACTGCCCATGCATCCCGAAAAATGCACTGTTTGGTGTGGTTTGTACGCTGGTGGAATCATTGGACCGTATTTTTTCAAAGATGCTGTTGGACGCAACGTTACGGTGAATGGCGATCGCTATCGTTCGATGCTAACAAACTTTTTGTTGCCAAAAATGGAAGAACTGAACTTGGTTGACATGTGGTTTCAACAAGATGGCGCTACATGCCACACAGCTCGCGATTCTATTGCCATTTTGAGGGAAAACTTCGGACAACAATTCATCTCAAGAAATGGACCCGTAAGTTGGCCACCAAGATCATGCGATTTAACGCCTTTAGACTATTTTTTGTGGGGCTACGTCAAGTCTAAAGTCTACAGAAATAAGCCAGCAACTATTCCAGCTTTGGAAGACAACATTTCCGAAGAAATTCGGGCTATTCCGGCCGAAATGCTCGAAAAAGTTGCCCAAAATTGGACTTTCCGAATGGACCACCTAAGACGCAGCCGCGGTCAACATTTAAATGAAATTATCTTCAAAAAGTAAATGTCATGAACCAATCTAACGTTTCAAATAAAGAACCGATGAGATTTTGCAAATTTTATGCGTTTTTTTTTTAAAAAAAGTTATCAAGCTCTTAAAAAATCACCCTATAGTACGTACTTAAATACTTTAATTTTTATCTTGATGTACTTAGTATGTACTAAGTACTTTCAAAATTTTCAAGTACAAGTATAAGTACAAGTACCAATAATTGAAAAATACTTGCAATATTAACAAATATTTGAAAGTATTTGAAAAGAATTGAAAATACTTGAAAAGAATTGAAAAATGTACTTGAATCTATTTTCAATTCTTTTCAAGTACTTTCAATTACTTACAATTTTGAAACCAATATCTAAAAGAAATAACACAAATAAATGACATTTTTATATTTTTTATATATTGTTCATTATTTTTATTTAACAATATACAATTCATTGTTCAAATTTAAAAATAAATATTGAATAAGCACAAATTAATAATTCAATTTCATTTACAACAAAAATAAACAATAATTCAACATAAAAAAATATATAAAGTAACAGTAATTCACCAAAAAACAAAATTATGAATTAACAATAATTCAACAAAAAACACTCATAACCACATGGAATTTGCTTTCATTAGAACAAGCTTTTCAAAAGAAAAGTCTGTCAATGAACCTCTCCTTGGGCTGTTTATTATCCCCGCAAATGAAAAAAGACGTTCAACAGGTGTCGATGATGGCAGTGGGGTATTGAATTTCACAAATGCCTCCTTCAGCAATGGATATCGGGCCCAGGTACTATCAGTCATCGATTGGTCATTTAAATAACTGTAGTATTGGCTTGCTATCGCAGCTCTCACATCAACACTTTGTGGAGCTGACGCGGTGGCATTTGTGTCTTGACCATTACCTAAAACAATAAAGACATGTGTAAAAACCCAGAAGAAAAGTAAATAGATGCATTCTTACCGGCACGTTTGAAGTCATACTTCGATCTGTGCCTTGGAGGACAACCCAACCTTTTAGAAATCGCTTCTAAAGCATGGTTGTTTTTTGTTAGGGCCTCCCTAATGCTTTTAATCACCCTGTTGTTGATTCTTTCTTCCGTCAAATCCGGAAGTGTGTCCTGCAACGCCTCGACCCAGTCGGTCTTCACATCTGGAGTCAATACAGCTGCAGCTATTGCAATATCTACTGACGGGGCCAAAGTAAAATATGGTTCAAATCTTTTCCTCAGCTTTTGATCCAACATCATCGCAACAGAGTTGAGATTTGGTATATCTTCAGATATACTTAATTTCATCAACTTGTTACTCAGAGTCAAAAGACTGGATAATAAACAACCATATTTAACATTAACCTCTTCCTGTAGGTCATCCAGAATATTTGCAATTGGCTCCAGCAGCAGCGTATATTGTTCCAGATAAGTGAAGTCTCCTGCGGTAAATTTTGCCAAGTCAAATTCTTGACACAAATCATTCAACATTGCTTTATACGCGAGTAACCGTCTGACTGTATGAATTAGGAGAAAGGCTGCAGGTTAATCAACTTGTTACAGCTGTTAATTTAGTTTGTCGCAATTGAATGTCGCGGTAATCGCCAGCGCGATTGGCAATCAAATTATATCGAAATAAATCATTAAAATTGAAATAATTAAATTCGTTGTTTTTTTTCGAAACATTACACGGGCAATAAAAAAGCTTATTGTCCTCTAAACATAGATATTGGTTTCACAATTGTAAGTAATTGAAGGTACTTGAAAAGAATTAAGAAATAGATTCAAGTACATTTTTCAATTCTTTTCAAGTACTTTCAATTCTTTTCAAATACTTTCAAGTATTTGTTAAAATTTCAAGTATTTTTCAATTACTTGTACTTGTACTTGTACTTGTACTTGACAATTTTGGGAATGCCAGTACCAGTACCAGTACAATTCCTTTAAAATGTACTTGTTACAAGTCGTACTGGTACTTGATATTACCCAGGTCTGGTTACAAACATATTATCAAACTTAATATACCCTGTTCAGGGTATAATATTTAAAAATTAATCTATCAATTTCGCACTAAACCGCTGACTCTTTTCAGTTCTCATTTATTAGACTTGATAATACGTCGTGAGTAATAAAATATGCTATCAGTATGAGAAGACTCTCGGACTTTTTATTACTGCCAGAGTACGGAAGTAAATACGCTTGGAAAAGACCTTTTCAATTAAGAAATAAATTGTTAGTCTCGTCATCGATTGAAGCTCACCGCTACTAATAGGTTGCCTTAAAGCCCTCTAGTGGAAACGTTTTTAAACGCTTAATAAATCGGGTTTCAGAAAACGAGATTTGATTAAATATTTCTTGGGTATAGTTCTACTAACAAACCGTTTAATAAACAAATCTGCAGACGCCTAGATACAACATCTTTGGAGGGATGAGGTACTCCTTATCATATGGTAGGGGTACAATAAAAGTTCAACACAATCGCAAAGAAGTAGAGTTCGTATTCAAACAGAAGTTGTATGTTGTTTCAATTGGACTTTACATAGGGAATTTATAGAACTGGTTTAATAAGTACTACAAATAAAATTAGTTTCATGATAGGCCCTTCAGATGTAACAAGTGATAACACTTGGTCCCTTGAATCAAAGATATGTGAAATTACTCATAATGTCCACTATGGTGACGCAAGACGTCGTGCGGCCAAAACAGTAGATGTTCTGAGTTTGAAAAAGACTGAATGCAGATTTTAGTATGGCCCGTTAATACGCCGAACTACTTATACAACATCTTTCTAATAACTTTGACACACAAGAACAACATCAATAATTATTACAGCAACATAGTTCTCAGAATGAAAAAAAAAAATACAAAGAATCAAAACTAGAAATATAGTTTTACTAACAACAAAGCAATTTTTGCTTTAGCAGAATACATGACGATTATCTCGGTTATAGTTAATAAGTCTAATAATATCTCTAAAAATATGTTTCAAGAGTGATTTGTAATCAGTTCTATATTATTATTCATATTAGCAATGTCGGCCATTATGATCACGAAGAGCCCTGTAAGTCTCCATCTCTTTCTCTCAATCGAATCACAAAATTTTTTATAATATTTATAGTTTTGAAAACGAAAACTCAAACCAACCAAAAAATCTGTTAGCGAAATGTGCTTGAAGAGCGCATATTCAGGCCTTTGTCAAAGGCTTTTCAGTGTCAGCGAAAAAGTTATAGAGAAACTCTTCTAGCAAAACCATAAATCTTTAGATAACACTACTGCTTTGGCTGGACAAATAAAGCACAGATCCTCTACAAATATTGCTCAAAGTGTGAAGCAAAAGGCGTACCATTTAGCAAGAGGTCATTGCGATTTATACTCCTCTAAAAATGCAAACTAAATTTAGGCGAAAGTTTTCAAATTAGAAGGAGTGCTTCTACGGAAGTCCATACAAGAAATTACTCTACAGATTAAATACACCAATGAATTCTAGCAAAGGATTAAGGGCAAAAAGCATAAAGAAACAAACAAAGAACAACAAATTGTTGACCAAACCACGTGGAAGCACAAAGTCGCAAAAGCTAAGGACTGACTACCAAAAATGCGGCAGCGTCAATGATTGTAGTTTTGGAACGGTTTCAAAACTGAAAATCAATTCGAAAAGTGAAGAAAGAATATTTGTAAAACAAATGCAGGCAACCGCATTTAAAAGCACCACAAATATGGCAAAAATAAACACTAAAACAATGAGCAAACACGAAAGCACAAACGCAAACAATGCCAAACCGGTGGAGTGTGCCAACAATAGCAACAAAAAAGCGTGTGTGCGGCCACAAGAGAATCCTTGGTGCAGAAAATCGCACAGGACCAAGGCAAAAAGTAATGAAGCCAAAACAATACAATAAAATATGGAACACAAACACAGACATGCATGCATGTTGCAAGTAAAGTGCCAGCAGAGTTTTTAGAAAATGCTAATACAAATGCCAAAAAGCCGAAGCCGAAAGTTAAGCAAGAAATTGCGACGTAATTTGAAAATCATAAGCCTGCGAGCAGGGCGCTTTTGGCAAAGCACACACACACTATATGATAGTTGTAGGTATGTGTGCGTGAAATTTAAAAATATGTATGTATATGTGCGGTTATGTAGCAAGCAAGTTGGGCCGGCGACAGCAGTTAGTTTGCTAAAAGCCATATAAAATTACGGAAACACCGCAAATCTGCGCCAAAAATACACAAAGCGCAAATAAAAATCACACACACACACACACACCCATGAACGCGGCATATGCATGCAAATAGTGCAGAACAAGTACACATCCTGGCGTGGCAAGCAGCTGCCAAGCGCCCCTGAAACAAGCAACGAAGCACCGGGAAAATCGAACAATGAAACGAATTTTTCATTTAAACGCTTTTGCTTGTATTTTATTTGCGGCGCAGCGCAGCGCACCGCAGTTCGGGCAGAAAACAAGGAGTGACCACAAAGTCGGGCTCACAATAAAATGGGCTAAGTATTATGGTCACCAGTGTAAACAAGCGCTGCGAGCAGCCAGCCAGCGCACAGAAAAGTGGTGGAAAAGGTGTTGTAGCCGCATGGAACGCCACCCATGTAAGTGTGTGTGTGTGTGTGTGTGTGGCAGTGCCTGCGACTCGTGCTCTAATAAAAAATCACGCTGCTGTCGGACTGCGCTAGCAGAAACGTGAAAAACACGTCCACAATATCCTTTTTTCTTCGAACTTTGCATGCGAGCACCCTCCACCCGCCAGGCTGTCCTGGCGCTGCTTTCTGTATACAACTCAAATTGTTATGCAAATATGCTGGCAAATACTAGTAATGCTATGGTTAGTGAAAAGCAAAGGCTATGCAAATATATGTGTGCTATATGTGTGTGGTACACCAAGGGATGAATACTTGTTTGTGTGTATGTGTTTTTGTATAGTAAAATCGACCATTTGGTTTTCTAGGTAATTTCCTTTGGTTTGACAATGAAAAAGTTGCCGCTGCTCGAGCGCTAAATAAAACCATTGACGAGCATGCGTCTGACAGTAAATTTAGTTTTGTGCAAGCACGAGCAGTCAAGCGGGCGCAAAGGGGCGGCAAAGTAATAGACAAGTAATAGAAAGAGTTTAGTGCGCTGAGGGAGAGTATGAGTTGCGCTGTATAGAGATTAATGGGATACTTAAAACACCGGACTTTCTTTTATATGCAAATATTGCGACATTACGTGACTGAATTTGTAGTGGCTAATATTTGGCTGTTTGGCTGTGCGTTGTTGTAATGTGGTTGTTGAAAGTTGTTAGTATAAAATGCTTTGGTGTATGCTTCGGTAATCGTTAATTAGTTAGAATAAAAGTAGGAGGCGGAGGAAAAAACTAAATTTCAAAGGGGATTGAAGTGTATAAGATGGACAGAAAGGGGCATTAAATGATAATAAAGCTTGAATAATTTTATGATGGAAGCATTTTTGAAGAGTAAATGAGCGAAAATTATTGGAATTATCGTTGTAAGCTTTGTGTTTGAGAAATATACAAGCAAGTATGTGAAACCGGAAGGCAAACACAATAATGGGTGGCATTAAGTAGTTGCACGAGCTTATAAATGATGCTTAGTATTGAAAAGGAATTAGTATTTGCATGTGTCAAATCTATTTCCAGCTTCAATACGAAATGTTTATATATAATTATATAAACACTTGCTCTTTAAATAATATAAATATTGGCTTTTATATTTCGGAATTCGGCCACCGTAGTGTTGCAATCTGGCAACTCACTACTTTATCATCGTAGTGTTACAATCTGGCAACTCACTACTTTATCATAAAGTTTGACACTTTTGATGGTGTGTTTACTCAGAAAGTTTTGACATACGAGCGCTATTTGCGTTGTTTACAGTAACTTAAAATATTCATCTCTTCCAAAACATGAAATTAGATCGCGAACATTTTCGCACGATTATTTTTTTTTTACAATTTTCGAAGTGGATTAACTCAGAAACAGTGCATCGAAGAACTTAACTCAATTTTTGGCGATTAAGCTTCATCAAGGATTAGTGTTTATCGAAGGTAAGATGACGTCAATCGAGATTGTACTTCGCTCAAATACGGATTTCGTAAAGGTCGGCCAAAAACAGTTGCTGTTTCGGAAACTATTGTTGCTGTGCGCAAAGTAATATTGCCAGATCACCATGTGATCTAAGGTGAATTAGAGACAACTGTAAGCATTAGTGGGACCAGTATATATTCAGTATTGCAAGAAAATTTGATTGTAGACAATTTTTTCATGTTAGATTCCACACAATTTCTCGATCGCTAAAAAAATTAAGCCGAATCTGAGTGGTACACAAACATTTCTTGACAAATGTCTTTGGAAAAATCAGGAAAATTCCGAAGACGGATCACTCTTCACCACGCCAATGCGAACTCGATGATTTACTCGTATAACATCTAATGAAAATAATATAATTTCATTGCTAAATTTACAAATTTATAGCTTAGTTCGATACCGATGTGGTATGATAAAATTTATATTATATTTTTTGAGGTTGCAGAGCATGTTGACAAATACTGGGTATCACTGACAAAAACTTTACTCAAGTAGCTTTACCGCATATTAATTCGTTTTCGGCGACATAATGTTTATGTCAAAGAAGCCGGACGGGACGCACTGAGGTTCTACAATATCTCGATTATATTCCTCACAACCTATATCACTGCGTTGTAGAACCTTCTCCTAGCGGTTCTTTCTCGGCTCACACATCTGTGAGAGATTTGTGTGGGTTAAACAAGAGGTGCAGTCAGAATTTTCACCGGATGGATGATTAAGAGGGAAGTAACAGGTAGGGTTTTCTGTCGGGAGCTCCCTTTCAACCTTACTTTCAGGCTACCAGACCGTCAAGCGGAGGACGCTGCACTCAAGATAGCAGTAGATGTACTGCTCCGAAATATCGCTTCCTACAGAAAGGTGTGCACTCACTCCGCGACCTCAGTGGCTAAATTGGCTTTGAGCTCGCTGACTGTGCGCTCAAAACTAATCAAGAAGAGCATGACCTCGTAGCCATTGTGGGTGTCAGGTCACAGCGGAATCACCAGAAACTGCTGATAAACCTGCTAGGAAGGGCACCTTACTTAAATTTCGCTGGACCTATGGATCTAAAGTTTGATCGGCAAGCGCTGGCCAGCAACCAGAACTTGTGCGACTGCAAACTCCTTCTGGCACACAGTGAACTGTAAGAGGTTCTTCTAAATGCTTGCTCTTAACAAAGTAAATCTCGCCGCTTTTGTACGTGATCTGCAGATTCACAAGCAGCGTGGCTAAATATTCAGATCAGGATCAAGATATTCAGGTCAGATGCTCTTCGTCAAAGCTATGGTAAATAGAGGAAGGAGAGTTGGAATTATCGTGTCACTTTCTACTCTATTGTCGAGACCTGAATAGATGTTTCACTTGATGTTTTCAAACAATATTTCGAATATGTGTGTCTCCATCATTTTGAAATTGGGAAAGGATTAAGTTAGTAAATAATATGCCAATTTCAATATAACATATGTTTCAATTACTTATACCGACATAATTTCCTCACATCTTCTTTCTTGGTACGAGAAGCCAGCATCGTAAGTCTGTCCCCAGGACAGTATGCAATTTAAATTCAAACTAAGCCTCTTAACGCAGTGTACCGGAAGAAACCATAGTGAAATAATACGTCGGACTGATGTTTGGTAGATGGAAGTATGGCCAGTAGGTTCAGTAACAAATTGCATTTACTTGACGTCCATCAATATTTTATTTGCTTATGACGATATGATCATCATGCGACAAGTCGTCCGATGACATTGCTTTTACATATTTATTTTCTTCAATATGGAAATTTGATGAATTTATTTATTTTTTTTCTTAGCATAAGATATCGTGCGATCTACCACTGTATGATATTCTGTCATAAGATTTTATATATATCACATAATCACAAGTTTTGTGCAATATTTTCGGATTTTCGCATCTAGTGGCCTATTTCGTAATAGTGATGCTATGATTTCTAAAATAAAGACATACAATTTAAGGTCCGGTAACTTATGCCTTTTTTCATGACTTCTTTGGAGGGTGGTTTTTTATAGGAAAATAAAAACGAATTATCTTGAATATTTAGGATGTTTTTGTTTACATATTAAAAATATAAAAAACTGTATTTGAAAAAATTTAATACTTTATTATTGCCACTCAAAGTTGGAACCTCAAAAAAATGTTGGTGTTTGGTCCGGGTGATTTTGGCTATTGATGTTAACTGAAATCAAATATTCTTGTTCATTCTAATCTATAGACATGTCATTCTGGTTGGAACTACTGAAGTTAAATTTCAAGGGTAAATAACAAAATGGCGGACTTTTTTTTAGCAAAGCAAGGGTTGTAAAATAAAAAGTTAGGGGTGAAAATATTTCTCGTTAGTTCCGACGAAAACTATAAGTGTGTAGAACAGCCTGTCAAAATTTGAAAGCAATCGGTTTGGTAGAAAAAAAGTTGGGACCCGGGCTGACCAGAAAAACAATGTTTTGAGAGAAACGCGTTTAAAGTTCAAGTTTTCATAATATATTCTCAAGACATTGTACTTTCAAGTTAAGCAAAAAAATATTTTCCGATTTTTTGAACCCAAGTTACTAGAATACTACCTTAAGCTAGTGGTATCTAACAAGTGATTTTTATCTGAAAATATTTTATACTTCATCTCATGAGGATCAACCGCAAGATAATAAATCATATTATGTAGTTTACTGCTTAACTTTTATAGTTTTTGCTTCTTTCATCACTTGATCACGTTTATTTAGTTTAAAAATGATCATATAAACATGTGATGCGCCATCATATGAAGGCTATACTTCATCTCATGATGAGCAACCTCATGATAATACATCGTTTTATGTAGTTTACTCCATTAACTGAGTCTATCTGGCTTGTTTTATGATTTGATCACGTTTAAACCCATCATCACTCATAATTATCATATAAACATGTGTTGCGCCGTCATATGATTTTCCATATTTGATAATTTCGTATTAGATATGAGTCCAAGTTTTAGACTATATATATTGTTTTATTGTGTTACAATTACATTTTCTTCTCTTAATATATATATTTACAATGTGATGTGACATCGCATGTGATATATCACTCAACATTTTCTGCTTTTAAAATGCCGTTAGAAAGTACATTGTCATACTACTACTTCTTACCCTTAAATAATATTAATATTTAGCATTTTTTTTGCAAATAACAATGTGAGGTCGATAAAAAAATACTATTCAAAACACATCGCGTGACACATTTAACATCAACTGATTTAAATTTCATTCTTTATAACAACATTTTGCAATTTAAACGCCAAGTTGAAGTGGAAAATCACGTAGCAAACATTAAATACATGCTGCAACTATTTTACAGTTACATGTACATACATGCATACATATGCATTTATGCAAAGACACTTATTAGGGTTAATATGCACACAAATCATCTGACGTAAAATCAATTATGCACAAATGAGGATAAGACTTCATTAAAAGTCACAAACAAGCAAAATGAATTGTAAATACATTAATTACTTGTGCAAATGATTTACAGTTATAAAATATGTTAGGCTGTCGCTGAGCAATGAGAATTCGCCGCCCACCAGCAGTGGGCAAAGCCAAAGCGGAAGCCAAATGTGGCAAGACAGCGACGGTCGTTTAATGTAATCACAGCTAGCAGCAGACGGAATTATGTAGTTATCGATAATTTATAAGCAGGCAAACGTTTGCTTCCCGTTTATATGTGTAGGTGTGTGTGTGCAAATGTAAACAAGCTTTATCGATGCTTTGGAATTGTCCATGAAAAATTCATTACGAATGCAAATAAAGCGTAAATAAATCAATTAATTAATTACAAAACGGCACGAACACGGCAAAAGCAACAACAAACACTTTTGAGAATAACAAAAATATGCTGGCGAGCGGTGCGCTAAAGGCGACAGACAACCAGCAAGCACAGACCAACAGGCGCACAGGAATTGCACACACATAAATAACGGTATGTAGCAGTGGCTATATGCGCAGCGAAAGTCAATTCAAGGCAGACACGTTTTCGCGCTTGACTGCCTCAACGCCAGTGGCAGGAGAGCGTGAAGGCGCAGGGAGTGGTGGCGCGGCGGCGAGTTTGGCGAAGTAGGCAGGAAGCCGAAGTGTGTAAAGGTCGCGTTGACGCAAAGGTAAATCAAAATTAAAATGCCGTTGGCAGCAGCAACTCGTGAATACTTACATACATACATACATATGTACAAATATATCAGAGTGTGGCTTGTGCAAAGGCGTTGCCGAAAAAGCAGGACGCGCGAGTTTGGGCTACAATGAGATGGTGTCTAACGGCAGTGGAATGCGACGGGGTGTCAGCAAAGAACTTTACGCAAATGTGAATTTAATAAAACAAAATGCCGCACGGAGTCAAACAATAAAACACAAAGTGGCAGGATGTGCCTTGACGACAAATAGCGTAAACACGCACACGCACACACACATAAACACATTTAAACATGAAATACAAGCGCTTGGCTGTAAACACGGCCAGCAATACGCATTTGCATACAAAAACGCCGCGGCGCTAGGATGCGTTTATTAAATACAGGATATAGGTAGCAACTTTTGTTAATATCCTGTTTATGGCAGACAAGAACAAGAACAAGCCGTAGAAGCAGAACAAGAAATAAAAACAAATATAAATGCCTGCAAACACATGCTTGCACATAAAAAAAAATAATAGCATTTTTTGACACAACAAAAATTTCAAGGATACTGCCATGCCACTTTTTTGTTGTGCACGCACCGGAAATGGGCAATTTTTATGAAATACGGCGACAGCGCTGGGAGAAAATGCAATTACTTTTTGACTGCGTAAGCAAGCAGCAGCTTATGTGGCACAAATACTTTAAACGTTTGCAATGGTGTGAGTGTGTGTGCGCATCTGTCGGGCGTTGTTGGCGTGAAGGTGCGTAAACACACGCTCACACCCACACGCACACATACGCATGCCTGCGCTCATTTGCCGCCTGTCGCGCTTAATAAGATATTAGTAGCGCTAGAAGCAACCCTCGCTGCGCTACGCCATTTGATATTTGCCGTGTAAAATTAAGGACATAGTAATTACCTGCCAACTGATAAGGCAATGGACTGAGGTGATGCGCTCTCTACGGCTTATAGTTGGGGATGCCGCCAAGTGCAAGTGTTGGCAACGCTCTAAGATGGCTGGAATGGCATTCACAGACACCTAGCCTTAATAGTGTTTTAAGCATATACAATTTCACATAACTTCGCACCCTGTAGGAAATTTCACAAATTATAGACAGATTGAAGTGATTCCACTTAAGGCAATAGTTAGTCCGAATTCTCAAAAAACAGTTTTTTGTTTTTGCACATTCTATTTATAATATCTGGACGCAGGATAACTCTTGCCAACAGGTGCTACTTCGGACTAAATAGGCAATTGAGAAGCAAAGTCCTTTCTCGACAAACAAAAACCAAACTCTATAAGTCACTCATAATTCCCGTCCTGCTATATGGTGCAGAGGCTTGGACGATGTCAACAACGGATGAGTCGACGTTGCGAGTTTTCGAGAGAAAGGTTCTGCGAAAGATTTATGGTCCTTTGCGCGTTGGCCACGGCGAATATCGCATTCGATGGAACGATGAGCTGTACGAGATATTCGACGACATTGACATAGTTCAGCGATTTAAAAGACAGCGGCTACGCTGGCTAGGTCATGTTGTCCGGATGGATGAAAACACTCCAGCTCTGAAAGTATTCGACGCAGTACCCGCCGCGGAAAGCAGAGGAAGAGGAAGACCTCCACTCCGTTGGAGGGACCAAGTGGAGAAGGACCTGGCCTCGCTTGGAATATCCAATTGGCACCACGTAGCGAAGAGAAGAAACGACTGGCGCGTTGTTGTTGACTCGGCTATAATCGCGTAAGCGGTGTCTACGCCAGTAAAGAAGAAGATTTATAATATCTATATCTACATATAAATTTCTAATACTCTTTGAAAACTTGAAGTAAATCTGATAAATACTTATCGAGTTATTCGATAATTAGCAAATGATTCTCGATCACGGAACGTTAGTGTAATACTTCAAATACGTTTTTCCCATAACTACATTTTTTGAAATTTACACAGCTTTTTCAAAATTTATAAAACTACTGCCCTGATCGAAAGATTTTTTATCTTCGACTTTTCATAAACACTTAACCATTGGGTTTTTCTAGAAAATCTGGTTTTCAATAGCCTTTGTTTGACAGATCACGCGAGATCACGCAAGCTGTCAAGTTATTTTTGTTCAGTACTTTATTACCTATGGTCAACATAATCGGTTTACTGAGCGTGCTATTCGTAACACCATCACTCATCTTGAGATCCGGCATTCATTATTAGAGTAATATTTGACCAAATAGACCACATCCAGCACACAGTGAAGAAAATATATCAGCCGTGGCTGGGAGTGTACAGAAAGACCGTGAAAAGTCGATTTGACGCCGTTGGCAATAACTCGGACTGACATACGGAACGACTTTGCGCATTTTACATCGAAATCTTAAATAGAAAGCTTACAAAAATACAGCCTTTGCAAGAACTGAAGCCGTTCGACCTGTCCAAGTGACATCGCTTCGCTCTATGGGCTCTTGAAAAGTTCCAAGAAGATGCGATGTTTTCAAGCCAAATTTTGTTCAGCGATGAGGCCCATTTTTGGCCGTTTGTGGTTTGTGGGTCGGTGGAATCATCGGTCCATATTTCTTCAAAATTGATGCCGGTGAGAACGTAGCTGTCAATGGCGACCGCTATTGCGCCATGATAACCGAATATTAGAAGCCTGAAATTGAAACTCGTGATCTTAGCGACATCTGCGGCGCCACTTCCCACACATCGCATCAATTAGGGGGATACAAAAGTTCAGTCCAAAGGCTTTTCGATTAAATTTATTTATATCACAAGCAAGCAGAGCTGAAGTGATGTTTTCGTGAGGCAACATGGGTGATTTAGCTCAGTGGTCTCACCTTGGACAGTGGCAACGCACAACACATGAATGCTTCGGATTGATAAAATCATGAATTTGAGTATGACGTTGTTATTTTTCAAAGACCCAAACATCACCATAGCTATAATATACAATAAAGTCGATAACCAACCTGCCAGTTAATATAATAGAAAGGTTCTCAAATCCAAATTTGTTGAGAATTATGGAGTTTCTTTCAACTAAAAAATAACCCTCATTCACGGTGTATTTAAACTTATATTTCAATTTCTTCTCTTAAAATATATTTTGTGGTCCTCAGCGTATTTCGTTTCCTACAGGATTGTGCAACTCGCATAGCAAGAGGATGGGAAAACCGAAACGGAAAATTGAAATTAACGGCAAGATGATTCGAACGCAATCAAAGCGTACGAACAACATGGGTGATAATGATAAGGTGGGTGGTTGTGAACGGCTTTTTAAATTAAAATTGAGCACCCCAATTTTTAAGTATTCTCAAACGCATTTGCCGCCTCAAACAGATGTGATATTAAGGTACACTTTTTCGATTTACTCTGTAGGCGTGAAATTACCAAAACGATTGGATGAGATGTGGCGAGGAGTATCAAAATTAACGGTAAAATACCTGAAAAGGTTTGGTTTAAACGCTAAGTCATACAACTTTTTTGTACACTCTGAAACATTAATGTTTCTTTCGGGTTATACAGGAATCTATGATGATTATTTGTTAACAAGAAGAGCGCCACCTTTCTCAACAAAGTCTGGTGATTTGAAGCGGTTTCGTAAAACTCGCAATATATGAAAAAGTAAAATTATTTAAACCATTAAATGGATATCTATATGTTTATCTAAGCTCTGCTGATCATACTTCATAAAAATAATCTTGTAAATCTACCAAAATGAATAAAAGAGAAAATCTCTTCAGAGAAATAAAGAAAACTCTGGCATAATCATAAGAACGCAGTGGTTCTTAAAGTGTGGTAAGTTTCAGAAAACTGGAAGCATATTTATTACTTGTAGATTTCAGGAACTTGAACGATTATCAAGTATCAGTTACCAACTAATCACTCCTCTCTGAAACACGCTCAAGAATGCGCTCAAATTGCTTTGAAGTCTGAGGTCAAGACCAACACGACTTATTTACTTCCACGACAAAATAGAAAATCCAATAGAATTGAAATGCTGTGAAAATACCATTTTCATGAGGACTTCTTCATAATAAAATTGTACTAAAATAATTTTAAAATACAATAAACAAATAAAGCAAGACAACTGCATATGAACGCATATAAACTTTTATACTTTATGACAGTTGACAGTGAAAATATGGCGCAGAGCAATAAAAACTGGGTAAGAGTAGCAGTGGATATCTGTATAAAGGATTCAGATAATCGAGTGTCGAAAATAAACGCACACGAAGCGATAAACCTGCAAATAACATGCAAAAGAGGAAAACAAAAATATAAAAGGGCAATCGAATTCGCATTCGGAATACACGTGAGCAATAAAAAATGAGTCGCACAACGGATTGCAGCTCGTGCAAACACGCGCAGGACAAATCGAAACATCAAAGTTGTCGCGCACTCATACATACATACATACCTATACATGCATATACAAGCTCTATGGCAAATAGGACAACAGACAGACGGAACCATAAAAGCGGACAAGTGTTGATTTGGGCATCTTTTACAAACGCATACACATAAGCATACACATCGATACATATGTATGTTTGCGTGTGTATATTTACTTTTATTTTCGTGCAAGTATTTGCTAACGACAACAATAAACGACAAAATAAAACGCTTTAAAAGTAAATAAAGTAAGCGAAAATGCGAACACCAACAACTAAGAGCCATGAAATATGCTAACAGGGGAAAAAAGAAGAAAGAGACAATTTAAATCTTTACAACGTAAGAATAAAAATAAAGGCACAATAAAAGCAAACGGCAACGGCGCTTGAGTAAAGAAGCAGCTCTTGCTCTGCTGCAAATAAGCGAGATGAGCTTTTAGTTGCAGAATACAGGATTCGAGTGGCAGCATAAGCAAACGAACACGCCAACTCGTAATGCCATCTTTGCATGTGTTATGAAGAAGCAGGTGGGTCTTTTATAATAAATAAGCTTTTAGTTAGAGACATCAGCATGCCTGCAACCCATGTGCAAAAGAACACGTCAACTCGGTTAATAACGAGAAATGCTTAGCAACAATCTTTGAATGTACTACGAAAAGCCAAAAGGATTGATGTCTTGCTAAGCATCAGCTTTGGAAGCATCAGCATTCAAGTGACCCATAAGCAATAGAACACGCCAACTCGGTTAACATCGAGGAATTCTTAGCGATCAGTGTACTTACCAGGTGGACTTTTAGTAGGAGACACCAGCATACAGTATGTGCATTTTCAAATAGATTATTTGCAAATTAATACGAACTAGATTATATTCTATTATAGTCTGAGCATTATGTCTATCAGTGACTCGTTTAAAACTCTTTTTACGGCACAAAAATTGCCTACGACCATTTTCGAATGCAATATGAACGATTAGGTGGGACCTCCCTTGCAAATATTATAATATGGTTGAAATCATTTTTAAAGCGGGTATTCTAGTCTAGAAATTTAAAAAAATTGAAATTTTTTTTTCAAAACTTAACTATTCAAAAGAATATGTGTACAAGAGGATTTTTCAAAATTCAAATTATTTTCGAAGATATAGGCATTTTTTTGACCCGGCATCCAAACTGGTTCGGCCGAAACGCGAAACTGTAAACGCGTTTTTCTCAAAACTGACTTTTTCGGAACGATGCCCGCGATTTCTCAGGTTCTACAGGACCGATTTACTTGAAATTTTTATAGAGTCTTCTTCAAAGGCTTGTCTATGGTTGGAACTAGCCCCATCCCAGAATTTTTATTTCTATTATTTTTAAAAAATTCGAAATAGTCAGAAAAAGTGATAAAAATTTTTTTTTCAGGCAATCGCCATTTTGTGAAAAAAATGTTTTCCACTTTTCCGTAGTTCCGACCATTGTGACATTATTCTAGATTAATAATCTTTTTTTTGGGGGGTTTCAGATAACTAGGAGGGTTGAAATCATGGGCATGGTCACGTGGCAATTTTTAGAGACCCCCCACTTCGTCAGCTCACAATTTTTGAAATTTTTTAATTTTTTTAGTTTTTAATTTTTTTCAGTACTCTTCAAAACTAATAGAAAATGGATAGTAAAAATATTAATTGCCTTTTTTTACGACTCTTTAAAAATTACTTGAAATTCATGCTTCTAGACTAGAATACCTCTTTAAATCCTTCTCGAAATATTCACTTTTGGGAAACCAATTAGATGTAATATAATGGCCAAAGGTGGAGCGCCGAAAAGCGAAGCTAATAATAGCAGCTTTAACGGTAGGCACATACAGTGAATGTCATTTAAAATCTTCATAAACCGTGGACTTGCAATTTGTTTATTAATTTCCAGGCCAAAGAATTTTTCTACAGATAATAGGTCTAGATTAACCGAACGGCTTATTCATGAAAACTTGTGAATTTTCTTCTGTTATGGACAAGAATATACAGATACCCATTGTGTTGTAAGTAAGAGATTACAGAAATTTGGCGGATCTCTGATAGAGATAACAGAACGGATTATATGATATACTCGTATCGAACTAGCGAGAAGTCAGCATCTTTTTGGGATTGGTTTGTCAAATGCTGCAGTGTGCAAACTCCTCGAATTCTAACGTACGAAATCTGAAGATCTTTCATCTGCAAATAAGTTATAGATAAGGTGCAAGACATTCCCCCACATTTTTAGATGTGATAATTTTATTTCTGAGAAAAAGCAGTTTTGAACCTCGGTACCGAAAAAAATTAAACTGCCGCAAATATCAAAGGGAGTTTTAGTAGAAACTTATGCTAACTAAGAGTGGACTATTGGACCGTATTATTATCATTAAAAACCCACATAAATAAGGAATTCACAATAAAATGCAATCAAGCACAAAACAGAGCAACGGATTGTAAAGGAAAGCCGGTCAGAAAGGTACAGCAAACAGCAACAGCTAAAGAGAAGACAGGATTGTCGCAAAACTGAAAAGAACCGTCGAAGCAACAAAAGGTGAATTTATATCAAAAAATAATAGGGCGTTGAAAGGGTGGCGAAACAAACACATACACATAAGACCATATACAGTAGAGGACAAGACGCAATTTGTATTTTTTGCGTACACTAAAGACCGCGCAAAATCGGTAGCAGACAACCCTTTGCACCCTGCCACGCCAGCAAGGCAAACACTAAGAAAAGTTTTGAAAAAGAAAAAAATAACAGCCGCAAACAAACAGTGTGTAAATGAAGACGGAGGATTATATGAAGCAATACGTACGTATATATATATATATATAACAGGCGCTATAAAAACTTAAGAGATAAGGGTGTAGTAAGGATATTGCGTTTCATATGCAGTGTGCAGAGCAGACACTAGAGCAGTTTGCCAAGGAAATGAAAGCATACCGCACAGCAAAGTGCTTTTTGCAAGTGCGAATCAAACAAGGAAACGGCAACGTTGTAGCGGCAATGCTGAGGTATGTGCGTCTGTATTTATGCAGGAATTGAAATACATATGAGCACAATTGAATTGAAGCGAGAAGAAGATACAGCGGCGCACGAAAACGGAAACAAAGTGGAAAGAATTAAAGTAAACGCATTGCGAGCGCCAGTGACAGGAAGCGCAGAAACCACCAAGTGAAGCAATGGAGAAAAAATAAAATAAATTTGTGCAAATAAAAGAGCTCTTGAAAAGCGCAATTGCGTTCGAACAGGATTTCGCGTTGAGCGTCTAATGTCGGCAGCGGCTTCTGAGATAACAAGCTGATACGATACAGTGGTTTTTGCAGTTAAGCTTCATTTTTATATGCTCATTCATATCTTAAGCTGCGCAGCAAACAATTCATATTCATTGACTAAAGCGCTGTTAAGTGTAAATTGCGAGCAGCCGTTCAGTGGCGGCTTAGTGTGATTTTCAAAGTGCTTTTCGCATGCAACAAAAACCAGCGAAGAGCATCTAACGATTGCTTGGGTGAAACTGATGGGGGTTATATTGGATAAACTTAAAGGAATACTAAATTACGGGGTTAGATATAAAAAACCTCATATTCGAAACAATACACTGATCCACAAATCAAGGAAGGCGATGGAAATTAGCTTGCAATTAATTTCTTTCCATTATTCTCTGGTTCCCTATTTCAGTTTTCATGCCTCAACCCTGCTGGAAAGACATTTAGGTAAAAGAAAGAAATCGCTGAGATTGAAGTCCATTTTGAAGCAAAAGACCAAATGCTATAATCGGTGGTCTCTAAAAATTTCCACGTGACCATGCCCATGATTTCAACCCTCCTAGTTATCTGAAACCAAAACAAAAAAAAGATTATTAATCTAGAATAATGTCGCAATGGTCGGAACTACGGAAAAGTGGGAAACATTTTTTTTTCACAAAATGGCGACTGCCTGAAAAAAAATTTTTTTTGATCACTTTTTCTGACTATTTCGAATTTTTTAAAAATAATAAAATTAAAAATTTTGGAATGGGGCTAGTTCCAACCATAGACAAGCCTATAAAGAAGACTCTATAAAAATTTCAAGTAAATCGGTCCAGTAGAACCTGAGAAATCGTGGGCATCGTTCCGAAAACGTCAGTTTTGAGAAAAACGCATTTAAAGTTTCGCGTTCTGGCCGAACCAGTTTGGATGCTGGGTCAGAAAAATTCCTATATCTCCGAAAATAATTTGAATTTTAAAAAATTCTCTTGTACACATATTCTTGGATAGTTAAACTTTGGAAATATAAACAAAAAATCGATTTTTTTTTAATTTCCAGACTAGAATACCCAAGAGTTGACCGAGTTCAAACTTTTAAAAAACTAATTGTGACACTTGCAAATAGTTAGTCCGAGCTTTACAAGCTTTCAGGTCATATGAAAGCTCTCTATGTGCACATTTAGTGCTTTGCAAAGCTTTCATGTCATGTGAAAGCTTTCTGTGTGCACATCTAGTGCTTTGCAAGCTTGTCATGTGAAACTTATCCGTGTGCACATCTAGATATATCTAATA